>OX424574.1:29869541-30469541 GCA_949152435.1 Gastracanthus pulcherrimus | reverse complement strand
TGATTTCCGTAAATGTATTAAATTTTATTATATTTGCGAATTTGAAGTCGAGTATATATTGTAATTTGATGAATATCGGTGAAACTTTATTCTAAGATTTGTCATCAATTATAAAATATAACAAAACAAAAGCTCTTAATCTAACTACCTCAAGATAAGCAAATTATAATTACAAAATATTTACATAATAAAAGTATAAACCATAAACCTCATGAACCAAACGTCAAGAGTTCCTATTATAAGGTATGATAAAACTAAAAACTCTAGAGCTAACAGCCGCAAAAATATCAAATTTTAATTTAAAAATATTTACATAATAAAATCATAAACCATAGATCTCAAATCCCAATTAACCCAAGGGCAAGAGGTTACGATTATAAAATACATATGTTAAAATAATAAAACTAAAAACTGTAAATCTATATAACTCAAGTATATAAATTTTTAATTGAAAATGTTTATATTCATAATAAAATCATAAAGTATAAGTAAGTATAAGCCTCATTAACTCAAGAGCAACAAGCTCCAGTTGTAAAATATTTTCAAAAACTTCAACCTAAAACTATTTATAAAAACGATAAAATATATAAAACGAAATTGTTTTTTCGTTATTAATAAAAGTTTAGATAATAAAATAATGAAATAAAAATTCTCACTAACCCAAAAACAGCAAGCTTCAATAATAAATAATATTTTATTTTAAAAATGGAACCGACTTCAAAAAATAACCTACTAAAAAGTAAAAAATAATATATTTTTTTAAATAATATATGAAAAAGTAAACTCACTATTAACAATAACTATTGGTTAATTGAATTCAAACTAAAACTTTTTAGAGTAGGCATCAAAATGGACAATTTTGATCAATCGGAACATTTTAACTAGTTGCTTAAATTATTGGCGCCGACTCCAAAAAGTTCTAGTTTGAATTTAATTGACCAATTGTTATTATTAATAATGAGTTTACTTTTTAAAAGGTTATTTTTTTTAAAGTCAGTTCCATTTAAAAAAGAAATTATTTAGCACTTTTTAGTGTTATGTGAAAAATGATAACATAAAAATGCATACTTTGGAAATAATAATAGTACCAGCTCGAGTGCCAGCTCAGTACTGGCTCAAAGCAGTAAAGTGCAACTCAAATGTCTGTATCCGTTGATGAGATGCGCAGAGAAATCATCACTAAAAGTTTAAGATAATATTAAAATATTATCTGATCAATTAATTTTCAAATTATTATTAATTATATAATTATTTAATTGATAGTTACCTGCAAAATTGCGATATTAAGACTTAGTGATGTACTAGTAAAAGAAATTTGTATACTTTTTTGAATTCTATAATGGCTATAATCCACTTTCTCACGTCTTTTTCATTATATTTTTATAAAAATTTATATAGTATATTATGAAGAGGAAAGAAAGTGGGCTGTTTTTATCAAAATTTTATAAAAATTAATACTATGCTATCGAGCAGTGCTTCAGTTGAAAGGCTGTTTAGTTCAGGTGGAATAATATTAAATTCAAAAAGATTCAGGCTGACTGATTAGTCCTTTGAGCAGCTTTTATTACTAAAAATTAATAAAAAATATATTTAAATATTTATTTTAAAAATTATGGTATTTTATTATTTCTTCTATCTTCGTACTCCGTTTTGTAAGTACTTATTTTGTATTAAGTTAATTTGGCTTGTTATTAAGTTTCATTTATAAATGTAATATGCTTATGCTGCTAAAAGTAACTTTTACGAAAACTTTAACATCGTTTGAAGTAACTGTAACGAGTTACAATTTAAATTGTAGTAATAGTAACTTTAACTTAATTATGCTGTTGAACGTAACTTTTCAGGAAATTTTAAAACTTTTGAAGTAATTTTATCTGTAACGAGTTAGAATTTAGAATTTAGTAACTTTAACTGTAACTTTTGAGTTCCTTTTTTCACCAAGTAACGGTAACTTTAACGAGTTACTGAAAATTAAGTAACTTACTCAACACTGATGCTACCAAATAACTTCAAAATTTAATATGTTTGTATTCTACTCCAAAAATATAATAAATAAAAAAAATATTTAAGAAAAACGTGTTTATTTTGTAATGTATTAAAAGATATAAAATAATTATGGTATATTAAATTGGTTACTTCAATTTTCTATTGGATTCAGGGACATCCGTACCATTTTTTAACGAAAACATCAATTTTTTGATTCCTTTTATAAATTAATTTGACATATTCTTTTTAGCATTATGAAGTATTAAGTAATAAGTCAATTTCCTTATTTTATTAATTAGTATGAAGTATACAAATTAATAATACCTTTCAAATTTAAAATTGACAGACATTAAATTTGACATAAATAAATGTTGATAAAAAATAGGTCATACAGTCGAACCTCGATCGAGCACTGATCTATAATAGTCTCGCTACATTACACTCGCGTTACTTGTAGTGCACATATGGTAATTCATTTCTCTTGTAGGTAAGCTAACTGATATTTTTTGCAATCAAGCCAATATAATATTAGGGACACACAGTTTATACCTTATTTACGGTTTTGACTTGCTGCCGTCGTTAACTGCTACGAAGCTTAGGTGACTCGAGCAGTGTTCGAGGATATTTTTTCCGAGCTCGAGCAGTGTTCGAGATGTAACTGTAGTTCAATATAAAATATAGTGTATTGACGATCTCTTTAATTTCGACATATCCACGCTCCGTACGAAGACTAGCACAGCTCAGAATTCTCAAAAACAGCTAGTTCTTTTCCAAGACCTCTTATAAAACTAGCACTTTGTAGATCCTCTAATAAATACTAATATTTTCTCAGAACCTTTGAAAAGGTGATAGTTTTTGTCTGAGAACCTGAAAACTCCTAGTTTCGTAGGAGGATTTTGATTAAAACTGTTGTTTTTTGAGAATTCTGAGTTGTGCTAGTCTTCGTACGGAGCGTCGATATAACTATGAACATACTTGACAGACCCGTTGTATGATTCAGTGTTTGATATACTCTTAAAATTATTAGTCACTTAGGATTATAAAAAATATCATTACCTCCAAAGATTGATCTAGTCATTTTCATTATAAAATTAGGATTGATCGAAAGAAGAAGAGAATGGTTTTGGACACGATTGTATCCTCGACTGTTCTCAGCTCACTCGCCCACTTCTTCAAACCTGCAAACTTTCAATTGTTTCTGAAAATACCGCTAGCACCGTATCGCGGATCATTGTCGTTCTGTGCATGTCGCATATATACAGCTACAGCAGAAGATGAACTCCAGAACTATACAGCATAACCTAAAGTTTTAAAAAAAGGTAGTAGAAGCAAAATAATTATATTGCGTTCGCAACTAGACAATACCGGTCCACATATAAGTATCTAGCATCGAGGACTCGACGCTGCTCCCAGAAAAATACTGCAAGTGACAAGGGTATGGTGACAGCCTTTGATTCACAACAAGGCGTCAAAACAAAACTAAAACTGTTGTTATATTCATCTGCAAGACTGCTGAAGGTTAATTATCTCTCACATATTTATTGATTTTTTATTTATTTATTAATACTTCATGTAGACTTTTCATTATTGTATATGGGCCACGAAGATTTTGTTTTAGTTCATTAGGCATGTAGTTTGTATATTTTGATAGATTCTGGTGTTTTCCGACCAAGAAAGTCATAGCAAATGCAATTTTTTAAACATTAATTATTGTTCCAGTAAGGTATGGTGTTTGGAGGTCTTCATTATCGCGACACGAGACTCCATATATTCTTTGAAATACTACTTCTGGGCGTAAAACAAAGTTGTTTTGGGTCTGGGTATCAGGAGATGGACCTGAAGCCCTAGTTCAAATCAATAGGAAACTTAATGCCCAAAGATACATTCACCTACTCGAAACCTACATGCTACCGCAAATAAGAGGCAGATACCAGGAACAGGACATATTTTACATAATAGAAGATAATTTACCTGTGCACAGAGCAGGAGTGGTGCAGGAATAGTACGTTAATCATCTAGAGTTACGTCGTTGGACCATCCATCACATTCTCTGGATTTAAATTACATAGAAAACGTTTGGGCAAAAGAGGCAGCTACTTGGAGACCCAACTATGCTCCTACAGAACCAGAATTAATTCAAAGTAAGGTAAAGTTGGGAGGCTCTCCAACAAGATTTGCCAATATTTTAGAACACTCATTGACTTAATGCCCCGATGACTTGAGGCAGTGCTTAATGCCACAGGCGTACACATCGATTACTAAGGTAATGTAACTAATGTCTACATAATACATGGGTATAATTTATATATTTATTAATAGTTCATATAATTCTTCCATTACAGCTATACTCGCTACTGTAAATATGGTGGATAATTCAGTTAGGGGCGTAAAAGAAGGTATAAATATGAAAATCTTCAAAAATTATTACAGCAAGGAAGCTGAAAAATCACCAAAAAAAGAAATTATCCAACCTAACCCATCGCTACCTATTGTCTTCATCAGTAACTCCCAAAAAACTTAAAGTTTTCTAAGATTGATCCAAAAATAAAATTATTTTTCAATTTATAAAAAAAAATAATATTTAATTCGTATATTATGTGAAAATATACTCATTGGATATGGCTGAAAATAGATACGTTACCTTTCAAAAATGAGAGAAGTGACCTACATAAATTTCAGCCAGTTTTACTGCAGCCAGGCTTAGCTAATCGATAAACTTGATTCTATACACACATACACCTATACATACATGTACGAGGGTGATTGAATTGTGTTCCTACAGTGTTAAAACATAATTTTATAAAATAATTTGTTAATTTTTAAAATAGTACACTTTTTGCGATGACAAAAATATAAGGCTCTCCCTGGAGCAATCGTGCCTAAAAAGCAGAAGTAAGTAAAGAACTCTCTTTAGAGTGTGTAATCTATTATTAGTTTATATTCATATTTGAGCATACGCAAAAGTTTTATGCAAAACATAATACGAATCTTATACATCAATACAAGCCAAATCTTCGCAACCACGGAGTGAAAAATGTAAAAATTTTCACCTACACCTAATCAATTATGCCTAGGTGTTGTAATCTTAATAAAGTAATTAGTAATAGGATTTTCTTTAGTAAACAATCAAGTAAATACTTTTTTTTTTAATTTAAAAATACTGGT
This sequence comes from Gastracanthus pulcherrimus, assembly GCA_949152435.1. Lineage (NCBI taxonomy): Eukaryota > Metazoa > Arthropoda > Insecta > Hymenoptera > Pteromalidae > Gastracanthus > Gastracanthus pulcherrimus. Next base: position 30,464,390 of record OX424574.1, on the reverse strand, counting down.
GCCAGAGCTTTTCCTAATACTATGTGTTTTTACGTGGGGGGGGGGGGGGGGGGTAACAAAATTAAATACATAATTACACATCATTTTTGGGTTTATAATCATAGTCTGGAGTGTTAAATATTTATGAGATTGTATATCTCTTAACATTTTACAACAGTTTCTTAATTGTATAACTAGATGATGTGGAATTTCTGGAATCAGTGAATGTTGATACAGTTGGAAACATAATGACTCCGTTGCGAAGAGAATCGTTTCTAGATGTTACAGTTTGGGATAAAAGAAAAGTTGCAGCTAAAAAGAGAATGTTAAATGCAGCTAGTTCCAATGCGAATCAAATGACTAACAAAACTATTCTCATTACTAAATCTATATTTAGTGAAGCAGAATCAGAAGAAGAACAAGATAAGAGCAGATACGTTTTGAGTAATGAACGTATCCGTGTACGGAAGCGCGAGGGTTATGTGCGTAAGCTCAGAAGTGCCGCAAGGGAACGCGCAAGCTTGTGCAAGCTTGCGCAGCATTGCTTCGAAATATGTGGCCGTATACGTTTAAAGTTAGACTTTAAATTTTCTACGAATTTAATAAAATATGGATGGTTTGGCGGAAAATCATTCTATTTCAGCGCGCAAGCATGCGAGAATGATCCTGTTTAGAAAATATATTCTTAATAGTTTTAAAGTGATAATACTCAAAAAAATGTTTTAATATTTAAGCAGTATGTACATGATTTTCAGGAAAATTTCCGATTTCGTGTCCACATTTTGTTTATATTTTTAAGCTTTTCAAGTTTATAAATACGATTTAAATGTTTGAATACTGATTTTTACTATTATATTTGTTAGTATACTAAACATAATCACTTAAATTAGTCTTTATTATCAAATGTAAACTATGAAGTGTTAAAGGTGCCGTCTACTCGAAAATCTATTTTCTACAATTCCCGATAGTAGCTTTTGGAAACATTTTTATTTGATTCCAAATAAAAAACGTAGAAAAATGAGAGGTTCTATGCCTAAAAATTTCCATTATTACAGGAGATATCTAAAAAATACGCCAAAGCAATTATGAATCCTGAAAAATAATTAAAATGTTAGGTTAGGTTAAATGTACTGCATGTATTAGATGTACTGCACATTCAATAAGTAATTACATTCTTAAATGTCTCGCACCTCACTTTTGTATTGTACATAAAGAAACTAGGAAGAATAACAATAATTTTGATAGTAATTTGAATTTTTTATCTTTTCTACAAATACATGAATTTTTCGATTGAATGACGAAAAATGTGATTTCTCTGTAGTTCACATGCTAAAAATTATACATATATATCTTAAAAGAGGCCTTATCAAGGCACCTGTTACAAAAAATACTATGTAAATCTTACTAAAAGAAAATAGCTATTACTCACGTTTTAAAGAGAATTTGCAAAATTTACTAAATCACTTATGATTTTGATAAATTAGTTGGTTAACCAATTAACTAAAATACAATACTTGACAATTCATTAATCGATTTCATTAATTTCTTTAGCGCTCATTTGAGATTATCGGAATTACTAAAAAATAGAAATATTTTAAGCTATATATATATCTTAAAACAGGCCTTATCAATGCACCTGTTATAAAGAGTACTTTGTAAACCTATTTATTTTCTTATTTCTAGTAGATAACAGTTATAGAGAATGAATTCAGATGTTAAAATTTCCGGGGATACATTGTTATCGTTTTTTTTTTAGAAGTTATTGCAATTTGTGAAATAAATAAAATCTTTATTAAGTATATCATAAGTGGTTCGTATCCTTTAGAGTACCGGTATTTGGGGTATGTTATTCCTCTAAGAAGACCATGTGTAAAGTGTCGATCGTGGGTTTTTGTTATTCTAACACTCCGTGTTCGGATTCGCTTATTTTTATGAGGAATTTCGTTAATGTATGCATTTTTTTATTTATCCAAATATTAATAATATTGATCCCTTAAACCACGCAGATATTTTACTAAAGATTTACACAAGTTTATAGCTATACCTAAATTTCGTTTTTGTAACGTTAAATAAGTTTCGTGAACTTTTGATACAGTATAATTCCAAATGATTATGTGAAAGATATATGTTATTGAATTGAATAAGCTTCTCTTGAAAATTTAGGGCTTCGAGTCGTACATCATTCGTCTGCATTTCATCTTTTGATATTTCATTAAGAGCAGCCAAAACTTCAGGATCTCCATCGTAATGAGCGCTTACTGCATCAATGCGTGCCGACCATCTAGTCTCGGATAATGATCCAAAAACCTTCCTAAACCTCGGATAAAAATCCTAAAAACCTTTTTAGTTATTAAAGTAGTTACTAGTATCTACCACCTATCCATCGATGATGAGAAGAAAGTATATAGTTTTTACAAAAAAATAAAATTGCTCTTACACCTAATAAATTTAAAGAATGTCCATGGCATGCGATTTAGTAAATTTTGCAAATTCTCTTTAAAAGGTGAGTAATAGCTATTTTTTTTAGTAACGTTTACAAAGTATTCTTTATAACAGGTGCATTGATAAAGCCTGTTTTAAGATATATATATATATATATATATATATATATATATATATATATATATATATATATATATATATATATCTTAAAACAGGCTTTATCAATGCACCTGTTATAAAGAATACTTTGTAAACGTTACTAAAAAAAATAGCTATTACTCACCTTTTAAAGAGAATTTGCAAAATTTACTAAATCGCATGCCATGGACATTCTTTAAATTTATTAGGTGTAAGAGCAATTTTATTTTTTTGTAAAAACTATATACTTTCTTCTCATCATCGATGGATAGGTGGTAGATACTTAGATATATATATATATATATATATATATATATTGAAATTGATTTCCAAATAAAAATACAATACTTGAAAATGCATTAATCGATTTCATTAATTTCTTTAGCGCTCATTTGAGATTATCGGAATTAGTAAAAAATAGAAATATTTTAAGCTATAGATATATCTCAAATCAGGCCTTATCAATGCACCTGTTATAAAGGATACTTTGTAAATCTTACTAAAAAACATAGCTATTACTCACGTTTTAAAGAGCATTTGCAAAATTTACTAAATCGCTTGTGATTTTGATAAATTAGTTGTTTAACCAATTAACTAATAGCTTTAAATAATCACTTTGTGAATGTAATTAAAAAATATATAACCCACATTTCAAAGGGACTCTACAATTAAACAAAATTGTTTGAATATCGATGCAGCTTACTAGAGGGTTCCAAATTTACATTGACATGACGGAGCTTCATTTTTTAAAGACAAAATGGCACAAAAAGCCAGCTGAGTTTACGGGTCGACTAATAAAGCTCATTGTCGGAAAGGAGAAGTTGAAAACAATGACTCCGTCTTGGGGCAAGAATAGACCACAGGAATACCGCCATCACTGCTTAAAACAGTTTTCAGTTACATATTATGTTTTATTAAAGTTATTAAATCCATTTTATTTTTAGTTTACATAAATAAAAAAGTACCAGCAGATGTTGATGAACTATCTGAAATTAAATATAGACGTGTACTGACGAATTTGCGTAACACTATGAGAAATCATAAGAAAAATACAAAATCGAAATAATTAACCGATAAAATATTGGAATACACACAAAACACTTATTGTGAAATGTTGTTTGCTAATGACTTATTAGCATAATATATTATGAATCTTGTGTCCATCGAAATCAATTATTTTTTATGAAAATTCTACTTGCTATGCTATCATTAAATCGTATAATATTCTGGAGGCTTTTTATTGTTGTTTAGATAAATAATACTTACCTCATATTTATTTATGTACTACTTGATCACGAATCACAAATCGACGTTCCCGTCAGTAATATACAACAAGTTTTATTTAAAATGAATGTTAAATATAATACATACGTAATTAAACCCGTGAATAACATAGACACTGAGTAACTAGATTAGTTTATCAAGATTGTTAGTATATGTGCAAACAAATTTGTGTAAGGTTATTATTGTTAATTTGTTTTTTCTTTCTAACGAAGAATTATTGTTTTTAAATATTTTAAAATAAAAGTACAAAATCAAAATAATTAAATATGATCTTTTTGCTTGATTATAAAGCCAAATGAAAAATGTGTAAACAAGTCTTCAGAAATTGTCTATACACTCTATATACAAAACATCTGATTCAAATGATCTGAATTTTTTTAGTAATATTAAAATTTCATTGGATTGAATTAACGTTTTAGCTAACCTCATTGGAGAATTACGAAAAATTCAAACCGTTCGAATCAAATGTTTTATCCATCAAGTGTACAATTATGCTAGACTTTTACAATGAAAAGTCTTGAGAAAAATCTGGTAATTTTTCCCGAATTTTGCAAGTACAATGAAAGGTCTTAAGAAAAGTCTTCAGAAAAATCTGCATAATTGTGCCAGACTTTTGCAAGCACAATGAAAAGTCTTGGGGAAAGTCGTAGAAAAAATCTGGGTAATTTTTCAAGGCTTTGGCAAGCATAATTAAAAGTTTTGAGAAAAGTCTTGGGAAAAGTCTGAGTAATTTTTCCAGACTTTTGGAATCACAATAATAAGTCTAGCAAAAGTCTGGGTAATTTAACCAGACTTTTGGATGCACAATATTTATATTTACTCTTGTCTTGACTTTAGTCTTGGAAAAAGTCTGGGATTGTCTCCGTAGCCAGACTTATGCAAGACTCTCTGAACCAGAGTTTTGCCAGACTTGACCCAGACTTTTTTTACGCGGGTATGTCAATAATGGTCGTGTCATACTTCGTATTTGTCAGCAAATATTTGCGAAGAACTAATTGAATTGAATGCGTAAAATTGTACAGTTAAAAAGAGTACAAATTAATGAATTGAGAAGATCGACATATCACTCGATATGTGTGGATTCTATGCCGGATGTTCCGTGCACTTATAAATTAACTTTTACAGTTCGATATGTTATTAATCAATGTCCGATTGAACGATTTCTCAAGTTTATACCAATCGAAGCACACAGGACCAAATATTTAGCTAATCGGGTTATTAATTTTTTAAAAGAAAATTATATACCTTTAAATGATTGTAGCGGGCAATCTTATGATAACGCCGCTAACATGTTAGGGCAGTATTCGGGACTTCGAGCTATATTCGAGAAAATGAAAAAATATGTCGCGTATATTCCATGTTATGGGCATTCTTCAAATTTAGTAGGTGTAAGAGCAATTTTATTTTTTTGTAAAAACTATATACTTTCTTCTCAGCATCAATGGATAGGTGGTAGATACTAGTAACTACTTTAATAACTAAAAAGGTTTTTAGGATTTTTATCCGAGGTTTAGGAAGGTTTTCGGATCATTATCTGAGACTAGATGGTCGGCACGCATTGATGCAGTAAGCGCTCATTACGATGGACATTCTGAAGTTTTGGCTGCTCTTAATGAAATATCAAAAGATGAAATGCAGACGAATGACGTACGACTCGAAACCCTAAGTTTTCAAGAGAAGCTTATTCAATTTAATAACATATATCTTTCACACAATCATTTGGAATGATATTTTATCAAAAGTTCACGAAACTTATTTAACGTTACAAAAAGGAAATTTAGGTATAATTATAAATTTTTTTAAATCTTTAGTAGAATATCTGCGTGGTTTAAGGGATCAATTTTATTAATATTTGGATAAATAAAAAAATGCATACATTAACGAAATTCCTCATAAAAATAAGCGAATCCGAACACGGAGTGTTAGAATAACAAAAACCCACGATCGACACTTTACACATGGTCTTCTTAGAGGAATAACATACCCCAAATACCGGTACTCTAAAGGATACGAACCACTTATGATATACTTAATAAAGATTTTATTTATTTCACAAATTTTCGTCACCTGGCAGATGATTTGATACGAAAAAATTGCAATAACCTCTCAAAAAAAAAACGATAACGATGTATCCGCGAAAATTTTAACATCTAAATTCATTCTGTATAAATGTTATCTACTACAAATAAGAAAAGAAATAGATATAAGCATTTTAGATTTATACATTTAAATCAAAGAAGAATGTTCGAAATCTACCTTTCCAAACATTGAAGTGAGTTTAATAATTTTTTAAAGTATGGTCATAAATTGTAGTGGCAATCTTTTTCTGAAAGGATCTTTTTCTGAATTAAAATTATTAAAAAATGATTACAGGAACTCATTGTTGCATCCTCGATTCTATTATCTTTCCATAATACTTATCAGAAGTTTTAGATAATGTAAGTTTCGAAGATATCATTTCTGATTTTGTTGATAAAGAATTTAGAAAGAAATTGTAAATTTATATGTATAAAATAAAATATTAATTAAAAAAATAAAAATGATTTTTGTTTTCAGTGTCTGGGGCCGCAGAGATTGAATATTAATATTCATGTTCAATATTGATGTTGAATATTAATTATTACTATCGATTCAAATTAAAATGGTTGCTCTTGAGAAATGGAGTTATAATGTATTATTTAAACATTTTGTTGAATTGGAAATTGCTGTCCGTGGGGTAGTGCGGTTTAATAATGGTTTATGACTTTATTTATTTAAACATTATATTTATTGAGTATCGTTGTCTGTAGGCATGCGGGGCCCCTGATATACCTGGATCCCTAGGTTCGAGTCTTTAGGGCCTTGGCGTAAAGACGGCTCTGCATAAACCACTTTAAATGACATAAGGAAACATAATGTTTATCAGGTGGGCTATCCGACCGGGACACCCGATAAAAATCCTCAAAAACTCCAATCTGGTTAGTTTGACTTTACGGAAAAACACGAAATATACATGTTAACGACCATCACAAAATAGTAGTTTTCATAACAACGGCGTAAAGTTTTACACCCGTGTGCGATCGCTGTGCACGAGGGTCGATGAAGCCGACCTGAGTGATTCAGCATCACACAAGGGTGTAAAGCTTTATTCCCGTATTGCGAACATTACTTTTTGATGCAGTGGGTGTGAAATTGCGACTTTAAGAATTTATGAAATGCATAGAATTTATGTACTTTACGCACTTTGTGTCATAAAATGCATTATGTTTTGATAAAATATTTAAATTTATCGAAAAAATAGGTAATATAACACCCGTTTATACGCAGACTATACATTTCAATTTCCCGAAAATAAACACTATTTTATTTTACGTTTAAAAAAAATAATAATATGTTTGGTTATTGAAAAACTAACTTTATCGATGTTTAATTTGTGTATTTTGTAGGAAAATTTTACCAGTATTTTTATCAGTCTTTTATCTCATGAAAACTAGACGATTTTTCAAAAATCTGAGATGCGTTAGTCTTCGTATGAGGTGTTGATATGATGAATAATATTTATTCACGCCTAAAAATATATAACCAATTTATTATTAATTTCAAGGTGAACAGGCCCCCTAAATAATAAGAAGATTGCTTACTGCTTGCACTTGTATCATATAAAAATACAATCAAAGCTACTACAAAAACTCATATATAATTATCAGTAACTTAATCTGCTCTAAATACCCCAGACATATTTTGACACTGCGTCACCCGAATACCAAAGCCTTTATTAGGCTCCGTCCCCGCCTCCACTGCATTTCTCTAACAATCCAAGACGTCCTGCTAGTATAATCTCGCCCTCCATTGTGAAAGGTGCACAGCAGAGAGCGCAGCAGCAGGGCGGCGGTCCGTGACCAGAGTCCACAAAGCCGCGTTATGAGTGATAAACCTGTTCGGACATGCGATCTGGGGCTCCGCAGGCGGCGACACATCGAAAGAGAAAGAGCAAGCTGCGCGTCGACCTCCAGCCGCTTTTCTCTGGAGCAGCACCGCAGTTTACCTCTCTGCGTGACATTGCATTGCACGTGGGTACGAGTGTGTGTACGGAAGGGGAGGGGGGGGGGGGGGTAGGAGTTCTGGTTCATTTTGACTTTTCCTTGTAGAGGTACGACTCGCGGGAGTGCGGTTTCTTGGAAGGAAGTCGAGGTGCACGCTGGATTTTCTTTTTTGTCGCGATGCGTAACGAAATTAATTAGCCCAGTGTATCGACGATTAGATAACTCGATGGAAAGGAGAATTTCTATAAATGCGGCGCTGCAGGTTTTGCGGGCTAATGCAATGCAAACACCTGGTTGCAAAAGTCGAATTTTCTTGCCTTTATTTTATATTTTGGTCGAGATGATGAAATACTTCAGTTATGCGAGTTTTATTTCGATGACAATTTTGAGAAATTGAGAAATTCGAGCCATTACATTTCATTGTCCAATTAAACGACTATGTTATTTTTATTAATTCCGTAATTCGACAACTTTCAATATTCAATGCAAATTTTTATTAACTCCCTGCGTATACGTAATCCCTGATTCAGACTATCTCCAAATTCACTAACTTTTACTTAAACTTGATTTTTCACCATTTTCCATCTGAAAATTGGAAAATAAATAGAAAAAATTTAATTTTCGTGGTCGCAGGTGTAGTAAAAGTGAATACATCAAAAGTTATAAAAAAATGTTATGATGAGTTATTGGGTTATAACTCATCATTGTGCATACGATAACGACCTCGTTTGGACGAGTTAACTTAGGGTTGTGCACAGGGGGGTTAAAAGAAATTGCTTTAAATTAATACGGAAATTGAAACTTGTATTTATATACCTTTAATTTTCTGAAATCGCTAAATTGGCAAAGTCAACGAAATATAAATCTTCTGATACAATAAGTACCAAAAACTAGTTTAAACATGCCTCTATCACTTCCAAACAAAAGAACATCAATGATTTTTCAGTAATCATCATTCGAACAAACGAACTTGAAAAATCTTACATCAAGGACAATAGATACTAAAACCTTATCTTTCAAGATCCACTCCGTCAAAGAGAAAACCAACCTTCCTCTATCCAAAGAAGAAAGGAACTTCGTCAAACGTCGAATAATTTTCCACATTATGTAACATCGTACAGATCATGCATCGACTTTCTTCAAAAAAGTGACCATTCCTCCGCTAGGCAGATAACCACCACACACCACAACTGACTGCACCTAACAATGCCCGAAGAGACAATGACGCTGAATAGCGCGACACCTCGAAGATAGAAACAAAAAAAAAATCACAAGAGAGTGAGAGAGAGAGAGAGAGAGAAAGTGAGTGTGTGCGGAGAATTGACTTTTATAGGAACGGACACGCGGGAACGGCCAAAGTATATAGCTGACTAAATTCCAGGGTGTGGTCGGCGTCCGCCTGCCGCGTGCGAGTCGATATATCGCGGCCAGCACCTTTTCTTTGTGGTCTGGAATGATTGGTCCGCGCACAGCAGCACAGTGTATACAGTCCACTTGTTGTTTCATTGAGAGCAGGATGTCTTTGAAGGTAGTCCCGCGCGTATGCGCGGCAAGGTCGCGCCGCTGCGGATTTTTACGCTTTTCAGGGCGCGCGTTATGCGCACCTACGACCTTTTCTTTTTTTCTTGCTTTCTTGCGCGCTCTCTTTTTACACTTTTTGCGTGTGTACAATGCAGTATCCGCTTTTCTATATATACGCAGGAATATTTTATCGTGCGTGTTGAAATGCTGCGAATGGGATAGTTCGACGAGTCAAAAGTGGTTTCTTTTCTTATCTACTGGTATCGTGCATTTGCAAATACATGTGTTGTACTATATAATTAAAGATTAGTATTATTATATATGCCTAAGCATCATAATTGACTAGTTAATGAAGTTTCAGTTACATAGAAAAAATGTTATGATATTTCAATTAATAATTAAGGAATGCAGTGAATATATCATGCACCTTCTATGCTAATTAATATGTAGTTTATTCAATTTAATAACCGGTAAATAGTTTCGAAATACTACTTTCTTCTTTTACTAATCAGAATTTTTCATTATTTAGTGATTTAAAATTCATATAACTTGGATTTTGTTTTAATTTCTGTTATAAATTTTCAGACTTTCAGAATATTTTAATTAAATGAACGAGCGAATCCCATCATTATAAGAAAAATCACAAAAATTATAAACGATTTAAAAAAAACACCCATATCATCGACTCAACTTCATCAGAATTTTTTTCCACTTAACGGAGTAAGTTATTTTCCCCCTTCATCAAACCCACGTAATCGACAACGGGCCGGTGTGCACGTTTTCCATCGGTTCATTGCATTACATTGTGCGCATTGCATTATGTTATATAGGAGAAGTTCGTTTTTATTGGGATCTCATTTCGTGATCGGTGAGGTAGTGTAATACAGACTTATAGAGAGGTACAACGTACATATAGATATGTATATATAAAGCGATATTTTCGCCTCGCTAAACTTGCTTGCGAGCGCGGCTCCTTGTTGTGTATGTGTGTGTATAAGTTCATCGCGCGCTAACGATGAAAGGGCGACGCGAAGCGACGGAGAGGTGAAACGTATAATACCTAGGACGATTGGAAAATGCTGGGGATTCGCGATCCACGTCCGCGGCCTGACGATCGTGCGCCGCTGTATGCAGCGCATCGATGTGGTGTTCTTTATGGCGCCGTGCAGTTGGTTTATCGCGGTAAAAAATTGTGACGGTGAATGTATGCTTCTTTTGTTTTCTTTAGATTCGCGTTTGTGGTCGTAATTGATAGATCGATTAATGTCATTTTTTGATTATCAGTTACGCAGAATGTTCTAGGTTTTAAGTGCGTGCTGTAAATTTGCATGCGAGAATGAAAGCTCAATAAATTGTCGATACAGTGAAGCATTTATCATGAGTTTTATGACAGTTGATCAATAGCGTACTGTACGCGTCATTCAAACTGATACAGATATGTTGACATCCATTGTTTTAACAGTGTGTTAGATTCGTTTATTGATTAACAAACATTTTTACTCAACATTAGAAGTAAAGAAATATTGGAAAAATTTTGATTCTCTAAGAATTTTGATAAACGCTTGTATACTTCTTCTAAACAAATGTAAATTCAATTAAAAATTTCACACTTTTGTTCAAGTATACCTACAATGAAAACTCGATTTATATAACTACAACTTTCCAACATTTATTTCTCTAACGTAACATCGTTACAACGAAATTTCGATTTCACAAAGATCGACAATTTCCTATACGAGACGTGTGCGAACGCATAAATAAGTGAGCGAAGTCTATGTACAAAAAAGATAAGTCTTTCGTCGAGGGTGTATAAGGATACAAAAAAAAAAGACTCAAAACGAAAAAAGTAATGAAGCTCGGGGTGTAACGTTGTCGCTAATCGCCCTTTCATCGCCTGTACTTGACGCTATACGAGCCAAGTCCGCCGTATTGGTTGGGATTGTATTGCGACCGGTAGGGTGCAGGTGCCGCCGCAGCCGGTTGGTACTGGCGCTGATACTGCGACCTGTACTGAGGCTGGTACTCCTGCTGGTACTGGGGCTGAGCTAGGGCGGGGGCTGCTGGCGCTGGTCTGCGGTATGCTGCTGCCACGGATTTGCTGGAAAACAAACAAAGAAATTGTTAGAATAAGGGTTTTGGTGAAAGTTTAATTAAGTTGCATATGCTAACGTGAGACTAAATAAAAGTTGAAGCTTGTAACGATATAAAGGAAACCATAACCATTAATAAATTCATGACATTTGTCTAAACACTGTTTTGAATGAGTTCTTATTCTTAAGATATCAGCTGTTCAACTCTAAATATCAATGAATTCTGTCAGTGAAAAATGATACCTCTGCAGACTTCTCATCACAAATTTGCAAGTTTTTATGCTAAAATAATGATATTAATTCATAATAAAGTTATGAACAGTCAATGGTGATAAGGGAAAAATGCATATATCTCCACATGTTCTGAACTATTTTAAACACGGTAAATTTAATCATTTTTTAAAACAAACTAATAGTAAAAGCTTGCAGAGATATAATTAAAAGTAGAAGCACAATTTTTTAATGCAATACAGTATTTTATTATAAAAGATTCAAAATAATTCATACTTGAAACATAACAGAAAAATACATCTTAAGAACAAAGGCCAATTCAAAAAATGCTAAGCAGCGTGTCTCATATTTTGTGATAATAAAGAATATTTTAAAATTTCGGTAAATGTCCTTCACACTCTCCTTTTAAATAAAATATATATGAATTCACTGCATCACACTCAAGGATAACGTTAATAAGTATTATTTAAAATGTACTAATATACATAATAAATAAATTATTTATTATAATTATTAACGAAATTTTAAAATAGTTTCAATTGACACCTTACAATTTTCTATTAGAATGTAAAAAGTATATTTTAATCATTTTTATATATTTTTTTATAGAATTAAATAAATCAATTGAAATTTCAAAAAACTTAGAAAAACATACTAGAAAGTAAAGCACTTAAGCATCTACATTTAAAGCATTCCTCCCGCTATTTATACAATGAGAGCGCAAAGAGCGAAGAGAACGTCCGTGGCCAAACGAATTTCCCTATCGCCGGCAGCGCGAGCCGCGCGAATCCTAAGAAGCCAAAGAGAGAAAGAGATACTCTCTCGCGGATAATCGCGGATTCCCACGGAGTTCACTCGCGCGTGTTTTGACATTCGGTCTGTTCGCGATCATCGCGTATACAAAGTACAGTCACGCCGAGAAGTTCGTATTATACCCGTCGATATTTCACCTGAACGAGAGTAATAGGCTTGTTTGCGTTATTTATGATTTATTTTCTTGGCTATATATAGGTACGTCGGCGCGAGAATTAATTTAGCTGTAGAATTTTGATTGGAGCTTTTCAGCGAGCGAGGGTGAACAATCAGGAGAACTTAATTATATTACGCAATCCTCGCTTTTATCTATTTTTAATGCATATTTTCGAGATTATATAACTTATGTAAGAATATACCGGTGTATATATATAGCTTCGAGTTCACCTGCTGCTAATATCCATTTGATTTGTATCAATTTCGTTCTTTTAGTAATAAAATGTTTTCATTGTGCTAGTCTGTGAAACTATATTGCGCAGAGTTTAATGAACGTTGAGATTTAACGGTTTTATAACAAATCATTTCGGTTTGATGTAATTTAAGGTATTTCTTCAAACTATAGAATTATTATTTTAGGATTTAATATTGTAAGCATTTTTTAGCTTCTATAAAGAAGCATAGTAATATATATATTTTCAACAATCATAATTATGAAACGAAGTATAATTACACGCGGATTTAAAAATTAATTTCAGTTGGTAATTTGTATATTAGAATCATTGTAACTGATCGCAACACTTTCTTTGGTAGCTCTAGCTTAAAAGAAAACTAAACGACTTTTGTAACGTTGCAAAACAAGCGTGAACCCATAAATAAAAGTCAAACGTTTTTGCACTGACAAGCAACACGCCTAGAAAAGCCGCGACCTCCAAGCTCGCGTAACGCGTATACAACCTATAGTTCTTTTGCCACCGATTAGGGGGTATACTGATCGACAAATGAATGTTTAAAACCTTGATTTCAAGTTTGCCGATCGTGCATACATTACGTGTACATTTTTTATGTTTTTGTTTATTTAGTAAAGAAGTGCAAATTTATACAAAAGATATATATTATATATTATTGATACATTTATTATTAACAGATCTAATTAATAATAATTGAATTGATGAAAGAAAATCTAAATTCTCGGTAATTCAAGAATCAATTTCAAATCACCTGCTTATTGCATTATATTAAAATGTTAACGTATCTTCTAATAAGTTTTATCTTTAAAAAGAAATCGTAATATTAAAAATGAAATCTATATCAGTAAAAACTTATATCTTTAAGAATACATGTATAATATCACGTACAAGTGTACTTTTTATAGAACATTCTGTACTCGCTATAACGATTGTTTTAATAAATCTCTTTTAGTTTTTTTAAAATGTCAAAATGATCCCAAAGATCCCTCTTTATTAAGTAACTATTTTATTTAGATGTTATAACTGTGTTATTTCTAAGTTGAAGAACCAATCAAGCTTTCTATATCAATAATGTCTCAAGTATAATGCATCTACCTTTATTATTCTTCCTGAAACACTTTCTAAATTGGTTGATTGCATAGAGTAATAAACTACAAGCAGAGGTATAAATTTTCACTGACATTATTTATATCTTTGATACTATAACAGCAAAGAATAAAAAATTTATCTGGTACTAAAGAGCCTAGATCTATGTGTATTTTTATTTATAATTTAAAAAGATAACTGTGTTTGCAGTCTTGTAAATAAATCCAATGAAATGATGATACAAAAATCTCAAATTTTGCCTTTATTTTCCTATAATTTTTGACGATATCGTAAAACTCCAAAAATTTACAAATTAATTGATGTTTCCAATTAATAAAATCTAATTTTAACGCTATAATTCATAAAAATGTAGTTATTAAAGACGTATCTGAGCATTGCAATTAATAAAGATAATATATAAAAAAGTCAAAAAATATTTATTTATATAATGAATTCATAATATTATTATAAAAAATTATAATATATTGTAAATATGATATCATATAAAATATAAATATAATATAAAGAATATTATAATATCCACGAGTAAGAATGTCTAAATGTTCGTATGTGCCAGATGCCAATCGTCAATCAATCTTTCCTTTGCTTGTTTCTCTCTATAGCTGAAATACGTTTTTATTAACTCTGACACATCTTTATCAACTACAATTCCCAAATACGTGTTTATTAATTATAATTAAATGCAAAATTTAAAATATACCTTTATCAATTGCTATGGTTGATACTATACTACTATCTATAATAATGTATTTTTAAATAGATATCAATACGCTTTCTTATTGAAAAAGTATGACAAAATCTACTAATTTAGTAGCGAATATGAATTTTTAATGACAATTTAAGTTTATTGTGCTGATAATTTGCTACTAAAATTTATTCTGTAAGTGCGGTATATGTAAAATTAATAGAATACGACGCGTACTTGTTAGGAATATTTCAAATTTCAATACATTTACCAAAGCTATATCTTGTTAAAGATTCTTAAAATCTTATAACCGTACTATCATTGTAGATCAATTTTTAAGGATACCATGGAACTTCTTTGCGTCAACTCAACCGCGTGACATTTTTACACGTGTGTTATTCTTGTAATAAATTATTTGACTACTATACATACATGAATTTCCTAGAAAGTAAAATTCTACGTTAACGATGGATCGTAAGCATTCGAATATGTTTCCTCGCCGTTTTTGAAAACTTCTTAGCGAGATAACCTTTTCAATGATATTAGCTACAGTTCAATTGCTCATCGAAGTTCAATAAATTTAACACGAAAACTGCCAAAGCACGAGTAAACCCAACAATCACGGTCTAACTGACGCCAGAAACTCGACTCTCCAGGAAAACCCATCCACACAAAGACACCTGCCCCAACGAAAACCAAATCCCCAAAATTCTCACCTGGGCAGGGGACTGTACTGTCGCGGTCTCTGCTGCAGCTGATGATTCTGAATGGCGGGATACCTGCTCTTGGGCACGGCATCGTACGTCTCGCCGTTCGTGTATCTCGGATCCGTGTAGTAAATCGAGGGATCCTCGCGGTACTGGCCGTCGTCGTCGGGCTCGTCCTTGCCGCCCGCTAGGCTGTTGCCCTGGAGGGTGGGCGGTGGCACGTTGATGCCGGTGCCGGTGGGCTCGAAGCCGCGACGGGTCGCGCCGTACTCGACCTCGCGCACGCTGCCCGTGTCGTCGACGAAGCCGTATTTGCCGTAGACCTCGCCGGTCGGATACTTGGACTCGATCTTGTAGCTGCCGTCGGCGGCCTCGTAGCCGTAGCTGTAGCTGCCGTCCTCGTTGTGTCTGCCGGGAGAGAGAGAGGAGGGCAGAGAATGCAAGATTGGTGAATACGGGGGTGATCGATGAACGGGGAGCAGAATGTATAGTGTAATAGTAAAGGCTGCTAGAAAATACTAGGGCTGATTACTAAATAGTAAGAAATAAAATTTAATAGGAAATAGGGAACTGGAATGTAAGACTGACAATAACAAATATAGAAGTTGATGCTTTGATTATTTAATAAACTGTTCAAAATTAATATGTTTTTAGGAGATTTCTTTTAGGAAATAGCTTTTACAATTCAAAATTTTATTTAATATTAGAGAAAAATCAGTCAGAAAATTTATGATGTTTTTTTAGTTATAATAAGATTAAGTGTGATGTTTACGTTTTTATTGCAATTATAATTGTTGCACAAATAGTACTGAAAAGAGGATGTACCACTACGTATAAGATGAAAGTTTTTGTAGTCGATCACCCTAAGCTAGCTTTTTTCGTTGAATAATACAAGCATTCTTAACAATCGAGATTAGGAACTATTTTTATGCATTTACACCTTGTAAATTTTCTAAAATTCCTCGCAAAACATTGAGTATATAAAATGATGTTAAACTTTTAGTATAGAAAATTGCATTGAAATAGTTGACTGCGTACAGTTTTTATCGTAATTAAGCATTATAATGAAAAATTTTAATAATACTTATATTATATACCGTATAGTATAATAAAATCACAATCGAATCGGAAGTCAGTGGACAATTGAAATAAGAGAAAGTGGTCATCATCTAGAAAGTGCTTTTTTACTATATACTTTTTACTTTAAAGGTATTGTTTATTTTTTACCTTTATCCTATAAAAGCAAACTAGCTATCACATAAAATATGAAAACAATAAATTTCTCCAGTAAACTACTTTGTATTACCTTTCGATATTTAAAATGATGGAAAGTAAATAAAAAGATATGAAGGCAGCTAATAAACACTATTGAAAAACTTGTTATTCTTTTTATAAGTTGCAGTTATTCAAGGTTAAACGCTTTAAAATTTGAATCATTCATTTCGATCTCAATCATGAAGGTCAGCGTGGTTTAAAGTGCTCACAACAGATGAAGCAAGACATAATTACTAATATCCATTTTTTGGTAGTACAATGCGTATTTAGACATGCCTTATAATAAAATCTAGCATTTCAACTTAAAGAAATTTTTTTCTATTTAAATGTCTTGCTGAACATTTTTTTTAATATTAACACTAATATATCACAGCAATGATAATTTAAATCTCGTTCTATAAATTTTATTAAGTAATAACTATACATTTATCTCTACTGATTGTTCAACTATATAGAGATATAATTATAATTATGTCCAAAAGTACTAATTAAAAAAGCGACTTTGGAATACAATTCTCAATCACTTTAAAATAATCAATAAATAATTTCTTATCCATTCACAAATTATTCATTCAATAAACATTACCTAGTACAATGTTCAATCAGTTGCACAATCGGCATCTTTTACGCTACGACCAAATCTATTAAAAAAAAGGTTTTCACCAGAGGGGCGACTGTACGCAGCCAATATCATTAGTCGCGTAATTTTGCCCATTGTCCCGGTGCACAACAATGGCAAAATTATGCCTGCACCATGCAATTACGCATAACACGTTGTTACTCGCGTCTGGCTCTCACCTGTTTATCTGTTTCAAAATAGGCACCGGCGTCGTCGTCGGGGCATATTGGGCCAGCGTCACGCCGACGCAGAGCGTAGCTGCCAGCACCTGAAACATACGAGAAAAAAAAGACCGCTATTGAATCATCATCCCTCGCGGTTTGTCGCAGTGGATATACGCTGTGGTCAGTTTCGAAAGTTCTTGCGTCAACGAGCGCGCGCGCGATCCATATTGTGATTGGCATGCGTGCACCGGTCAGTTCTGATAATCTCTTAACTGATACTTGAGAATTTGACCCTAGAGTACACGCCTTTCATAATAGATACGCTGCCGGTAATGTTACGATCGATTGATTAAATTCCGGTATAATGAACGGCCTTTATAGGTATTCGAAGATAATAAAGAAGTAGATTAAACGCTTGAGTTATTGGCAGGCATTTAATTTTCAATACTGTTGTTTGGCGAATCGAATGTACTTTAATTATGAATGTTTGAGGTAACTTATGATGAAATATTTTTGTCGAATTTACAGTTATGATAATAATTATTAGCTTATTATAATCTTTATTTGCCATATTTTTGTAAATTATAAAATTTATTAATAATAAAAATATTTTTCATGTATTTACATGTAATTTTTAGATTTTATCTTTGGTTTTATAATACAGTTTTGAAACAATTATAGTTTCTTAGAAAATAAATTAGAGAACATAATAAAACATTGTACTGATACTACTGTCTACTTGCCAAAATATAAAATTCTAAATTTTACATAGATTTACTGCAATTCAAATTGACAAAAACTAAATGTTTGTGAGTAATGAAAATATTACTTTATATGACAAAGTACATCTAAATTTTCACAATTTTATAGAGTCACAAAATGTGACGCACCTTTTGTCTTTAATTCAACTCTTTGCAAAAAACAGTATTGAATTATTGATAATTATTATTATTTTTATTTTAAGTTTATTATCTAATTATAAAAAAATATTATATTTTACATTAATTTATTTTTGTTATTTTTATTTTTATATTATTATCTTATTTTATATTTTACCTTGCATTATATTTTATTTTTTTATTAGTTTATTTAACAATTTTTTTATTATTATTTTATTTTTTTTTTTAATTTTTTTTTACGATTTTTTAACTACTTTTGTATTATTTAACTTATTTTTTATTGTTTTAATGTTATTATATTTTAATATTTGTTTTAATTTCCTTATTATGAATTTCAAGATTATTCTTTAGTTGTTTATTAAAGTAAGTAAAATTTTAAAAAGTATGTGTATTATACTATCACCTGTTATCTATTACAATTGCCAAATAAAGAATTGATTAACGAATTATCTTCCCATATTAAACAATAATTAAAACTCTTACAAATTTAATTCAAATATCAATTACAATATTTGCTAAAAACAAAAATCTATCAAATACTTCTAAATTATTTTTCTAAAACTATAGATTACTCTCTCGTTTACGTCACCCTTTAAAACACTCTTTCTTTCATATTTTATTTTACTCCCTAAACTTGAATCGCAATCCAAATCGAACATGTGTCAAAAGAACAACCGCAGCACTGATCACTTGATTTCACCACAAACAAACACCGCTTCAACCTCTCGAAAATCCCACCGAACAAAGGCACGAACGTAATCACCAGCCGGCAAAATTATAGATAAAACCAAATGAAAATTCAAAACAACGCTTCCTATACGAAGACACACTCACTAGTAGACGCATCGTCGTCATCGTCGTCGTCGTCGTGTGGTTCGTGATGTTTGCCGGTGCGGGCTCGTCGAGGAGAGGCACGATGGCGATTGTGTGTTATAAAGATCGCCTTACGCGGCACGGAGTCAGACTTATATAGGTCCCCATCGGGAGCGGCGCGGCCGCGGCGTTGTACGGGGGGCCCGCCCATGGGCCCGACCACCACCTCGACGCGGAGAGCACGATCCTGGCGCAGCGCCGAGCGCGCGCGCAGGCTCGCCTCTGCAGAACTCTACATTGTATAGGAGTGAGCCAACGGTAGCGCGACTTTGAAAATACGCGCGCGCGCGCGCGCAATTGTATGTGGGTAGTTGTGCGGAAAAGGTAGCGTTTGTTGTTCACTGTATTATTTTACATGGATGATAGAATAGTTTAATTGAATCGTGTATTTTCGCAATAGATTATAGATTAAATTACAAAAAGTGGTTTTTGACTGAAATTCACAAAGCTTATCTTCGATTCATTGAATGAATCCATTGCAGTTTGTTTCTCTGACAATAATTTAAGTAGTTCATCAATAAGTATTTTGTATGTGAAGTACATTTTTCTAAACTTATTCAATGCTATTATGGACTTCAGATTTAATAAACTTTTAGGAATATACAACTGGAAATTTACTATGCACAAGATTTGAAAATTAAAAAAAAATTAATTTCACGAATTAAACAATATAATTGCCTTTATTTTGTAGTCCCGAATAATCAATAAGTTTAAAAGAGCATGGGGACAAATGAAGATATTAGCTGCAAAAAGCTACCGACTATTATAAACTTTTTTGTATTAAAATAATAAACCGCTGCCAATTTATTGGCACTTAGCTTCCTCAAACTAAATAAACTGTTCCAGTAAGAAATTTTTTGTTTCAATAAAGTATTTTAATATACTATATCTTTTTCTGATTAATAGCTCAAAAAATATATTCTATCTAATTGACCTAATAGATTTTTTCATGCAAGTTCCCTATTGCATTATCGATTTAAAAATATCATAACATAGAAAAATCGTTATAAAACAAAAACGAATCGATGAATCTTTAAATTTCCTTTTAATTTGGAATCTTCATTAAAAAATAAATAAATGAGCTCCACTTGGTAAAAAATGACCGTGCCATTCTCGAGATATGAGCGATCAAAAAAAATTTCAAGAAATACATAACGTCAAATATCTTGAAATATATAGGTCGATATGATCTAGATAAAGAACTAATCCAAGAGATGGTAAAAAACTACCTATTTGAAAAGTTTCAGATCAAGTGCTGCCGATTTACTCCAGTTCTGAGCTCTCGTATGTGACAGAAAATCGGGTTCTTTTTTATAAAAATATTTTTTTCTCATTTAACGAAAAAGATCAAGACTCAACAATTTTACTGAATATTCTTCTCTATATTCTTAATCATCTCAAATTTTTAAAAAAATGTTTCATCTTATATTTCCCAGATATCACTGTTTAAACAAAAAGTGACGTTTTGGTGTATAACAAGAGAAATAGCTTATTCAAAATTTTGTGTTGGAAAAATAGGTAATCATATGCTATATCAAATAAATTAACACTGAATTGATGATATTATTTTTAACATACCAAAAGATAACAAAAAAATAAAACTAAAAAATAATAAATCCACTAAAAAACAAAAACGCATAAAAAAAGTAAAAAAAAATATTTTTGAGCCCCCTTCCTTAAAAGAAAAGAAAAAGAATGAGCCCTGAAACATTAATTTTCACCGTGTATATGCTGATCTTCGCACATGCACACGCATACGTACATGTACAGGCACATGTACTTCTATAATGATTTTAGTACAACTTTTTTTTACCATGACAAACCATCCTCTATGAGAAAGCAAAAACATATTTCTGCATAATTAATTTAAAATTCTTAAGTGAAGCTGAGATAAAACAGGGTGCTTTAGTTTCCCGATAAAGGTTATTTACTTTCGATTCATTTTATAGATTGCCTTGTTATCGCATTCAATTTATAAATTATTGTATATCTAGAAATATACGATTCATTTTGATCTTAAAAATATATATAATTTCTCAAAAAGTTTAAATAGAATAATAAAAGTATTTAGAAATATGTTTCAGCTCAGTTTATACAAATTTTTGCTATAATTTTTTTTATAATTTTTTAAGTTTCCGTAGCGTTTATATGGCTGGAAATGATTTAGGTTATAATTACGAGATAAAAAATTAACCATTTCGATCGGATCTATTTATTTAAATTGCAGAATCTTGTGTTCAGCACGGAGAAAATTTAAAAAATCGATAAATGCATATAATATCCTCCAGAATGCATACGGTGTTACCGGGTTGAAGAAAACAAAATAATTTGAAGCTCATTTTAATTAACTGGTTAATATAATATACATATTTTTAAAGAACTAGAGTAGATTGTAATATAATAATATACGTAATGAAAAAGTCAAAAACACTAAAAAGGTACCGTTTCGTAGAATTGCCCATATGCTCACTGTAAAAAGCATCTGTTGTACAATTATATACTCTTTATATTATGTCAACTTGTCTATGTTAGATGATATAGCCTGGTGCTGATACCTCGTAGAAGAAAATAAAAATTGTATGCTTAATTGAGAGTTGGAAAATATAACGACCTAGTTTCGGTATGGTATTTATAATAAAAACTTGTAAATGTACAGGACGAGTTGTAACTTTACAAGCGACGTTGTAAACTCTGATGTCCGTTGAGGTTATCACTGTAAAAAATGTTTCTGCGAAATTGCTACGTTCAGCGTAGCTTATAAAGTGACCTGTGCTAAATGTAGCAAATTCACAACATTGTTTGTAAAATATGTAGGAAAATAGCCACCTGTCAACCATACGGTTTTCTTAAGTGAAGGTTTCATTTATTATAACTTTTAATAATGCTAGAGCACTAATCTAATTGTTGCAGGTAAGTTTGAGTAAAAAATTTTAGACTTATTTTAAAGAGCAGTAGTTAAAATGCTTTAAAATAATGTGTGTACTTAACCTTTTATCAAAGAAAATTGATTCGTTTACAATATTTTAAAATCTCGTTATGAATTTTCGCAATTAAATATTCGTGAATTATGTTTATATTAAATAATTTTGTATCAATGAAGTTTTGAAGTCATTTTGCAGCTGTTGAACTATTTTGATGCAAAATGAAAGATTATAATGTGTCGCAGTTAATCTCAGCGCATATAACATGCAACTGTTACTTCTGATAACAACTCTGTGTTTTTTATGTTTCACAATGCGAATTCTAGGGCATCACATTCACATATTGCATTATTTACCAACAATTGTATGCGAATAGTAGACGAATAGAATAATAAGAATACCATGCAACGCTGAATTTCAATTTAATACAAAGTAATAAACATTGGTATTCCACGTTGTCCCACAACTTGGCACATGGACTAAAATGATCTTTCATAAAAATCGTAGGAATAAAAAATAATTATTTATACATTTTTTACGACTTATAATTTTAGTATGTCTTTATGAATAGATAAAGAGAACCTTAACACAGAATTATTATTCAGAATACCTGGGATGTACATCCTAGGTATTTTGCTTTATCCCACTCTTCCTTACAGTATGTTTCATCAATTTTAGCACTTTAACTAGTTTTTTTTTAATTTACAAGTCTTTATAGTTTTACGATTGACTCCAAACTGCTACAGCGAGAGTAGGTCGTTCTTTCCAACTATCAGAGTAGTCTTTTACAACGGCGCGGTATATTTGTCTAAAACTCGAAATAAGTTTAATTACGATGAATTTGAAATTCAATGGCATTCAGAGCAGTAAATGTATAGATAAATAGCAACATTATTGATGTAGATTTACAACGCGCCTTGTAATTCTACAAGCGATTTTTTATAGCGTACTATTTTCGAGGTGCGAGGCACGTGGCACATAAATCTCGCGCGCGATCACGCTAGACATGAATTTACGCAGGTGTAAGAGGCTGTGTCTTTTTTTTATAGAGTTGGGTGTTGTTGCTGGTATGGCGCCGATTACGCAATGGGCTTTTTCTGGAAAAAGTCTGTAGAGGGAAATTGCTCTTGTTGCAGTGCCGCTGCGCTGCTTTCTCTGATTTTTAAGAATGCTGATGAAAGCTTTTTGTCTCTTTGATCAGTATGCAGATGTAAGAGATTATGCTTTCTTGATGAATTGGTGTTATATATATATATATATATATATATATATATATATATATATATATATATATATATATATATATATATATATATATATATATATATATATATATATATATATATATATATATATATATATATATATATATATATATATATATATATATATATATATATATATATATATATATATATATATATCAAAGAAGCGAGAGAAAATCACGATTTGGTAATGTAATTTGCTGTTTTAAGTTAGAAGCAGGTCTAAAAAATTTTGCACCAGTTTTATCGACTTATAGAGGTAAAAGATTTCGCTTTTTCAATTTGGAATGATGTTGATTGTGAAATTTGGTTCTGGAAAATGTAAAAGGAAATAGGTTTGCTGACGAGCTCATTTTCTGAAATGCTGATGAAAGTTTTTCATCAGCCGGCAGCCTCGTAGAGTAGTGTGACTGCACTACTTAAGATTAGACAGTTCATTGCGAAAATAAGAAATAAAAAATCTACAAATAGTCTTTTTTAAAAGATATTTGAAAAATTAAATACAGTGAAGTATTCTTAAGAAAAATATAACTAACTTCATAATTATAATATATATTCATAATACAACTTGAAAATTAATAATTATAAAAATTTATAATTGATCAAATTTCGGCTTCATGATACAATTGTGTGAGAAAACTGATTAAAATTCGAATTTTATTGTTTAAACTTTGACATACTTAGTATGTTTACATACTAATGAGGGTAATATAAAAACTGGAAGAGCTGTTGTAAGAATTCATAGTTTCTTTCAAAACTTTTCGTCTTCTTTATTTACACATAAATCTATGTAAACGATGTCAATAAAGTTAATTTAACAATGCAAATTTTCTTTATTCAATGCTCGCTATTTTTCTTGATTTATTCGAACATGAAACTTTATTTAGATGCTTTTTCTTACAGCGCGTATACTGCCGTCGTAAATTTCGTTTTAGCGAAAGTGATTCTTTGCTCGTGCGAAGTTTCGCCTGCTGTTTTCAGAGTAAGCAGACGTGCCTGATGCGCCATTGCGATGACACCACCAAGGCATCCGTGCTCCAAATACTTTATGAGGAAACGTCCGGTCTGCGTTAGACATTCAGGATGAAAACGATTTTTTTTTCTTTCTTTTTCTTTAGAAATTTCTGAGAGATTTGCTAGCGCAAAAGAGAAAATTTACTTTTACGCCAGGTATTTTTTTATGCACGACGTATTGTACAAAGTGTTTGTAGCAACTTAAATGGTACAGATACATTTACATTATCAATAATTTATATTATTTAAGTTTATTTTTGAAACTACATAATTTATAAATATCAACAATTTTTAATAACGAATTGTACTTAAATGTAG
This sequence comes from Gastracanthus pulcherrimus, assembly GCA_949152435.1. NCBI lineage: Eukaryota > Metazoa > Arthropoda > Insecta > Hymenoptera > Pteromalidae > Gastracanthus > Gastracanthus pulcherrimus. Next base: position 30,439,616 of record OX424574.1, on the reverse strand, counting down.
TTAAATTATATTTCTCACTTTATTTATAAATATCTTAAATGTAGTGCCAAAATAAACCACAACTCATTATATTAAAAACTATGAAATCTCTGACAATAGGATACGTAAATTTAAACATTTAAAAATTTTTCTACGTTGACTTTCCTGTCATGTTCACTGCATGATATAAATTTTGCAAATAAAATCTATGGCAATTATTGTGCACAAAATATATATATATATATATATATATATATATATATATATATATATATATATATATATATATATATATATATATGAATATATGTGATTACGTAAAGTATTCGAAAGCCATATAAAAGGCTTATCTTAACTTTTCTTATTATCAATATTGCATAAAAATAACTATCCAATCCCTTATATAAGCAGCGCAACATTGAAGTAAAGTAAGTCTCCTTAAGAAAAATTTATAGTTTTACGCAAGACATTAATAATTGTTTTTATAATATTTTGTTAATAATTGTTAGATCATACTTTGTGAATTCCAATAATTCCCTTTGGTTCTGAATTCTTCATAAAATATATTTTTATTATAAGCTAACAATTTTCCAGTTATTTCCTTTGAACAATTCATCCTCATACACTATGCCTCATTCGACCGGAACTGAGATCGTCATTACTAAAGTGATCCCTAACATCCCGTGTGCATCAAAATACCATAGGGCTTTTGTTTCATTCAAGTTTCATACAAAAATGTTTCAGTTCCGGTATTACGTCCATAAGTCTCATGGATACAGAATTGCATGGATTCCCTTATAAGTCCCATATCTGACATCGTTGACGCTTTCTTTTTTATCTTGTTTATTTTCTTTTACCTAAATAACTTGCGCAAGGCAATCACCTGTCTCAAGTCAAACCACATGCCTTAATTTCAAGGCCCGCTCACGCGCGTACATTTGTACGTAAAACGGCCTTACGACTGTCTCCTGCGCCTGCAGCGTCAGAAATGTAAAACACGTGCTTGTGGGACGTATATGTATCGACAGTGCATTATAAGCACTATTTTTCGACCATTAACTAGAGGGAGGGGGGAGGGGGGTTAAATTAGAAATGAAATGCTACACGATATAGTGATAAGTTTTAATCAATAATCTGCTCGTGTTACTCGATTATTCAATCAATTTGACTTCGTAACTTTTCAATATTTTAAATTTGACGCGTATACATTAAGGGGTAAGCCTCAGTTAAACTCGAAAAAAGAATTGTTTTTTCATGAGCCGATAAATTTTTTTTCTTTAAAAGCAACAATTCTGAAAAATTTATTACTATTAATACTTGATCATTTCTTGATGATATCTGTCATTTTACCGTTGTAAAACCTCAAAATTTTGATCTTATGTGACACAATTGCAATCTTATTTCTTTTTCGTAAAAAAATTTTTTTATCATTATTTTTCAGAGAACAAACCAATATTTTCAAAATTACTGAGAAAATTTTTTACAATTGGTATGTACTTCGAAAAATAATGATTAAAACTTTTCAACGAAAAATTAAACAGTAAAAGTTTTAGTATATGCTAAAAAAAATTAAATTACCGTTGAAAAAAATTATTTTGTTGATCCTGTCTCCTAGAATCGTGCACGTCGCAACATTTTCTTAATAAATATAGTATTATTAATGGTAATTTCTTGTGTCACCTAGGAGCAATATTTTAAGGTTTTGTAACGATAAAATTACGGATAATGTTATCAAGTATTAATAGTAAAAATAATTTCAGAATGGTTGCTTTCAAAGGAAAAATTTGTATTGGTTCATAAAATAAATTCTTTTATCGAGTTTAACTCCGGCTGGGCCCCCTTAAGGGGGTAGGCCTGGGTTGAACCTAAAAAATGATTTTTTTACGAGTCCAGAAAACATTTTATGTTTAAAAGTAATAATTCTGAAAAAATATATGCTATAAATCACAATAATATCTTAAATTTTACCGTTATAAAATCTCAAACTCTTGATCCTACACATCGTAATAAATCATTAGTTACAACACCATAATTATTTAAGGATCTTTGCTTTCTTTTCGACGGTTATTCAACTTCTTTTGACATGTATTATAAAATGAGCGTAACACTTTTTCGTTAAATTTCTTTTTTACCCTTTTTCGTGGATCCAATCAATTATTTTAAAAATATTATAAGAAAAATGTAAAAATATGGATTGGATCTCCGAAACAAAATAATAAATATAATTGTAACGAAAAAGTACTTTCCTCTTTTTATAACGTATGTCCAATAATCATCGGAAAAGAATTTGTATTTATAGTGTCACCTAGATTCGTGTGAGGAACAAAGTTCCTTTAATAATTATAATTGAAAATAGTGATTTATTTTGACGTGTAGGATCAAGATTTTGAGGGTTTACAGCGGTAAAATTTTAGATATTATTAAGTATTGATAGCATACAAATTTTCAGAATGGTTCCCTTTAAACTTAAAAAGTTATCTCGATTCATAAAAGAATCATTTTTTGGGTTTAACCCAGGCTTGTCCCATTAATATGTATCACGTGATGATTTATGAAATATTTAAAGTTTTAAATTGAAGAGTGAAGTATGGATTATACTAATACTACCAATACTAACATCATAAAAGGATTTTTCTTTCTCTGATTGATATATCATTTCATATTGACTTGTTTGTTTAATAAAAATTCAAATAAATATTTATTCTATATTAACCAATCATATTTTGTTACAATTAATTAATATTTATTAGTTTAGTTGAATACTTTCTTTTATTTGAACATACGTAAGCTAAAATATAATGAATATTATTCGTTAGAAACAAACTAGTGTCAAGGGAGTATTGAAATAAACGTCAATTTAACTGTATTCAATTTTGTTTTAGTATAGGTTTTTGTGTACTATATAAAAAATACCTATATAAAAAACTATAAAGAATTTAATCTGACAGAAATCGCGAGTTCAAGGATTTACAATGCCATTGAATTATAATTCATAATAGAACTTTCAAAATTCAAATCATGATTACAATATAATTTAGATATTGGTCAACTGTAGGAGATAAATCTAAAATTCAATTTGACATTGACACTTAGATAACATGAAATACCATTGAATGTGTACTATATGATTTTTTTAATCTACATTCCTTTAAACTAGAAGATCAAGGTAACAAATATAACACCTCAAAAAAAGCATAATTCAAGTGTATACGAACGCCACAATCTATTGTCTTCATAAGATCTTTCTCTACGTCCATTCATGAATCGCCTGCAGCAATTCCTTTTCTATCACTTCTCCTTCCCACTTTTTCTCATATTCCAGGCTCTTTTTCTCGCGCGAGAAAACAGCCACGCGGAGAGTCACGAATCGGCGAGCACTGCATGGTAAATCGTTGATGCAACTGCTATAATTACACGAATTGCATGACGACAACTGCAACGGACAAGGAGAGAGTACGAAGTGCGGGTCTCGAATTTTGATAAAGATTTGAGAAGTGCTTTTTGATGCCCAAAAATTAATCCCAACACCCGCCGTTTTAGCTAATGAGCCCCTATTATCGATGTATATCCAATTATGTCAAAAATAACCATTTTTAGTGAAAAAATGATACCTCTAATTCAGATCATAACTCCGAAAATTTTTGTTATGTAAAATGGTCGTAATTTTTTTAAATCCATATGTTTAAAACTGTTTAAAGTAAAATATGACCATATTGCCAATATGTGCATTTTAATAATTTTTTAATCACTATTTAATGTTATTTTGATTCTTTTTTATATGAATATTGCACTTCTGCTATTTTGCGTGACTATGTCACTTATGTGTACTGAAAAAAGCTATCCTCATGATTTTTGGTGTGATGATTCGAGTGATCGAATCCACTCTTTAAAGGAATTTAAGGTTTAAATTAAGTTTAATAAATTTACAGGGACATGAAATGGTTTTGGAACCATTTTTTTATGATAAGATTATTTGCTTTTTCTTTAAATTTAATTTTGTTGAATAAATAATGTTTTTACCAGAACTCCGGAAATTTGTTTTTGTTTCTATCTCGATTTTCCAGAGAATTACCCATATATATATATACAACTATAATATATAGCTTCATAGAAAATAAAAGTCACTAGACTTGAATATGTCTATATATTTTTTTGTAAGGTAAAAATCTATATTTAAGTGCATAATATCGTACAAAATCATATATGATTATGTATAATATATTATATATAGTTATATATAAGTCATCTTTTCCCTGGATGATATTCCTTATTTCTTCAATTGCCTATGCACATTCACCCAAGGGCCGATGTGCAGTACAGGTACATCATCCTGCACTTGTGCGCCGCAGTGCCGTAGCCAATGCATTCGGATGCCCGGGGTCACAGCGGCGCGCGGCGCGCAATGGAAAAGTGAAAGTGGCTCTCAAAAGCTAAACGGCCCCGCGCGCACGCTGATTTTTTTCACGCGTCGCCCTCCTCCCGCGTTATATAGCTGGTACTGCGCCAGTGTGAGAGTGCAGGTATAGGGCCTCGAGAACGGATGATGCGGTGTTTTGTAAGACGCGGTTCAACTCTGCAGGTGCAGCAGTCGCGGGAAGAATGATGGGGATTGAATGTTTTGAGAGGCTTAATGGTGCGCAGGATGGCGAAAAGTAGAGGTTTTTGGTATAGTTGATGGTGTAACTTATCTTTCCACTATGTTTGAATACTCGAGGTACAGAAAAATGAATAATAATGTCTGTTTTATTATATCTCGTATATGCGCTTATTTATGCTTAATTAAGTAGAATATGACCGGAACTGGTCAGCCATGTGGATCTACATATTGTATCTTTGGGAACAGTACGATTGCTATAAAAATTAACCGAACACTGTAATTGCATTTGACTTTCTCCTTGGGAATAGAGGAAACAATGCTTTCAGATAGAGAAAACATTTTGATATAATTTTTATTTTATTTTAAAGATATAAGCATATTATATAACATAGCGATACCAAATATAATGCTATTCTCAAAAAATGTATGCTCGTATGAATGTATATGTACTTTGTCCATTCAACTAATACATCCTACTGCAACTTAGAAATCACTTAAAAAACCAGAATTAATTTTTATAAAAGTCTCAGATAATTTAGTCAATTTTTTTTGTTTTATATATTGTTTTGTTTTGTATTTTCAAATTTTTTAATTTTTTGATTCATGTCTTTAAGATTATTCAATGAGAATATTTTACTTCTTCATTCAACTTTTTATAAGTAGTATTCAAGTACTTTATTACTAATATAATCCTTCCTATTGCGATAAAGATAAGTACGCTTAATGTTATTATATTGTATTATTGTGTTTTTAAATTTCTGTGGCTCAAAGAACCATATGAGACAATATATAACATTTTTATTAATCATTTATTAAACCTAAAACTTTATAAGGGACTTCGAGGCAAAACGGTGTAACCACTCTATTTAAAGAATTATTTATATTCATTATTTATAAGCATTTTATAAAACTGTTTTCATTGTATATAAATAAGATAATAATAAATGAAAAGGAATATTATAAATAAAATTCATTAAAAAGTAAAAGATTCATATACCAATAATTGAAAATTTAATACATTTGCTCATTGTTTTAGTCAATAATAATCTCACGTTCTATTTTCCCATAATAACTAAATATTTTGTCAACGTCCATTCTAATGAAATGCTTCTTTAATGACTCAATCTTCCCTCGAATCCACACCCCATAGCACCGCGCCGTCATTATGCACTCGAGATTTCCAGAAAACCTCATGCGCTCGTACATCGCGCATCGCCCAATTACATCCTAAGCCCGCAATCCCCAGCACGAAAAGATGCGCACAGGATATCATCGCACCACACACACAGAAAATTACATTTTTCACGGTGCATGTTCCGCGAGCGATAACACTGCGAACTAGCTCATGCACTCTGTTATTATTTTACGCAACAATAACCGCTCGCGCACCGGGTGTGTACAGCTCGCTATGCATGTCGTAATAATGCAATGCGCGCGCGCGCATATAATGCGCCACTGCAGCGTAGAGCCAAGGGTTATCCCGGCTCTGCGGGAAATGCAAGGACTTTCTCATTTCCACTGGACGTTCCAGCCGAGAGTCAGCCGAGCATTGAATCGATTCACTGTTTTCGCCTGTTGCTGCTACTGTTATGATGGTGCGAGCATGGGGATTTGGCCGAGTGCACAGGCTCGCGGGCCGCATGCGAGTGCAGCGTTTCGCGTCGCTGGTGCTACAATTTACGGCTGACCATTATACGCCGGACTTTTTTTTCACTGTGGTTCTTTTTTTGCGCGCTTTGTCGATTTAGCGTGGATTAGTTGTAAAAAATAAAGAGGTGTAAAATCGAACGATTTAATCGGCTTTGTCGGTGATTGTAGTAATTGTAGGGTGAAAAGTGTATTGTTTGTTTTATGCTGATTTGAATACACAATGCTTGCTTTATTTCTTTTTATTGTTTTCTAAATTCTTTGAAGCGTTGGCATTGCATAGTTATTTGAGTAAAAAAATTAGAGTTAAAAATAGCAAAAGTCATAAAATATTGCTAAGTACTAAGTAGTTCATTTTATGGATCTAGTAATCACTATTTTGACCGTTACAATTAATTCTTGACAAGTAGTAATTACTTCATTATGAGTGTATTTCTTGTAATTTTTGTTATTTCAGAATGTTACGTACCTTGCAATCAGTAGCTTTATTTGAATAGTAATAATTGATAATAATTATACACGGAGAAAAAAAAATAATAACGTTTAATTTCTTAATATATGCTACGAATATTACGGAATAAACATAAAAATCTCCTCTCCTAAGATTTTTCATTCTGATATTGTTAAAAAATCAATGTGTTAGAAATTAAATAATGATTATTATTTTATTTATCCCGATATTACTTGCCTCAGTAGAAATTAAATTTATTTTTAAGAGTAGAAAATGGCAATTTATAATATGTGACCACAATGCTAATAATAAATGGTCCGGTTTTTTGTTAGCACATAATTTAAAAATATCCCTACCTAGTCTCTGATTAGTTTAATGGACAAAGTACGCTTTCGGCCAGAATTTTTGACTGATTTAGTCGTTATGTTTTTTATTATTTTCTTTTTGTTACTGATTTCATACAGATATACAACATGCTTTGACCAAATGTAGATGAATATTTTCGGTCTAATAAATGTAGTCATAATAAGCTTTCTTTAATATTAATTAATGTTTGAATCAGTGATTGACTACTGATTAATGCATTTAAAATATTAGTATACCCTTTTAAATTAAAAATACTGATATTAATGGATAAAACTTTCAGGGACAAAAATTGTGATACGATTATCTGAGACATAAAACAAGAATCTTGATTTTATAAATTTTGTGTTTTAAATGTATTGAAGACGGTATTCTTAATATGATAGGAATTCATATAAAAATAGACCTATCATCTATCTTTTATAATCAGAAAAGTTCAGCGAATTAACCCTTTAAGACCGAGAGTATTTTAAAAGCGAGAATAAAGTTGTTTCTTTGCATTTAGTTATTCTTAGAATGGTCTTAAATTTAAATTTCAACAGTTTATTAAAGGTAAACTAAGCTCTAAACATGATTTTTAGAGATGGCCTTTAAAAACGCCTACAACTTTTCCTGGTCTTAAATTAATTATATTTTAATAACTAACCTAGTAGATCGTTAGTTGATCGTTAGTTGATCGTTCGTTTTATACAAGAATCTATCGAAAGAATTAAAAAAAAATTTTTTTTTCTGTTTTTATGGAAAAATTTGTAGCGCCATACGCATGGCTTTTCCCATATATATCGTTTTGTTGTTATGCCATCGCCATTTAAAATGCTGTGACAAGTAATTATTTTATTTTATTATTCTACTGCAAGCAGAGTCGCCCTCTTAAGTAGGCGAAGGGAATCCTACCAGTTTAATATTGGGTTTTGATTTCTCTTTTCAACGCGGAAAAGAGTGGGGCCTCTAGGGGCCCCTATGGCTGCCATAGGATTGATTAGATCGATTTTGGAAATCATTGAGAAGATATGATTTTATCTCCTATAATATATTATTCGTCAAACTAATATTGAATAACTAGTTTTAATGAGTTAAAATAAATTGATTTAATCAAATTAATAACAAATATAATAATATTTACATAAAATAATTATCGTAGAAATAATTAATTATTATACAGTGTAAAGTTAAATAAAAGTTAAGTGTATCGCCGAGAATGAATAAATTGCATTGAGTATTGCGAGGTGTACTCCACGGAGGTCAAGAAGAATCTGCCTGTCAGACAATTGACATCTGTCAGAGAATTGACGTCGATGTGTCGACTGTCAATTTTTGATATTTTGTTGGAATGGGAGTTAGAAGGGTGTGTCCATTAGTAAAAATCATATGTGATTTGTCAAGACAATCGTATTCGTTAAGGTTTATTTGTCTCGGAAAACGCGCATCTTGGTTGCAGATATGTAGACCGAATGCCGAAAGTGGAAAATTGGACTGATATAAAAAAAGGATTAAGTCATAATCTGAGCTACTCGAAGAGCAGCGATATATAAGGGTCCCATTCTATTTTTCCCATGGTAAGTAAATGTGTTGTCTTGAGTAGTCGAGTATATGAAAAAAGGTAAGCTTGTCCAGAGAAAATAGATACCTGGGTAATAGAGAAAATTGTATTGTATTTAGTCATATACGTATATCTGTTTTTTAGAGTGAAAAATATTTCGTTGAAATAAAGATTGTTATACCCAATTGATATTTCAATGCAACATATATTATTGGGTAAAACTTTTAATGACTAAAATTGTGATTATCTGAGACATGCAAAACAAGAATCTTGACTTTATAAATTTTGTGTTATCAATTTTTTGACTACCGTATTCTTGAAACGAAAGAAAGTCATATAAAAATAGAGCTACCATTCTGTCTTTCATAACCAGAAAAATTCTACGAATTAATTAGATCGATTTTGAAAATCGAAATCTAAATTTCAAATCTGTCACACCGAGCACTCTAAATTTAATCCCTCCTGCGGCTATGCGGATCGCAAACAAGACGTGCATAAAATTATTCGTAGAAGCTAAACAGTTGCGCAACCATAGCTAGCCAGTAAAGACGTTGGAACGGTCCGAAAAAAATTATGCAAAGACTTTATCGAATTACCCACACCGCTAGAGACAAGAGAAAAAACAAACGAAATCGATTACCGCAACTCTGGGTAGCGGTACCAAACGGAAAACGAAAGACCGGATTTTTTTCCGAGCACCAGAGCCGGTTGTTCCACCATCGGACACGGAGCGGCAACGGCGGCAGCTACCGCAACTCGCCCGAGTTGCAATTTTCCAGTCGCAGCCGGCAACGGCAACGGCCAATTCACAATGTACTCTCGACAAAAGCCATAGGCGGAATACATCTGAATAATTTAACGGCGAAAATCCGCCGGCTCCTTGCAGCCACTTTTGAACTTTTTCCGCGGATGGGTGGATGGATGATGAGTCAGACGAGAGACACGGCTATACCCGATGACGGAAAAGTGCAAAATTGCGATTCCGCAACGTGCCGTCGCAGTGGTTATTCTCGAGGAGAATAATCGAGGACGATCGCTGTCTAATGCCTAATTAAATCGCATCGTGCGGCTGCATTAACGAACTGCTGCCGTTGCTCTCTTAGACGACGGCGACTTTCTCGCGATGACATATCGTGAATCCGGATCAGCTTTCCAGGTCGTTTAAGATGCTTCATTGATACAAGTGTTTATTTAATATGTCGATACACGCCAATTTCTTTTCTTTCTCAGCGAGCTCTTGCCATTAATTATTTATGTAAGCTTTACACCCAAGAGACGAGAATTGGCGTTATTCGAGTTGAAAGAGTTTTGTTTTAAACTGCGATTTTGTTTGTGTAGTTGGTGCAAGGAGGAATCTTTAGTTATCATAGGAATTTTTTCAATAATGATACATATGAAATGAAAAACATGATTGATTGCGTATTCTCAATATTGGTCATCAGTGATAGCAAAACATTTTGCTTTGCAATTTCGTTACGAACATGCCGCCATCTGTGATGCTTTCTATGAAGCCTACTCTATCTTAGTTTGTACGATTTACTACGATTGATTCTAATGGAAAAACAGAATTAGCTATTAATAATTCGTCATTATACCTAAATTCATTTATTGCACACAGTAATATTATTAGTTAAACTAACGTATGATTTTATTCAAAGGAATAAAAAAGAAGTATTTTAAAGTTGTCTACATTACCGACCACTGATTTTGAGCACCTGTACTATAGCAGAAGGCGTACCTGTTGAGCAGTGTTAAACGACTTTCTCCATTCACTCGACAGATATCGTTCTCGTGCTGCACAGTACGGGTACGTAAGTTAATGCAGGACATGCCATGTTGCACAACTTACGCTAATTTCTATAGATATATCTCTGTTACATAAAAAGTGTATCAGTATAATTAAAAATTGTATTAAAAATACGTACGTGTGAAACGCGGTATTTTTTGTTACTTAATAATTTAAATATTATGATGTCTTACTAAAATTTATTTTTTATTAATAATGAAATATTAAAAATTCACAATTGAGACGCTAAAAGTAACAGATTTCTATTTGTTATATTAAAATGAAATACAAGGATGGTGTACTATATACAATAATACAATTTTAATTGACGGACAATAATTCTGAAATGCATTATATTATAATGTAAATCATCAAGTGAGTATATTTTATGAGGTCTTGAAGTATAGTACAATTGTCGAATAACAATATTCACAATCTGCAGATTAAAATATCACTCATAATATAAGATTATATTGAAGTTATTAGTTCAATAATAATATTGGTTGAAGCAATTTAAATGTAGTCGAAAATAATGGTATTATTATATAAATATCTACAAATAATAATAATATTTTATTTTTTAATAAATAGAAATTTTTCTTACATTCTGCGAATTAAAACAACTACCTTTGTTACTCTGTAACTTTTTTAGTTACGTGGTATTCGTCTTGACCATAATCGTTACAGAGTACCGGCTAAATGTCATTCCGTTGAGATAATGTTCCGTTAGAACAAACTTCTGCGCGGAAAGACACAAGGGCCAGTATAAGCTTGCTGTTAGGTATTAAATCAAATAGATTTATACCCAGACCTAAAACAGACACTGACAATGTCTGTCATCGTCTCACTAAAGAAGGTATTAAAGTCCCCAAAAAATTAGGAAACATACCGTTACGCTCATCAAACTACAGTATGAGAAAATCGTAAAGTCGTGCGTCATAAGTGCACACAACCCACGACAAACCGTAAGCAAATTAGGTCATGATCGGACAATGAGTAAAACGCTAACTTTATTATTCTGAGATTACAAATTTAACTACATGAATTTTGTATGTTACTTTGCAAGTGATATAACAATGAAATGTTAAACTACTATGTAATAAATCAATATTTTTGTGCTAAATTAATTTATTTAATCCTCCAGATTGTGGAGCTGAGATATTTCGTTCAAAATATATTTAATTGTCTCGTACATTTTGTTACATATGTAGTCTTCAGGTAATATAAACAGTCATACAATCTTACATTAAGTCTGATTAGTACTGCTTTGATTTAGAATATTGCAGAAGTCTACAGAATTTATGGTTGCAGGTCACTCATACTTGATTAAATTTAAATGTACGAAAATAAATTAGTGGGCAGGCGAGTTGATTGTTTGACAAAGATATCAAAATTTTTGTACCAATATTGTAGTACTATTTATATCATGGAACCTAAGATTTTTGTAAAGGTCAAAAGGTTGATAACTCTTAAATATCCTCGGTTAAAAACTTTAAAAAGGAGAGTATTTTTAATCTCGTGATGTAACTTTCCCGTTTAAATAACTAACTATATATAATACATTTAAATATTTTTCAAAAACTATATGTATTTCCCTAGAATGTACCAAAATTATGATACATGCAGAGCTAGAGTTTACAGTAACTTGAACTATGTGGTTTTTACAAAAATGCTTTTAAATTATTATTGAGGTGCATCGCAGCCCTATAAAGCGCTTATGGTATCAACTCAAGAACTTATTCTCAGACTTATTTTCTGACATTTGGAATTCAGACCAATTGCATATTATTTGTAGGTTTATAAAGTATTATGCAAGCCAAAAAAAATTTGATTCTATAAAAGTGCTGGAGTGGCTCAACCCCTTAATATGAACTTATTTACAGCACAATATACCACAATTTAACGACTGTAGTTCATAAATACCTGCTACGCGAGATACTTGATCTGATGTAAACGTGGGTGTTCTTGATGCTAGTTTTCAAGCTGATCGATTTTCATGAACGTCAAGATCTGTTTCAGGCACGAAATTCGCATGCTATTAAATGAATGTGCCCGTACACATTACGTCCGTAAATGTCCCGCATGTAATAGGTGTGTTAAAAGGTGATCAACAGGAAATAGTTAATAAAACAATTTGCCTCCCCGCTTTAATACTTATCAGAGTTCATTATCTTAACTATCTCCATCGTATATAATACGTATACGTAGATTAAGTAACAAATTAGGATTGAAACGTGCCTTACGTCATCATTGCAGTGTTTGGACAATGCTATAATAGGAAAACCTTTCAGAAAAATTTAAACTTTTGGAATTATAAATTATTGAGAAAGTAAAACATATCACCCGTACTATTTGACTCGTAATTGCACAGAGATACAAAATTAAAACATATTAAAATTTTATAATTTCCAGTTCTGTCGATAAGAGATACTGTAAGAAATCTGATGACTTAAATTATAGAAGATAATTCATCATATCCTAATAAGAAATATGATGCATTGTGAGTTAAGAAACAATTTTAAAGTAGGACTATTAAAGAATTTCCTACCATATATTATAATAATAGTGACAACTTCGTCGACTACTTGTTATTACTAACTATTAGCGTAAGATAAATAATTCTTATGATATTTGACTCATTTATAGATAAAATCGTTTCAGACAAACATAAAGTTAAAGTAAATATCGATCATTTGCCACATGGATCTTAATAAGAATACAAAAGAATCCCTCTGCCACCTCATTTCTTTGGCATGTAGGCTAAAAGCCAGAGGCAATCATAAAATTTACAGCATCGAGCCTCTCACAGTAAAAGAAAACGGGAAAGTCCTTTTGAGGAATCAAATTAACGTACACGCGTCGATGGCAATAAAGAAATCTCACAAGCAAATAAAAGGGAAAAGCGAATGAGCAAAAAAGACCACGGAACATGGGAAGAAGTCGTCGTCGAGGTCGAGGACCCGCTGTTCGCTCTCCTCTTTATACCGCCATCAACGCGCGTTCTCCCGGACGATAAAGCGAGAGCTCCAGTCTGGAAGGGACTTATAAAACGAAACACGCTCGTTCTCTCCCGTCGGAGAGCTCCGGACGTCAGAGAGCCGCAGCGCGAGAAATTCGAGAGGCTCGTGCACGAGAGCCCCCGCGCGCGCGCCACTAGTCGACCTTGTAAAAAATGCGGACGTTGCGTGGCGTCGCGATCCTCGGGATGCCGCCGCGGCCGTTACCGGTGACAGCGAGGTGTGTATAAATTAACCCTAGCGTGACGGATCTGGATCTGGATCTCGATAAGGCTGTGGTCCGGTGTGGTACTAGTTAATTCGAGGTAAGATGGGTATTGTGAGCTACGCGTCAAAGAAAGGCGTTATTTATTTGGGAATTTGTGATTTTGAGAGAGGGAATGAGAGGGGAGGGAGAGGAGGGGGGAACATGTGAGATGTACCGATTGAATTTATGAGCTGTCGGTAAATGGAGCAATTACTCATTTTGAGAAAACGTGTTCATTCTTTCACAGTATGGAACAACTGCTTATTATTATAATTCATCAAGATTCTGTAAAGAATATTGTAATTACGTTTTAACAGAATACAAAGGATGTTTAAAGCACTATAATTAGCATTGGAGTGAGCAATTGTTGAGCGTCTGCAACACCGTTGACATTCGACGTCATAATTAAGTACTTGAAACATTTAAATGTTTAAATATTTATTTAAAATATTGATAACATTTTTTCATACATTACCAAATAATTACATTTAATAAAAAATCATGTATATTTGAACTTTTTCCATTGCCGTTGAAAAAATCTTCCAGAAATGACAAATTTCTTATGAAAAATATTATATCGTCATTTAAAAATAATATTTATCATTCAAGACAGTCCGAAAGAATATATATAGAAAGCATAGGTAAAATTTACGAGATTGAATATCGTAAAATAAAAAAATTTTATTTCAACGTTTTATACAAAAATATATTATTTAAAAAAAATGTTATTATGAATTTATTACGATGTCAATATCGTAATATTTTATAATATCGTTATCTCAATGTACAAAATGACGTCAATCTATAATTTTTTAGTGATAAATATTGTTTCGTTTATGAAATCCAAAGGCGCAAAGGTGCTAACTTTTTTCTCCATTTACTATATTTATAGTTAACATATATCTATGCTTTCGTGGAGCTTTAAGGCAGTATTCTACTTTGAACGCTCGAAAAGAACGGTATTTTTGTGAATTTTTTTTTAGATTATTATTAAATATATTAATGTAGGGTTTGTAAAGCATAAAAAATACACTTTTTAAATACACTAAACAATTTTTTTTATTCATTTTATGCACGTTTTAGGCATGACCGCGACACGGAAGTGCCTTATATTTTCGTTAGCGAAAAAGGTGTGCGATAGGATATCTCAGGCAATTTTTGACCAATCGGGCTGAAATTTTAGGAGAGCTCTTCTCCAGCACAATATGAAATTCTTTTTTTTTATCCCGATCCTGTAAGTATTTTTTAAATTGTGAGCACTTTTTGCTTATTTTTACGTGTTTTTACGTGTTTTTTTTTTAAATTATTGTTACACGATTATCTCCGCGAAATCTTAGCGGATCAGGCTCAAAAATTTTTTGATAACTCTCCTAAGTATAACAACTTGATGGTCCTATTTTGAGATTAATCCTGCAAATAAGTTAAATAGAAAAGTTGTAAATCTTTGAAATATACAAGCTTTTCCCATTGACATCTATTTATGAAAATACTTTTAACTCGAGTTAACAGGCCAAAACCGAATTTTAAAATCGAAAAAACAGATTTTTACCATATAACTTTATATCTATGCATTTTACATGAAAAAGTTAAATGGAAAAGTTGTAGATCTTTTAAAAATACAACGTTCTTTTCTTGACACCAAGACGCGAAAATGCTTTTAAATCAAGTTAATAGTCCAAAAATGATTTTTGACATCGAAAAATGCAGTTTTTACTATAAAACTTTGCAGGTATGCATTTTACGTAAAAAAATTAATGAAAAAGTTGTAGATTTCAAAAAACACAACTTTTTATGGTACCAAAAATTAAAAAAAAATGCTTTTACACAAGAAACAGCATAAAAAACGAGTTTTCATACACATCATTTAATAACAATTGCGGTGCAGCACGCCCAATCGATCTTAAAATTATTTAAAGATGTCCCCTTTTCAAAAAAGAACAATATTCATTTACTGATTTCTGTAAAAATAAACAGATAATAGTGTCAGCGTTAAATGTAAGCTTTAGTTTAGCGAGCTGAGTTCGATCGTGCCGCTAATGCAAAACGCGAAGTTATTTTTTTCGCTGTTTTTGGCAAAAAAAAATATTGTTAAAATGAAAATTTTTATATAATTCTAGTTCCATGGCTTAATATAAGTTTACAAAATATGTGTTTAACATTTCATAAGAATCGGTTCAGTAGTTTTTGAGATTTCGTTAACACGGGGTGTAAAAACGTTGTTTTGAGAAAACGCGATTAAAGCTTTTTAAGTCGGATTAGCTCGCTCAGGTAGATACGTTCGAAGGATGGAAAAGTACAGATAGACTGCTCGGATCATCTTGAAATTTTAGTATGATATTCTTACATACATATACTTTCGAAAAAAGTAAAAAAAATCGATTTTTTGAAAGTTCCGAAATGGAATACTGCCTTAATAAGAAAGATCCAATAAAATGAATCCTACGTAAAATCTTTGGCTATTTGAGAACTCAAAAATTACCTAATAATTAAACTAATTAATTCTCTCTTATGTAAGTCAGTTCTCGTTATCTACCAATATATCAGAACAAGAGATATTTTTCAGACACAGATACTGTATGCTCAAACGTCAAACATATATTGATACTCTCCCCATGTGTATACAAGTAGAATTTTAATTGTGAAAACCTTAAATATCAATTTATTTACAATAAATTGTAAAACATGCTGTCATAACAGACTGTTACAGATCAAAATACGCATTAAACTGAAGAAGGATCTGATCAAAATTTTGAATGAATTGTATAACTTGCCACCCAACTTAAAATAATTGCGTACTAAATGCCTATCAAATCATAGTCAGGAAACTGCGCCAAAATAATAAGCACCTGCTGCTTAGCTTTATACCATTTTAACAGTCCAGCTTAGTAACAAAATAGTAACAAAACTACTTACAAATGCATCTATCCGCGTTAGATTATAAACTTCAAAGATATTGTTGCTAATTTTGAGATTTTCTACGTTATTTCAACTGGGCTCAAGCATTTGCTAGTAGATACTAGTCGAAATAGAAAACAGACAATCCACGGTATTGCGATCTTGTCTCTATTCTATTCTAATCCTTCAATTTTTTATAAATGTTACTTACAATTTTGCTTTACCTATCTTGAATTGCATACAATAAAATACTGGGTACTAAAAATTTGTTGATACTGTTAAAAAAGGTTCTCCAGATTTTGGAACTATTCAACGACATGATCCCGATACTTCTCTGGGATTGGTGAAAACATTAAGTTAGTTCGGTTATGTGGAAAATTTGCATTACTTACTTGGTTTCACGAAAACGTCGATTTTTCAGATACCTATAATAGTTTTGTTCAAAAGAACCGATATATTGTTCAGTAATTGTTCAGTGTAACCATAATTGTTAAACTATTTAAACTATTCAGTTATGCTGCTTGGAAAAGAATCATAATAAATATTCAAATACATATTCGCAGATAGAATTCTATGTAGGTAGTTTTGCAATAAAACTACTACGAGATCTTAAAAAACTCAAAACCCATGTCGTCCTCCTCTCAATTATCACGAAAATCACGTTTTCTGTAATTAGTTCCACCTCGACAAAATTCACTTAAAACTTGTTAAAAAAATCTCAGTTTTTAAATCAAGTATTTTAGTGCGACCACCCGCGGAAACCCTTCACACGAAATATCTGTCTCAAAATTACCGTAAACATAAAAGATACCAAGAGGGCAAGAATATCGAAAAAATCACTGTATGCAACTCTTGACCAAACAAGTTCGATGACATCGAGAGAATCCCGGCGCGTGTCGCTGCAGCAGCAGCCGCCCAAATGATTTACGCCGCTTTCAAACGGCGCCAGCCTTGCTCTTTATTTATACGTATTACCCGCCCGATGCAACAACCCGGAATGCCGATCGTGGCGTATTTTTTCCAGCACGCTCGAACACAAAATTCTATTTCTGGCTAATCTCTCAACTTTTGGGGAAAGACTCGCGATAACGACAAAAATAACCGTCAGTTTCTCCCTCTGAGAATGGGAGGAATCGCGGGATCGCGCCGGCGCCAACTGCTTCGTTTATGCGCCGCATTTTGAAAAGAATTCCTCGTGAATGAGATTGCCCCCACGAAGCAAACAGCGATAAATCACAGAGGTGGAATCGAAAGGCGTGTCGACGAAACAACGCAAAATGTGGCAGACTTGGGTTCTTAGAATGGGTGTCATTTTTTTGGAAAGAGATTCTTTTGAATCGAATTTTAATGCAAAATCTCATGCAGATAACCGGCTACTGTCTTACGTATTTATGGCGCTAATTTACATTGGCTGAATACTTTCTCACAGCTAGGATGAATGATGGAGTTTCTGTTTGTTGGTAGACTATTAAAGTCACATTTACATTGTAGTTAATAAAACGGCATGATGCGGTTTTATATACCCTGAGAAAATATAAATGAACTATGCGTATTATTTTCGAGCACTTTTTTCTTCCTGTTTAATCTTTTTATCGGGAAATTTAATTAATCATATTCTGGGATCTTCTCCGTAGTCAGACTTTTACAAGACTCTCTACGCCAGACTTGTCCCAGACTTATTTATTTACACGGGATATTTATCTAGCCTCTGCATCACTACACTGTTATTGTGATTTCGTGTATTTTTAATGTCCTACTTTCATTTTTTGTCTAAGAATGCGAATCTGGATACTTGATTTATTACTAAGAACGTTTTGGAATTTAGTGTATCTCATTATATATGAATAAAAAATACTTGGTTTCCTACGTAAGTCGTAATGACAAATCGAATATTCGAAAATAACTAAAGCATTTATTTTAGGGGACAATTATGTAGTCGTTAATACAAACAAATTTTGTATGATTAATTTGCAAATAAATAAGTAAATAAAAAAAATCCGTGTTAATCCTCGTAACAGTTAAATTTTCAAGTTTCTATGAAAAGTATTAAAATAAAATATTTACTCCAAATTTAGAATAACAATCTATAGCAACATACGTGTAATAAATTTTATGTTATATCATCACCATTTGTATTAACTTTCCAAAGAAATACCCTGTTTCGGATTTTAAAATATATTGACATCTTCGTTTTGATACGTGTGACCTAAGTAGTCCTTTACAGCACGGTGTGTATTAAACGCCGTGCTATGAAGGACGACTTCTGACAATAGTATCATATACTATTTTATAGCACTGCCTGCCTTAAAACCCATTTCTTCCCAAACGGCCATTTTATAGTCGATTGGTTTTTTGCCTAAAACCGCCATTTTGAAATTTTCCAACGGAAATTTAAAAATTCTGACTTCAGAATCGGAAAGAGCGGACAATTTTACTTCACAAAAGTGCTTATTGGTTATTATTATTTTTTTTTCGACAATTTTTTAGGCAAAAAACCAATCGACTATAAAATGGCCGCTTGGGAAGAAATGGGTTAAGTCGGCTGTCACGCCTATCCATGCCCTAAGCAGTCCAGTGTCGCATCGAGCGGTAGCGCCCTAGCGTAGCGAGGGCGATAAGTACAGTGCATTAATGGACTACTTATGTCACGGATAGACGTGATATAAGTGCGGACTTAGGCCACGCTGTGCTATAAATACCTTTTTGATTAAAATACAATTTTTTGTGACAGTCCAAACCGCGTGTGTCTGCAGTCAGACTTGGTATTAAAGGGTTAAGGTGGGGTTATTCTCAATAAGTCAAATTCTACCAGTTTCCGAACCAATACTCTGAATTTTAAGTAAGGTAGATGTACCAGTAACTGGCTACTGCCCAGTACCTGACCACTAAAGGCGATTTTATTTTTTAATACGTTTTATAGATAAAATTAGTAATGTGTATAAAAATATTATCTGAAATATTGTAGTTACGTGCACCATGAATCTTAACAGATTTCTTACGCTAAAGTTAACAAAAGGACGATACTTGTTAAGACGATATCATTTTAATAAAAGGTACTTCTGCTTAAATAAAGATGATTATGGAATCTTAAGAATATTTAAAACAAATATAAATCGCAAAATTAGATATTTCTTTCTTTTTACAATAAATATTAACGTAGCTATGTACTGGTACATAAAAATCGTGTTTGCCCGATAACTGACCAGGCGGTCAGTTATTAGTAAAGTCGCCATCTTGCGTGTTTGTTCGATTGTTCTAGTACCTGGCTACATAATATTAAATAGAAATGTTGCTATATTCCCTGGCAAATGCTCCGATTATCGTTACCTTAATTTGCTGTAACTTAAATAAATACTTAATCTAAACATAGTAAAATAGCATATTTATGTAGCGTATTTTTTGTAACACGTCTATGGATTACGCGCTTTGTTATGCGTATGAAGCGGAACGGTTCTCAAATATGGCTGTTTTGTGACACGGTACAAACGTGATATTTGGTTAGTTATAGGAAATTAGATAGGAAATTTAAAATAACGGGTGTAAATATTCTAGGTCCTTCTAACAAATATGTGGTATCATTCGGATGATATTCTCAGAAATATTCGTTTGCTTAAATGAATTAGCTTAAGGTAAGGATCTGAAAGTAATTTCCCTGAATTACCGACTGAACCATACATTACTTACTTTAAAAACAAAATTACGTTTATTTTGCTTAAACCCAAACTCGCTAGTCCTCTATTGAGCCATTATGAACCTATGTGTGAAGTTTGAGACGTTAAAAACAACGGCACCCAGAAGAATTATTGGAATAAAAAAAATTTTAAATTTAATTCCAATAATTTTTTAGGGTGCCGTCGTTTTCAACGTGTGAAACTTGCACATAGGCCCATTATTGCTCAATGAAGGGCTAGTGAGTTTGGGTTTTGTCTAAATATAAGTATTTCTATAATTATAAATAATTGTTTATTGCTCGGTAAATACGAAGGCGGGAAACTTGAATTCTCAATAAACTTTCGGACCCATTTTAATAGGAAAATTTAGAAAAATATTTCTGTTTAAATCACAAGATGTTTAAAACGTTGGCATAAATTTGTACATGCAAGGTAAACTTATATTTACCTAATAATATAGTTTGGAAGTGTTTGAAATGATAGTAATATATAACAAAAATATTTTGTACAACTGTCCACATAACTCAACGTATTTTAGCAACCCGGCGGTTCCCAATCTTGCCGCAAATTCGTAGTGGCGCTGGTGATGTGCACGTAGGTAATATAGGAATGAAAAAATGCATTTGCGTGCAATGTGTGACAACAAATAAATTATTTAATAGATTAAGTTTCCAAAATTGTTAAACTATTTCCAAAATGAGTTATTTATTTAACAATGAATAAGAAAAATAAATATAATTTATCTTACAGTTACAAACCAGTTGTCTTCATTTTTAACCCTCAAAGCCTTAAATAACTACTTTAAATGTTCATTCTATTCAAGTTTTTACTTAAAATGTTTCCAAATATTTCGTTCTGTACCGTATTTTTAGGAAACTTATAATCCCTTTGCTTTGTAAGCTAATCTTTCCCATTGAAAAGTTTGTTATAACGCTATAAAAGTCGTGGCCAGTTACTAGGGCATCAAAAGTTGGACTCTCGGACAGGCCGATTTTGGGCGGTCATGTATTGGTACATCGGACTATCTAACGTTTTGATTTATAATTTACATAATGTCGTGAGAAATATTGTTTTTCTACTTTTTTTTAGAAATAATAGTAATATCTTTCAATAAGTAAAAGTTTCTTCGGTCTAAATTTGATTGTAATGCTTTATATTTTAGATAAACCATCTTCGTGTTACTAAGTTGCCAGTTACTGGTACATTTACCGTACCTATGTTAAATATAAGTATATTAGAAAGTTATTTATGCATTATTCTGCATCCGTTCCGATTACTGCGGATTTCCTACAGACATAAAAATACTAATGTGCGACAAGTGATCCTTTATAAGATGTATATTTTCGTTTTATCTCTTGAGGATACGTAAATTCTTTGAAGAAAAAAAAGACGCTGCCAACTGATTTGGCACTCTGCTTTCTCAAAGAGATCTTTTTTATTCTACTTTTGTAATATTTCAGGAACTTTTGTGCATTAATTTTTTTGATATAAAGAAACGTTAAAAAGAAAATTTTCAATTATTTTTTGAAACGTACATTAAGCTCTCAAAAATTTCAGTTATAGAACTAAAAGAAAATTACTAAGCACACGGTATAATAAATGCAAAACGGTATATTTAAATCAATAAAATTTTCAAGAAACCTAAATTTTCGCTGAAATTTTAAAGCCACTCCTAGACATGGATAACAAATACGTTTGCAGAGTTTGGTCAAGATTTACTACGGAATATTCGAATGTGGATGAGCGTCATGTGTAAAACGTAGTTTTTCAGACAGTATCATTTCGTTCCTCAAGTAATATAATCTGGTTTAACGTGAAAAAAATGTCTAAAATGTTATCAAAACAATACTAGTAAGCGTATATATGTATATACTTAATAAATTATAAGTGTAACTTTGAACGGAAAACATAAGAAATCTCTTAAGATATCGATGTCCAACAAAACGAACTTTTTTAACATTTTAATTTCTTCTCTTAAGATGCAATGAATCTTGCGACTTAAAAATTAACAGAATTAAAGTTATATATGAAACTAATACTTAGTAAAAATTTCATTCTATCTTATCATTTAATTTGCGAATTATAGATGCTAATAAAAAATTAGTAAACACACGGTATAACAAATAAAAAATTAAATATTTTGATTCTTTCCGGTCTCAAATTGAAGGATTCTATGACTTTATTGTGAAAAAAATTCGCTTGCCAAAAAGCATTTCTTCATAAAAATTTCTTCAAAAGCCCTAAATTTTCAAATTTTTAAATTTCGAAAAATGGCTATAAAATAAAAGTGCGTTGGCCATCTTCACGGAAATTTTAAAGCCGCTCGTAGACATAGACAACAAACATGTATGCAAAGTTTGGTCAAGTTTTACCATAGAATATTCGAACGCGGATGAGCGACGCACGCACGCACGCACGCACGCACGCACGCACGCACGCACGCACACACACACGCAAATACTGTACTTTGATTCCTCGTATTTTAAAATATGTTTCTGTAATGATTTTATCCAAAATAATACAAATATATTTATATATACATATTTGTTCGTAAAGGTAAACAAACAACAAGTTACATTAATTTTTTAACTTGTATTTATTAATATAAAAAAATACTTTATAGCAGCAGTCACAAATGACTCGGCGATAATCCAATTATTTCTAAAACCCGTCGAATATCTCGTCATCATAAGGCGATTCCTCTTTGGACCCCGATAATGACGATGACGACAAGGATAACGATGAGTCAGAGAGCCAAAATTCCACCGACGTCGCAGAATCCTTTTAAACGCCACGAAATCGCAATGTGCGCCCATTAAATTTCAGAAAAGTATGTATCCCACGACACGTAGACTATCGGGCGTCTTACGTCCACGCGTTGACCATTTTCTACGACCTTGACATAGATGAACGCAGCCGACCGCTATACTTCCGAGCTACCAGTGCTACTGCTCTCACGCCCGCGCGACACAAACCTGTTCTCGAAATCACGTTGACGCCTTGTAGATGCATTGCTGTTTAATTTCATTGATTCAATTGGGATAGGAACACTCATGCTGCGTTCGTTAAGAACCAGTTACTCTACTTAATGTCGACATGTGTATAACACTTTTTCTTACGCGTCGATTGTAGTGCAGGTTTTGAGAGAAGTACACGACTCGATGTAAAAAAAGTGTAACAGTAGTGTCTGTGAGTAAAATCGATACGGTTACTTTTGACCAAGGAAATAAAATATACTGTGCATTAATAATACTTTGCCGTAAAACTAGAGAAGTTCTTATTCATTGTCACACATAGTTCCCTCTATACAATTATATCTCAAATTTGCTTTTAGTTCCCAATGTTGTAATATTTTTTCATTCTCTCATTTATTTATATCTGGAACGAGCCCTTCTACATTTGTTGGTGCATGTTTTTAACATTTGTGTAATTTTAGGGCTGCCATCCCCTCAAAGTTTAAGTATAAGTGCATAAATATGTTATTTAATAAAATAACATACTTAAGTACAATATTATTAATATTTTAATTTTATTAACAATAATTGTTTTAAACTAAGTAACTTCTATTGAAATCAAAGACACTATACAAAAATATATTTTAATTATTTAATCTAAATAATACGTGATTCAAACTTTTGACTATTATATAATATTGTTCTCAAATAGATAAGTACAACAAATAGTTTTCAAACTTATAGGATCTATAACAAAATTACTGGTTTTATCTAGCACCTCCCAATATTATAAGAACAATAAACAATCGTGCATTAATTAGTATTAAAATATGAATGAAAGTTATAATGATATTAGATAATAACTTATGATCTAAGAATTATTGTAAAAAATAAGTGTCGGATAAGTATTTTCTAATCGTTACGCTTAAGAAGGATTTTTTAATCATGATGCGTAGGATATGTATTATTTCTTAGACCCTATTCGCATAAGAATAAGGTTGCGTACTAAATTTTTTCAAAAACTTATATTGCTAATAGAATAAAAAAATAAAATATAAATAAAAAATAATTTTTAATTCATATAAATGTTTAGCTACATCATTCTAATTAATTTTACTTATGGAGGAGAAAAACCTGCAAACCAAATTATAACAAAATGGCACATTGAGGTTATTAAAAATTATACGCTGCTACGTCACAGTTTAAATTATATAATTCACATATTTCATACTAAAAAAATTATTGCATGCCTCACGTGAGAAATTCTTAATATGAAAACGCTGGGGGAAACACAAGTACGTCAAATGGGAATACCTGGAAGCATGAGTTGTATCAAGGAGTCCCTCCAGCTCATGCTTTATACCGCGAAAACCACGTGCTTGTGTGTAGGTCACAACCCCTATAAAATAAATCTTACGATACGCCTCTTGAACGCTATTCCTCGGCGCGTCACTTACACCCACCAATAAGCGTACATTCCCATTAGAACTCAATCCCGCAATTAAATACAAAAGGAGGAAGGTCCTTTGTCTTCCCTGTCCCCCCTTATCCGCGACATTTTTCCGCGATTCCATCATCAACGAGCGCAATAACACACAACAAAGCTCGTCGCGAAATTCGTCGGCGAAACCTGAAATCTCGCGCGAAAAATTTATATATATAATGTGTAGTCATCGTGTTCGCGCCAGCGCTTATTATATGGCACATTAACATTTTTACGGACTCAATGCCGCACAATGGAAGAGACAGAGATATATATCCGAGACTGAATGCGTGTCTTACGTGTATACAACAGTGTAGGAGAGACTTTCAAGTGGTCCGCTCAATTAAAAAGTTACACCGCTGCGGCGATCATGCAAATTTTGTTTCGTGCGCCTCAAGTCGATGCGAGCGCGAAGCAATGAGGACACGTGGATACTGATTGTTGAGACTATTGGTCGTTGACTTTTGGAGCTGAAGAGCGCAGACTTGTTTTCGGTGAAGGAGATGTTTATTGACTTTTATTGTTTTATGTGAGAGCTTTTATGGTTGGTCTCTTATTTCATCCCTTGAAATGCTTGGGATGCAAATATTAGATGCGGATGCCTAAATTTAGCTGTGTTGGAGCAATATGGTGGTATTTCCTTTTATTAAATATTCCAATAAGAATTTACATTTAATTCAAAACTTTCTTATAACGATAGATTATAGATTTAACTAATACTTGTAGTTTAAATTTAAATAAAAATAAGTACAAACAGTGAATATAAATAAATTATAGTAAATAAATTTTAGACTACGCGGTGTAAGTATGAATACTGTATTATCATTCACAGCATAAAAACATTGATTTAAAAATAAATTAGGCGCTTATTAGATGAGGACGTTTAATACGTTTGATAATATTCGGCATTTACTTTGATAATTAAAAACGTTCAGTAGATATAGGACAAGTCTAGCAAGACATACCGTTAAGTTTAATCTATATTTTTTAAACTGTCTCTTCTAGTAAAGAAATCAAACTTTATTTATATTTAGATTTTTTATACCATGGGCATCCATCTTTCTACTTAAAGTATATAAGTTAAAAAAAATATAATAATTTTAGGCATAGTTAATTGCTGTATGCATGAAAAATGAATCGATAGATCTTAATGTACTAACTAAAATAAATTAGTACCGGTACTTGAAAATTGATAGATTTGCTTTTCTTATATTAATTGATCAGCGAATAATGAAATCATGAAATCAGTCTTTTTCATAAGTAGTTGACAATATCCAAGTAATATAGCATACAAATAAAAGATTTCGAATTTAGCTATCCTTACTTCGTAAACATACAATCAAACCACTTACAATCGATTTAAAAATGATCACACTCTCTTACAATAAAACCATCTCTCAACATACCTATACCAGCAAGTGCATTTCGACGATTCAATCTACCGTTTAATCAAAGCCCCGCTGCAAAACTGGCACATCTCGCCTCCGCGCATAAAAACGCCAACAATTTCCCAACACCTTATATATACACCTTTCAAATCCACCCCGCGCGCTCAGAAAAAGAAACAACAACAACACGAGAGAGTGAGAGAGAGCGAGAGAAAAAAAAGTCACGACGATCGCGCTGCTGCTCGTCCCTCCTGAAAAAATCTACGCGCGATAAACCCTGCGCTTACCAGCTCTGGTGTACACTTCACGACTTTCACGACGAGTGCCAGAGGCACCGACTGTTGCATCTCGCGCTATCGCACTTTGGATCAGCGCAAAAGGCGCGATTTCGCAGAACACGTGCTGCTGCTGCTGCATCTTCTCGCAGCGCATCTATCGAGTGTAGTATGTACGAGAGTATATATACGCACGACCTTTCGCCCGCGCCTCGCGAAGGAGGAACAAACGATCTGCAGCGGTGAGAACAAAGCCAGGTTGACCTCCGCGCGGTGGACTTTATATTTCGAGTGAGGGGGCTCCGCACTCCAGGAATTCGCCAAGAAGCCATTGTTGCGTTGCGCGGACAGGAGGTCTGTGATCGATAAATGAGAGCGAGGGAACTGGTTGTCCAGATATCGAGGGAATACGAGAGATATGCTAATCGAGGTGGGTTCGTATTGCGAATCGCCCTGTTTTTGCCATTTTTAGACCCTGGACTGCGCTCGCTCGGACGGAATCTCGTCTGGAGTTTTTTTAAGCTACTCACGGGCTACTCGTGGGTTATTTGCGAGTTGAAACTCTTTGATGCTCAAGGACGTTTTATTTTGAGCGCTACCCTTATAGAGGTTTCCTTAATTACGTAAAGTATTATTTACGTTTTGGTTGGCGAAGATATACTGACGTTTTGTTTTGTATTCAAAATAAATGTAATGGTACTATATTAAATACATAATTCAGGAAGTAACAGTATCACCGCAAAATATTAATGTTTGCATAATAACATTTTTGTTATATTTGAGTGATTTTTTTAAAGAATTTAATTATAAATTTTAAATAATTAAATAATACCTATTAACATTTCAGCGAAATAATTAAACAATAAACAATACCTATCAACATTTCAGCGAAATAATTAAGACGAAATTAATGGATAGATCACATTACTATTATTCAGAAGACGGCATCCAATGTTCAGTCGCAACTTTGATAAAATGTAGTAGAATACTGCATGTTACTTATTTTGTATATGAAAAGATAATAAAACGAGACTAGAGAATAATAATTATTCGATGTAAATCAACATTAAAATTTGTAATTCTAGATAATATAATAGATCATTGTATTAAATTATTAACAGTTTAACAATCTTCTAACTGCAAGAATTTTTTACCATTCAAAGTTATACAACGCCTGTGTTATTAATAAATCCAAATATTTTATTCTATTTACATTTTGCAAGTTATTTGAAATAATATTCTTTAAATCTGATTTATACAAAGCATATAATTAAAACAAAAATGATGTAACAACAGAAACCAGACTCAAAATATAAAAAATGCTTCTATAGTAGATAAATAATACGACATCCACTCAAAATTCGTTAAACGCTCAAATCACCAACGCAAGACATGCCTTTCTTATTACTCAGATTACCAAAAAATTTCTAGTCCACCGACCGGCCTACCATGAATCCACGCAAGAAAACGGAAACCTTCCGCAATCCACTCGGAAACGGGGCAACCGAATTTCCCCAAGATCAAGGTAATACTTCCTTTTACATTACGCACGAGTAGCAGGCCCATACCTTGCCGCACTCACGTATTCGCGAGTAAACCACGTAAAGTAGCAGCAGCGGTAGCCAAGAGCCGAGCGTCCGACCTTGATCGAGGCACGCGGCGCGCCGGATGAGAAAGGCTTTCACGCTCTCCTACGCCGCGGCAAGGTCGCGCGCGCATACGTACGCGAGCGTTCCTCCGCGGTCCGTTCCTTTTCTCACGTACTTTGTGCGGGAGCTCTATCTATTAGCTGCTGCTGCTGCTGCTACAATACACATGTACACGGATGAGGGTTGCACAAGAAACGTGGACTTGTGTGGAAAAGAATCCGGGGAATCGATGCAATGAGAGGAGGAAATTGAGCGAGATGGGTTTAATTGCGAGGAAGAATGTCAGGGATGTGGATCCTGGTTTTGAGGAAATTTCAGAATGCGTTTTTTGTGGAGGTACTTGAGCTATAGTAGATGAATAAAATTGTTTGAGTTTTTTGTAATGAACAATAGTTTTGAAAATGATAACTGGTTCGGAACAAATTGTGTAAAGAAAATTGCATTTTTGAGGTAATTTAAATATATAGGAGTAAAAGGTTTTATTAGCGAGGTCAGATAGTACCTAAATTTGTTTTAAAGTTATGCGTGTTTAAAAATTACAAAATAGTTCGTATCTAAATCGATAATAATTATAAGGTCGTTAAAATTTATTTTTTAAACCATTTTTTCTTCATTGGCAATCACACATAACTTTATAGAACTAATTGAGATATCAGTTTGTTTGGCCTTATATATCAAACCTTTTACTACATTCATGAATTATTTCATTTTTAATATACTTAAAGACGTTCACGCTACCCTATCCCCATTTTCCGTACCTATTACGTTAAAATCCGATGTCCAAAGAGATAATCCGCTTGATTCTGAATTTTAATATCTCCACAAGAATGCCCCACTGAATATCCAAACTCAGCCAACGTATGTAAATTTACACTATATTGCTAACTAACGATGAACAATTACGCCGTAAATACCTCGCTAACTACCGATCCGCTTTATTCTCGGCTCTCGAAGCAGGATAATAATTTCGCAGACACGCTATAAAGCCATGTACGAAAGTCGCACATTTTTGGCCCATAAAGGAACAACTCACTACCGAGGCTCGTCGTCATGGATCTCGCCTGTAATGCACGAGCGACCTGACGAAAGTCGCTCGCTCGAGTCTACCTGGAAGGCGGGCGGCTGCGGTCATTGCATCATCGACCTCTAGCTCGGCGGTCTATACTCTCGATATTATGTAGCTCGCGAGCTCTCTCGAAAATCCCCGCGTCATTTCGCTCGGATATACCTGTACAGGGCTGTCTAGAAGTAGTTTATCGGGATATTTTGGATGATATTGGGGGCCGAGATCCCCGCGGAGCGTCGATTTTAATCGGGAGTGGTTTCGTATCGTTGGGTGTATTTATAGCACGATGTACTGCTGGTGATACGTGGATTATTGGCTGTTGCTGTTGATTTTAGAGATCGAAACACGTGTACGGCTGCGTAAGTAAGGTTTGGCTGGTATAATTGAAAGTTGTCTGGAAGTGTTTCAAAGGATTCTTACGCGTGTGATGTATTATTATGCAAACTGGAACAATGTGTGTTATAAGACAAATGAATGTCATGTGCGTTACAGATGGAGTGGATATTTAAACGTAGTTGAAATTTCACCGTGGAATTATTAATATACGAATATAATTCCAAATATTTTTAACTGTAAATATTTGTCGATTTTTCTCTCGGGGTTTACTCTCTTCGCTCGGGTAATAAACCAACCCTAGGGTATAATCCACTTTCTTATTGCTTCCTCACAGAGGAAGCTTTGTGATGTTAAAAAAAAGTTTTGCTAAAAACATGTTAGAAACATGTTTTGAGCCATTAGGAATCAAAATACACTATTTTTGGAAAATGTCTGTATGGATCTGTGAGTGTATATGTCTATGTGTGCATGTGTGTGTTAAAGATTCATCGACTTGTTTTTTTATTATAACAATTTATCTTATTTTGGATGTTTTAGTTTTAATTTCTCGAGTATTTTGGTATGTTAGAAATATTATGATCAATTTAGTGAAAATGCACTAAAAAGAGCATAAAATGACCCATCTTTTACAACTGCAAATTTTGGATAGCTGCTTTCCCTTCTTTTGTTATACGTGAGAAAAGTCATATTTAGTTTAAACAGTTATATCTCGGGAATCTATGATGGCAAATCGTTCATAAAATTTTAGATGATTAGGAGAAAAGATTGCTGTGATAACGATTATTACTTTCGTTCTGTAATTTACTGAAACTTGGAGGATACATTTTTAAAGGTATTTTGGTGAAAAATTTGGAATGATTTTTTAATTTTTATGTAAATACTATGTTATAATGTAGCTTATTAATTAAAAACAGGTTTTTTTTACCATTTGCGAGCATTTTCTAAAAATCTTTTTGATTTATATTTATATTAGAACAAGGGGGTTAAAAAAATGTGGTCCCAAATTGTTCTTTATTGTAGCTTTATAAACAGAATTCTTTTTAATTTGTTCGTGGCAGTTATAGTCGCAAAAATTTGCAAGAATATTTATTTTTGCTAAATATTAACACATTATCGTGCATAACGTTGAATGAACTGGTTTAAAAAAATTAAGACCTTGTGAAAAATATATGTTTACCAAAAACAAAAGGAGGAAAGTTAGAAGAATTGGTATAATGTTACCTTAAGATGGCTCCCTGGTGTTTTTTCATTTTTGTCAGGCCTATGCCACAGACAGGATGTGACAAAATGAAGTTTACATTCCTGTTTATTATCAATAAATTATCTGTGTTTAGAAATGTCGAAAATGGTACATTGATAGCTGTTCTATTTTTAAATGTATCTTGTAATTAAGTATAAATGGTAGTACCATGAGCTGAAACTCTAACTAAGTTGGTATGTTATAAGTAGTAGATATTTATCTTTTCTGAACAGACCAAAATCGAGAACAAATTTAAAATCGCTATTCATAATAAAAAGTGAATTTTATCCTTTGAATTAGCAGAAAAATCGTTAGATTCTATATATTTTTATCGATGAAAATTGTGATATTGACATACAGATGTAAATAGTTAATGGACTCGCTACGTAATAGAAAAAGTTGAATTTGTTGTAGTTTTAATCGGGAAGTTATGTAAAGACTCATTTCATTTCTATATCGTTCGTAGATAAACAAAGATACTAAATTAAACAGTTTTCTGAAAATTACCTATATTCAGATTACAAATTTCAAGTTTAACGTAGAAAATTTTAAAAATCGTAAAAGACATGTATATTTTAAGACGCATACGGTATTAATGAGTTCATTAATTATTTTAAATTTCAAGTTTATAGTACTAAATACTTCATTTTAATAGATTTTGTATTTTCATTCTTTAATAACACTAAAAGTTTCCTTACAGAAATTTGAAACACTTTCCTGCCTTAAGCAACATTCAACTCGGGGATTTTCCCTCATGGCGACAATGAAACGTTTTCATGTCAATGCTCTTCTATTCTGCAGTTGTATATTAGTTTATACAGAAAAATAAAGTTATAATTGAAAAAGATACTAAACGCACTACTTTAATGTTAAAAGTAATAATTTTTTACTAATACTTTGCCATTTTATTGACTTTTAAAAAATTAAATCCCATTACAGTTAACTGTACTTTTATACCTTATATATTATTTACATCATAAAACAAGCTAAAAAGGTTTCATTTACTCTCGCTCAATTGTTTTGACAAATTATCAACATTTCGTATATTACGAGATATTTTTAATATCGTGTAATAAATTTTCTTAAACAAATTTTATTTTTTTGATATTTTGGTAAATATTACTTAAAATAATTTTTCTTTCACACAATGAAACAAGTTACAAAAGTTTGAATCCAGTTCCAAGCTCATAAAACACCGTATAATCCGAGGGCTCCGAAGTTGAAATTTAATAGCCTCACACGTGTTAATCGCATCGGTTCCGGCTGCCATACCCAGGTCACTTTTTATAGTTCTTCCTACTTGACTCTTTCAAAATTCATTAATTTTTTTATACTTCGACCATCGGCAAAAGAAGACGAACTACTTGACTATATGGATACACGTAAGTAGAAAAAGACAGATGTAGAACGTCGCGATTCACCGTTTGAGAAAGAATAAAGAAATAAGATTGACAAACAGACACACAAAAATAATAAATGTTAATGCTTGTGTATATCGTTAATTATATATAACCGTAAATAATATCGTAAAGTGTATACCTGAATAAACATGTTAAACATATCACTATCAGACAACAGATAACATATTATATAAAGTACTTAGTCAATGTAATCAAGTGCTAAAAACTTATGTATTATTAGTGAATAAATAAATGAAAATTAAGCATCTGCTAAATTAAAAAAATATGTTTAGAATCTTATTTTAGAATCGTCATACCAATATTTGCAATTAGTTTAATACAAACTTTATTCATTCCGTCGATACCATACTTTGTAAACTCTAAATAAACGTGTACGAGTGTCGTCTTCTTTAGGAGTGCTAGGTTGATGTATATAAATCTGTGCTTTTTTCCATTAAAATACTACGTAAGTATATACCTTCTAGGTACAGCAGGCTAGAATTTTACTTTAATGATAAATTTCCAACGATTTTATGTTTGTGAACATAGACATTAGACATTATTTATTAATTAAATAAAAAAAATCTATTTATTACAATTTTTAACGCGAATAATATAGCTATTTTAAAATAGTTAATCGTGACGTACTTTTAAAAAGAAGTGTAGACAAAAAGAAACATTTTTGGTAGTATTTCAAATAATTCTTGGAACGAATCATGGGCTAGAGAAGATTGAAGTGACACTTGAAAAACGTAAATTGTAAATTTTGCTTCAACAAAAAAGCCATCTGAATAGTTTAAAAACTCGAAGTATCCCTACTAAAATTCTTCTAAAATATCAAAAGGTTGACCAAAATAATAAAATCTATTAAATCATTTATTTTATACTTTCTTTCTTGTTATGATTTATAATTTTAGTATATGTTTAAAAAATTTAATTAATTTGAATTTTATTATTCATGGATTTATTATAGTTTTTTGCTTTAAAATAAAACAAATGTTGATTAATTACATAATGTTTCTTCTGTGTGCGCGTGCGTGTGTATGGGTGTGTATTTGTATGTGTGTGGGTGGGTGCGCGTGTGTGTACGTGCGTGTGTACGTATGTGTGTGTGTGCGTGCGTGTGTTTGTGTGTGTGTGTGAGAGTTTGTGTACGATGTGGATCAATATATATTTAAATATGTATCGTCAAATTTAATTCATTATGGCTCGTTTTACTTGATTTTTTAGATGTTGATAGATAAAAAAAATATTTTTAATCTTTCTAATTTTTGCTTTGTCAAAGAGAAAGCTTCGTAATAGCGATTTTTTCGAAATCCATGATTTTTATGAATTTCGATGTTTCTGAGGTTGCTGAATTAGAAATATGTAAGTTTTTCAAAATGTCTGTGTGTATGTATGTGTGTGTGTGCGTGCGTGCGTGCGTGCGTCCTTGCGTGCATATGACATGTATATCACATATGACCTAACATAGAACTGATTAGATTTTAGAGTTAAATGGTCGAAACTGACTGAATATTTTTAAATATATTGAATTTTAAAATTTTTTTTTATGTTTTTTTTGCGTTAGATACGTTAATAATATTAATGTATATAACAATGTTCTTAAAGTTTATTTTGTTAAACAATTGCGATTTTTAATATTATTTTCGTAATTTTATGCGTTTGATGTGTCAAAAAAATGCATATATTTGTAAAGTTCACATAATTTACTTTGAATTTTTAAAATTTGTTAAAAATGAAAAAAATTATCTTTGTCATTCTAAACGTTTTATATGTAAAAAATGCATATATCCGTAAATTTCACGTGATTATCTTGCAATTAGTGTATCTTATAGTTACTTTAAAGTGGGTTTTATTAAAGAAGTGCGTCTTTTTTTAATTTTGAAAATTCTTAAAAATTGAGAAATAAGTTATTGTAAATTTATATATTACAGAAGTAAAATATGTGCATTTATTCATAAAGAAGGCTTAATTTCTATATATATATATATATATTATATATATATATATATATATTATATATATATATATATATATATATATATATATATATATATATATATATATATTATAACATTATAACATTGTCGATTATTTCTGAAAACACTTTTATCAATGTATATATATACATATATATATATACATTGATAAAAGTGTATATATATACATATATATATATACATTGATAAAAGTGTTTTCAGAAATAATCGACAATGTTATAAAAAATTCTATGGACAATACTACGCTCTTAAGGTAAATAAAAATATTTAATCAGTTCTATGCTGAAAATATATATGTGTGTGTGTGTGTGTGTATATATATATATATATATATGTATATATATATAACACTTCTTTTAAGTTATTTTTGTGAACGAAACACGATTTTAAATTTTGAATATGGGTCTTATATGATCACAATTTGTGGTCACCATAACTTATAAACGCATTTGTATATTGTCAGCATAGAACTGATTAAATATTTTTATTTACCTTAAGAGCGTAGTATTGTCCATAGAATTTTTCTGAATTGTCGATTATTTCTGAAAACACTTTTATCAATGTTCAATTTCAATAAATGTTTGTGCATTAAATCTCTTTGAGGTAGCATTGTGCTAAAACATTTAACAGTAGATTTTTAAATGATATGGCTTAATTTTTGCTAAATATTCTTTTCTAGGTTATTATGTTTTACTTAAATATTTATATAAAGTTTACACTTATATAAGGTGAAATAACTTTTCTATAAATTATTTTATTATTTATTAGTCAATTATTATTACTTAATATTAATTATAATCAATTATTATCACTTTACTTTTTTTAATTGTTAACTTTTAAAAAGAATTAAATTTTGCATAGGTATTGTAACATTTTGTAAAATATAAAATTTTAAATATATAATTTAATTGAACTTACGTGCACTTGAAGACTATAAATATTAATTTTGTACATATAAAACGTAAAATAACAAATTATTTTTTATTGTTATCATTTGTTGCATGCATCTGGTAAAAGCCGAATTTCATTTTGTTGAATTAATGATAATTGATATGTATAGGTGTTTATATATTAATAATACGCTTTTTATGGGAAAAAATTTATTGAAAGCACTCTTTTTGAGTATGTCCAATATTATATACAATTGTTAATAAGAATGTTATACTTAAATCCTCCATTCTCAAATAACTAACAAGTTTTTCGACAACAAGTTGAGGTGGCTGAACATTACTCCGACTATAACTCAGTATATCAACCACATTCTCCTTCAACAACTATTTTCTCGCAGTCTTGTCAAACTTGTGCTCAAGGGACTGCGCAAAAGTTGGAAATTTGGTCCTCAAAGAATTTATCTGCATCATCTTCACCAACTTTGTATTCCTGGTGTGAACGACGACCTTATCAATGTCATCCACCAAAACATTCGCCAGACGTACTCTTCTGTAGATATGGATATCCTTCATCTTCGGGATTTCAGTCTCGCACTGACTGTAGTACTCCTTCAACTCCTCTTTCTCATCGATACACTGCTAGTAGTTCTCGCTGACCTTTCCACCTAGGAACCTCAACTTGATTAGGTACTGTACCAGCAGCCATCTTTCGTGATACGAATGTCCACCGGTATGCCATGATCCAGCAGTAGCTGGATGCAGATTCGAGCGTTGTCCCATCGAAGCTCGCGGACTCATGCAGAGCCGTGCGTCTTTTAACATCGTGGGCCAAAGGATCAGCGTCGCACTTGAGAAGTAGTCGAACCTGGGCTGGATTACCCAATGCAACTATCCTGTGCAGCGCAATCTCGTATATGAAGCAGAATGAGGTTGCAGTTAAGCCGGAGGTCTGCAAGGGCCAGATATATTGGCAAATAGTCAAGAAGAGAACTAATGGTATTTCTGTTAAAGAAGTTTCCCATGAGATCCCACTGGGTCCCCACGTCGGTAAGATATTCTTGATCTAGCTGACGGTATCTGACATCACAGTTACATATACCTTATAGTGTAGGTACCATCAAATACCGAGTCAAGTGACGCCAAATATACCAAAAATATCTTACCGGCGAGTGTATGTTACCGAATGTATATGCGGTATTGAAAGAAAATTGTTTAATACTATTATCGAACTGCACACTGCGTTAGCACAAGTTCTACCGATGAATGAAAGAGTACCTTCGTACTATTTATAGTAAAGTAGGGAGATGAGGGAAGATAGGTCAAGGGTTTGTTATTCGTAAATATACAACTTCATTTTGTAACTAATTTAATTTTACTAAATTATACTTATAGGTATTACATATAACTAAGGGATGGTTACAATTTTGGTGTAGAAAATTTTAATCAAATTTTCCATGTACACATTTTACAAAAAGCTTATATGAAGCTTGTTTACCCGTTAGTGCCCAGATATAGATCCAGGAAGGATGACATTATTTTTTGCACGTGGTTAACTAAAAAATAGTCCAAAACTTTGCATCGATTGGTTTTTTGGAGAAAAACATACTCTAAATGTGATTTTTAGATATGAATCTTAAAAACAGTTATTATTCATTCTAAAATTAAGTAAATTTTATTAATTAGTATGGTAAAAAATTTAATTTGAGTGTTCTTATACTAGCATGCATTAAAAAAAATATTCAAAAATATAATTTTTCTTAGGAGTTTTATGGAAAAATCCTCACCACCATACGCATTGCTTTTATTCAAATACATTGCTTTGCCAATATGTCATCATTTTGAATATATCATTACTATTTTGAATATTAAGGAAGTCAGGTATCAGTAATTTAATCTCCATCCAAATAATTAAGTCACACGTTTTAGAAATATTTTTTATAGATTATAAAAATGATTCACTAGTGCAGTCGAATTAGACAAGCAACGTAAGAAAAATGTTAGTTGTAAGTTTTCATAGAATATCATCAAAAGGGGTACTATTAAAGATATGCTGGAGTTGTAACGATTTTGGATGTAAAGCAGCTGCATAAATTGCAAATAAGTGGTAAAATGGTCGATTTTTTCATATATCGCACTTTATCTGGAAACTTTAAAGTCAAAGCGAAAATCGTAAATACATTTCTTTGATATAACTGAAAATACCTACAAAATGAGATGTAGAACTTTAAATTCGGTTAATAATAATAGCTGTAAAAAATCGAAAAGTACGGTAAATCGTATTTTCATTATTTATCTTCAATTACAAAACTACTGTGATAAGTAGATCTTATAGCGTTGAAATCATGTGATATTTGTCAGATTGATCAATTAATAATTTTTGTATATATTCAATTGTTAATTAATACATTTTTTTCGCATGTACTAACGCATGTACTTTCGCATGTATTTTTTTATCCATTTAACAGTCTTCAAAAAAGTTACCGAGGAGAACACATGTCTCAGTGTACGTCAAACATATTAAAAATATGAACTTTTTCATAAAATTAACGTAATTTCCGTCTAATTTATCTATCTATGACTACCTTAATGCTATTTTAGAGAATGAAAACTAAATATTAATTTAAAAAAATTTACTTAAAATCGCAAATTTTTTAAAATTTTTTATACTTCAAACATGTTAAATACATATAATTAATATATATTTTCTAAAAGAAGACGTAATTTCCTTATAAATTGTTATATCTTACATTCATCTTAAAGCTATATTCTGAAGAATAAAAAAAATATTATTTTCAAAAAATTTGCAAAAGTCGCAATTTGTATTCGATGTATGTCTTTTAAGATTAAATGAATTTTCCACGAGTATTTATGTTAAAAATTATTTCAAATTTTAAAATTTTGTTAGACTAGCAATACTTAAACGCTTGTGTCTAATGAATTAGTTATAGCATTATGGTATTTAAAGTGAATTTCCAAAATAAAATTCTTAAACTCAATTTTTCAGGGCCTCTCTTTGAGAAAGCATTCTGCTAAAGAGCAGACTGCAGTTTTTTGGTATGCCAGAGATACTCTGAAAAATGTAGTAAAGTACATTTAACCCTCACTTTATCAAGTAGGGACTACAAGGATTAGATAAACCTTTGTAAATTAAATATTAATTAAAAGTATGCAATAAAATTTGGCTCCTATATTACGAATCAATTGTGCAAATTTAATAAAAGCGGTCAAGACTTTGTTAAATATCAAAATTTAACATAAATGTCGTAAGTCTCGCTAGAAATTTTCCTTTGAACGTATAGGTACTTAATATCTCTATTAGGCAAAATACGATACTTTGTGAGTATTTAAAAATTTCATTTGGGTGATTATCTGATTTAGACCGCTCACAATACTCTGAACTACTGTGACATTTTTATATTCGGCTAATTAAATTATAAAAAGTTACTCCTCCACACCGGCCGACTTGCTTCGATACGAGTATATATCCTATTGCACCTGCATTCCTCTTGACTCGTCAGTTTATACGCGTGACACTACTAAAATCAAAGATTAATTTAACAAGCACCCAGCTTAAAGAAAAATTCTACTTAATCCTCAAACATTAACTTCATCCATCCTGCCCCCTCAATCACATCTTCCGCACAAAATTAGCCTATCGCATCACCGACTATCCAGCATCACTGATCGGCATCTATGCTCTATCCAGTCGAACGCCTCGCGGGGAAAGACCCACCTCTCTTTCTATCTCTCTCTCTCTCTCTATCTCCCTCGCGCTCCGCAACTCCGCCAGGTGAGGGTAAAGAGACATACGCCGTGCTCCTGCGGCAGCGGCGGCGCGCGCTATCAGCTGTGCGCTCGGCGCGCGGAGCGAGTGGCGCGCGCGCGTGTGTGCAGGCGCCGCACTGTCAGTTGCCCGTGCCCTGTGCCACGGTTAGGACCGACGACGACCATACGACACACTCGCACACGTACAACAGTGCGTTTTTTTTCTCTCTCTCACGCTTGAGAAATATCCTTTTTTTTCTCCTGCGGCTCGGAGAAACAAGAAAGAGAGAGAGAGAGGGAACAGGAGGAAGCGCGCGAGCGGATATATCCTTGAAGCGCGGCCTTTTTTTCGCGGAGTTCGCAACCGAGTCTAGTCCGGTGGCCCTCGTGCACACGCAGCTAGCGTGCAAAGGGGTGGAATTTTTGGAATTTAGTCCTTCGATCTGGAATATATTTTGGAAGACTTTGGAAGACAGTGATAGAATTTGGTTTTTCTTTTATTTGATAATCGACGTGCGTGCTCCCAGTGCTTCTTCATTCGAATCTTGTTTAAGGAAGATTTTAAGAGAGAAGCGGCAACAGGACAGAGACGTTGATGCGCGCAAGATGATGATCTGGTGAAACGGAACGCGAGCGAGTGCGAGGTCAGTTGGGAGAAGAGAAGTCATGGCGTGCAGCGGCATTTCATTCGGACGAATCGTTACGAGCTCTGCGCTTGTCTTGCTGGTGAGTGTTGCTGACCGAAATTGATTCTTCCTTTTCTTTTTGTTTGAGTGTTACGGTTACAGGATCAATTTGGGATGATGCGTTAATTCGTGAATAAGTGTTACGATTGATGCGTAATCATTTCCCCTACTGTTCTTCTTCTTGGTTTATTATACTAACTTCCTGCTTTTCAGAAATTTTATATAAATTAGTCTTATGTACAATTTGTTAAACTATATTTATTTATTTATTAATTTTACTTTTATAATAAACACACCACATAAAACTTTAGCAACGATATTATTGTTACTTTTGACAGTTGAACAAATTTTCTGCAACTACAAATTTTTCATTTGTATTTAGGCTTTTATGTAACTTAATTGTACACTAAACTCATTAACCATATACATTATGAATTTATATGTAAATATCAAAAGTAAAATAAAAAAAACGTCAATTCGAATAGAATACAACAAATGGCATACGAGATCATATAGCTGCAGAAAATTAGCATTTAGTTTTTCGCTATAACAAAATACCATTTTGTACGATTTAAGTAGTACAAATCAGACGATCAGACATGTTTCTAATATTTTGCAAGAACAAGCCATTCTGATGTAACGCAACGTACACTCAGATTCAAAAATTACATAAATTAACCGCATTCTATTAGAATTTCCCAAGTCACAGCGGAAGTAATCTCCTTTTGATACAAAACCGTGTGCGATATCATGGGTTTCGTAGTACCTGCACAGCCGTGGGCCATTCTCTGCTCTGTGTGTATATACGCATGTACGCGCGATATACTCTATCGGTTTACGAGCAGGCGAAGTGCATTGTACATTTACACTCGTACGTGTATATGTAGTTATACATATGTAGTCGAAATGATAGGACCCGAAAGTTACTTACACGAATTCCTTAAAACTGAAAGCTCGCTTTGTTTGATACTTTCGAATAATTAACTTTTTGTGAGCGGTGCGAAGCTTTTTGCTACATGGGTTTAATGCATTTCGGAGTGCACGAAGCAAAGTGAAATATATGAATATGTACTTTGAAATATTTAACAATTTTTGATTACTTAGAATAATTTGCATCTTGAATTAGGCATCGCTGACTTACGTAGGAAGTACGACTTGGTTCTCATACTTATTTGATTGGTAGAGTGTGAAAATGACTAGCTTATAAAAAGATTGGTATTAATTGCGGAAGCTGTAAATTAATTAAAATATTAGGTCTAGTCTGACATCATATTCTATTAAATCTTAAATTAAACTCATATTATTCTATCTAATTTACAATATTCTTGAAAATTGGAAAAAAAAATTAAAATATTAGATTTATAGTTTTATATTTAAAATGATTAGTATTTAAAAACAACGCAGGTCCTGTAATATCCTGGATATATTTTTCATTTGCGTTGAAAACATTAAGTGGAAAAGTATTCTTGGACACAAAATCTGATCTGTTCATCTGATACCTTTTCTTAAATACTTGAAAACAAATAAATTTCCTTTATTTTGCTATTTCGAAAAATTCCAATATTTTCACACTTCTCATTCACCAGATATAAAAAGACATCGGAAAATTTAAGGGTACAAACCTGGGTATGTCTGAAATAATCAACATAAATGTTAAAGATCGAATCGGTAGAATTTTTCCTGTAAAGATAGTTACACAACATTTGTTTTAGATAAAATATCAAACCTCAAAAGTATTTAAAATATTAGTAATAAAGGTCAATTATCGCGTTTACATTAGCTCGCGCAATAAAATAAAAATTATGCGACTTACTTAACGGTAACACCGCCGTTACCTCATTCACCAAACAATCCACCTCTGAAAATCCCGCAACGCCCAATTTAGGTTAATAACCCACGCTTCGCACACTTCCCACCATTCTCCACATCACTCCACGCACTTCATTAACAGAATCAAGTCCACCGCACGCGCAAAATCATAAGCTTCCCATGCGCATCTCGGTCGCGACCGACAAAAGTCCGTTCCTTTTCTTCTCCTCGATTTTCGTCCTCGAAAGGAAGCTGCAGCTGCAGCTGTACACCGCGCGGTGCTCCTTATCAGCCGCGCGCGATCATCGCGCGAGCACACCCGTGGAATTTTCTCTCTCTCTTTCTCTTTCTTGCGTGCAATACCGTTATACTCGCGTTTCACCACATAATGGCAATGTACGCGCGCGCGCGAAGGATAAGAGCCGATGTAGGAGAGTGACAAGGAGGCGGTGGTGGTGGTGGGCGCCGAGAGAGCTGCTGCGCGGCACGCGAGAGTCAAGGATAATGCGTGCCGTTGCGCGCCGGTTGAGGTTGGGAGAGTTGCTTGGGTGTGCGGGAGTTGTAGTTGCCACCGGGACTTGCGCTTGACCCAAGAGAGTGCATATGACGAGGATTGTGGGGAAGGAGATTTTCTGAGGAAGTTTGAGAATGAGGTGGGATTGCTTTGTGGTTTCGGGTGGTTGCTTGGTGAAATTTATAAAGGATGTGCGTTTTGGTAAATTGGGATTAAAAAATGAGATTTTTTGATCGAAACATGGAGTTACACAAACATTTTCAAGTATTATTAGTTAATAAATTTAAAATTATTCAGAATAGTTTAAGAATTTTTTGTGAAAATAAGGCATATGAAAATAGATATTATGCATAACATATTCCGACGTGTTTTCAACGATAAACACAAAAAAATTATGCCTTTTATGATGTCACTATAATTTATCATTAAGCTAAAAAAATAGACGGGTAGACGATAGATTCCTCAATCTTTTTTAATTAAGATAAGCTTTTTTATCTGATGTAGAAAATAGCTATATCGAACTCCTTAAGGATTTGACTAAAAAGTTATTAAATTTTGTTACTGTAATATATTATATGCGGTTCCTCGTAATAATGGTAATATAGAAAAGCTTCATAACTTTACGAAAATAAGTCATACCAAGCCATGCATAAGCTTATTTAAAATATGGAAATACCATCTTCTTCTTATGAATTTTGATAAAGAGATTTGCAAAGAATTTTTTAAAAATAATAAATTTGTAAACAAATATATTGTAAAATGAGAAAATATTAATACAGTTTAAGACGAGATCTCAACGCTTTTATTTAGTTATATTTTAAATGAACTTTGAAAACTTCAGATGTTTTCTTTCTCGAAGTGATAACGAAAAGTATTAGCAAATATATTTTTTATTTGATTTGATTAGCGAGTGTTAACCGTATCGAAACCCCATGATCTTCCAAGGATTGATGCAGATTAAATGCAATCAATTTTTCTCTTGAATATCGATGCTACATGTTCTGTAGATGCATTTCGGCAGTAGTTTTCTTAGGTAGAGGTAGCAAAATCGTGACTCAAGTGGATTAAATAATGCGTGCAACGCATATAACTACACAAACCAGTTGGACTACACATATTCATTCTACTTGATGTATACAGATATACTTTCCACGTTATTCAATCAGGTTTTGCTGTGTATTTTCCTCCGCTTTCCCTTGTCAGAGACACTTAATTCAGTTTAAGACATTGTTTAAGTCTTTAACAATAATATTACTATGATATTAATAATGTAAAGAAGGATACCAATGATACACTAATTTAAATTTACAAAGTAAACGTATGAAACTTAACTTGTGTAACATGATTGAAGGTATCAGAAACATTACATTAAAAAAATTACCCTTTACTATAATATTGAATTAGTGAAATTAGATATAGGTAGGACAAGGTCAGTAAAACATTACATTTAATTTGTTTTTTGTTTTAATTCTTTCTCCATTTGAAGTAGTGAAT
Source organism: Gastracanthus pulcherrimus (assembly GCA_949152435.1). NCBI lineage: Eukaryota > Metazoa > Arthropoda > Insecta > Hymenoptera > Pteromalidae > Gastracanthus > Gastracanthus pulcherrimus. Next base: position 30,396,471 of record OX424574.1, on the reverse strand, counting down.
TTCTTTAATCCACTCTAAAAACACAATTTGTTTACTTTTACCACGGGCATCTTTCTTTTACTGCTATAGACATAGGAACCGTATTTTCAATAGCTTATAGAACTCACTATGAACTCCTCTCATAACACATTAAATATCTGAATAATACTTTTAGAATACTTCGAATCTATTCATTGATTTGAAATTGAAAATAAATTACATATTCAATCAAACTGAATGTTATGTTTTAGGGCATTTTGAAATACACATAGTTCACAGAATCAAAAATTCAACTTACAAGTCATTCTATCATATGCTAACAAAAGAAACCAACGCCAATACAAACTCTACGAGCACCAACTCACTGTAAAAAAAATACTAAAAAGCCCATAAAAACATCATCCCGCGCGCTCGCACAGCACCTATTATCGCGGTATAAGACACTCGTACACCGCTATACACACTTACACTCCGATCGCGCCCGCGATTCGTTATGCAAGCTCGCGAGAGCGCGCGCTCGCCCGCTGCACGAGCCCGAGCGCGTGCCGTGCGCGCTCGCACAGCAACAGCGGCTCGATTTTTCTTCATTAAGGATGTGAGCGAGATAAAGGACGACGACTTCATAATGCGAGCGACACGCTGCAGTTCTCCTCTCGCGCCTTTCGCGAAATACCGGGGCGCGCGCGGGAGTGGACGCTTGCGACTTTTCCTTTTTCCAGGCTGGACGTGCAAGTCTGTGTGTGTGGGGGGATATTGGTTTGTATAGTGGGTTTGAAGGCAGCTTCCTTTATTGTGCGGTGTGCTTGTGTGTGGAGCAGTGATAAGGACTGAGCGACGAGTTTTTTGCTCAACTTTCTTGCTTGCGTTGGGTGGGTGTATAGTGATTGAATTGACAGAGTGAGTTTTGGTTAATTGTGTTGTTTTGTGAATGTTGTTTACTTGATTTGTGATTTAGAATGTGATTGGGATAGAAAGGAGTGTAATGTATCAACCGTTTGAATTAAAACCGAGTGTGTCATATCTTCGGGAAATAAATGCTGATGTGGGTTTAGAAGACGTTTTCTAATGCGTACCTTGAAATGAAATTTAGTTCACACTTGAATTACATATAACTGTGATAATATGTAATAATAGAAGAAGAAAGTAGTTTGAAAATAATTAATATTTTTTTATACGAAGCAAAGCTCAAATTAAAGTTTTATTCGTCAAATTTTATTTATTTTTTTGTTAACAAAAAATTATGATTAGAAAAAGATACAATTTTTTATAAAAAGATACAAAAAATATATTACCTCCTAAAGCCTCATTCTAACCATATTCTCGAAGATATAATGCTCCCCATATACATCGATTTTCTAAAGAAAATAATGATAATATATTAAAGATAATCTTTTAAACAATACCAAAGGAATAGATCAACTTAAACAATACAATACAGTCACGCAGGTTAACGCAAGCAAACTTTGTTCAGATTCTCATTACCATTAGAATTATATTAGCAAACTGAAATAATCCGTCGCGCGTTCATTAGCACACTGAACTTTATTGTATACAATGTGCGTTATTTGTCAGAGGCTAATAAACGCCACTCCTCGCAGCCGATTATCCACACATTAGTAATCAATAAGAGATCGTCTCGCGAGTGTATATGACTGATAGACTGATCGCGCACTTGCACCGCACGTCTCATTTGCGATGCGAAATGCTCATTCGATTACCGCACGATATATCGAACGTTGACGCGGCAGGTTGCACACGCATGGAAAGTTCGTGCAAATAGTTTGCACGTGCATAGGTTGGATCTAATTAACAATAGAGAAGGAAGCTGCGAGCTTTAGCTTCGTTTCTCGCTACTATAGATCCACTGGCCTTAATTTTATCCATAGTCGATTTTAAATCCAAGGTTTTGATTCTTATATGAGGTGGGGTGCAGGTAATGTGGATATGTAAGTAATTTCATGCAGGTAATGCGCGGTGACCTCGCTACTAGCGCCCTCTAATTAAAAGATAGTGTCATTTTTACGCGCGAAAGTATCAAAACTCTGATTTCTTAGGAGTACATGCATGTAAAGCAACCACTTTTGTCAGCGTAATATGAGCGCTCATATTACGCTGACAAAAGTGGTTGCTTTACATGCATGCACTCCTAAAATTGTAACTTTATTTCTGATGCAAAAATTGCAACTTTCGTTGGCGTTTATCGGTTGGTAAAGTGGCCATATGAATGCATTGCAAGGCAAAAGGTAAACAACGCCAATAAAAACGGCGGTTGCTTCTTAAAAATTCCTAGGCCTACTAATCCCAAAATATCGACACCAAGGCGCTCGCTACGGCACCATGTAGTTAAATAACACAATACATAAAGGAAGTCTCTGCTAGGCTAGTCTTGACTTTCTGAAGCACTTACTATACGACTTTATCATAAAAACTGATAGGTGGTTACTTTACCAACACTGTTGGTAAAGTGGCCAATTCTTAACTACTTAGAGCTTCTTTAATTAAAATTCGGAGAGTAAATCTTTTTTCAAAAAATCTCATGAGGTTTTAAAGTTGAAGGTTTAAATAACATGTCTTAATAGTTTCCGAAGCCCCAAAACCCGATATATATCTACTGGAATCGAAAGTTACTTAAGGTGGTCACATTACCTGCACCCCGCTTATAAGGAATGCTGCAGAATTTTTCGCGTAAAAATACACTTTCAAAGTGGCAGTTAATCGGAATTCTGATGTAGCACAGCATTTCATCTTAGAATTTATTTAGTCTTGACATCTAAACTTACAATTATTAAAGTTTTTTTCGGAATCACAAAAAAAACTATTTGAAATGAGCCATTTAGTGATGCAAGGTGTACTTTGGTAATATATTTAGATCTTTTTGGAAAAACAGTTAAGCTCAATCTATTCGGCTTGTTAAGACCTCCAGAGTCATAAGAGCAATGTATTTATCCCTGGATATCTCAGTTCCGTTTTGCGCCACCTCATCTATATTACATGTTTCTGCGTGGCGCCACTGTGATTTTAACAAGGTGAATACTAAAATTTTCTATAGCACGCCTATCCTGCATACATTGATTGTAAATTTTCCTTTTATAATTTTAAAGAATACAGTAAGCATATTATATGAGGAAACATAAATGTATAGTGAACTAGAATCTGCTCGAGCCATGATGTCATAGTGCGAAAAAGTACTGTTTAGCATTACGACGTCATGCTACAGTGGATATCAGATCACTCTATGTTTCTCAATTTGGATTGCATTTAAGAAAGCAAGTCATACGCACGTAAACTTGTATGTCACCATTCACTATCAATCAGTCAGTAGTTAAAGAGATATTTAAATAGCCTAGACAATGAAAATCAAAAATACTTGTTAATCCAACACTTTTACTTATCTTTTTTTGACGAATGATTGTTAATTACATTAATATAATAGTTGTTACTGCTAAATATGTAAATATCTGCTTGGTGTGATTTAAAGAAGTGTATCTTTAAAATGTTTTGGTGTCGTATATTCAATTACTATTAAAGTGTTTTATCCTTGATAAGGATCAGTAGGTTAACACCTGTCATAAACAATGCATTCTTACCCATCGCTTCTTCAAAAAAAGGATCGAGAACCGCTTTTTAATTCAATTTCATCCCAAGACCATAATTATACGCTGCGACACGGGAACAAGCGCGCGATGAAGATCCATGATATATAATATACCACGCTGCGTAACGCAATACTCCCCTGCATCGGAATACATTAACCCTGAATCCAGCTCTCGTGCACATCCGGATCTGTACTCGCACACGCGTATATAATACACGTTACATTTCCATATCGCGCAAAACTGAAAAATCCGTCGCTGCGATAGTCACCCGATATATAACTCCGCGCGGTCAGACTCGATCCGTAAATCACGCACGAGGTGCGCGGGTGAGCAAGAGGCGGAAACAACGCGCGCCGCGCAGGTATATTGTACGATGCTCGATTTTAGATGGCGAAGAGGACGTAGATTCGACCGCGAGATTTGATCAACGTAAAATTAAGCATGTAATGATGCGGATACGAGGATTTGTTTTTTGTTTTGTTGGGGATGTGTGAATTTGCATGACTGGGACGCGAAACAAGGGATAAAATAGGATAGACGTGTTTCATTTTATGATGTTTCATTCGTCATTCTAGAACGAGATGTTTTTATACGTAAAATTTATTAAAATATTCCGGTGATGCTATTTGTGTCTATTCAAAATATTATACCAGATTCATTTTTTGTATGGAAATTCCAGATTTTGGAATTAAGGTGGTTATGCCGCGTTTAATTGACCATTAGAAAAAAATTATATAAAAAGTCTGTAAAGATTTTATAATTTAAATAATAAAGTATGTTAAAGAAGAGTGCTTAACAACATAGAAAAAAATTATTTTAATAAAATCGTGACGTCAGAAGAATAAATATTGTCAATTTAAAAAAATTCTACTTAAGTATACAATAGAATTTTCTTTATTTTTCAATCAATTTCTTCTTTAAATATTTATTTACAAATTCACCGTTTAAAAGTTATATACTTTTTATCCTTAAGGAGAAAAGACTAATTATTTATAGGTTTTTACATAAAAAATCGTTTTTATATATAAACAAAAAGTGATATATATATATATATATATATATATATATATATATATATATATATATATATATATATATATATATATATAATGTTTGTATCGTTGTTAAATCAAAGTAAAAGGCACTAAAAGGGCAGCAATGCCCGTGTATGAATAAATAAATAAATAAATATTGTATCTTATTTAATAATTCAAAAAGTTAACAAAGAGAGAACGTCACATAATATACATAAAAATTACATTAAAACCAATTTATTATTTTTAAAGTAGTTTATTTTTCTTTACTCATTTTTTTGTATAGTAATATGACATTTTATTGTATAATAATAAAACAGCTAGATAAGCAAAAGGGCTACATGTAATTTTTATTAAAATATTTAAAATTTAATAAGATAATTCTAATTGCTCAATGATACATGATTATACAATTGAAGTTTTAAACAAGTTTTTTCTTATTAAAGGACTATTAAAATTAATGACGTGATGAACAACTTTAGTATGGAATAGTCATATAAGTTTTGAAATGGAGTTTCATTTTTGAGTCATGCATCTCATTTGTTTAATTTTTCGTAATTTGTTTAATATAATTAACTTTTTATAGAGTCAAGTGCACAGCTTAAAGAAAATTAATTTATCATAAAATTAAAGGATTATTGATTATTATTTTTATTGCTTTAAATAAGAGTACTTAATTGAGATATTAAATGAATTAACCATTTTTATCTTTATTCTGACATCCACTGTTACATAAATCAAATATTTTCTAATCATAAATTAATCTACATCTCATTATCTAATACAAAAATTACTTTTAGCTATTAAAAAAAGCAATTTAATATTATAAAATAATTTGATTTGTAAAAATCTATTTAAATAAAATATAAAAAATTAATTGATTATTAATCAACGTTGTCCTACACATTTTTTCAGTCACAAAAAATCCATCCGTTCGAATTCAATCTTTACGATAACACATTCTAACGTGTCACTAAAACATTTATCTTTCTATATTATGTAAATAACAAGGAAACCGATCCCGTTTCATTACCACGGTAATACATTCTTCCAATCTGATATAAATCAATCGAGTCCCAATCACACTCAAGAACGAAATGTATTTCACAAACCTACGTATGCTACTCTTGTCCTTTCGGAAAGTCCAATCGTCTCAATTGACTCAGCATACGCACAGCTTCGAATCCTTACAGATCCCAATACATTATTATACACGCAAGCCAAGGCGCAAACGGAAAAGGCCGCGTTACTTTGCATAATTTCAGGCGAGAGGTAGAGGAGAGGTAAACGCAGTTTAAGCGGTCATTATAGAGCCGCTTAAAAGTTATTAATTGCCCTCCCCCCCTCTCTCTCTCTCTCTCTCTCTCTCTCTCTCTCTCTCTCTCTCTCACGTATCGTCTATAGAAGCAACAGCTTTAATGAACGTACGTCGATAATCGAAGACTATACCTACCTACCATGGGTTTATTAGGTGTGCGTGCATGCTTCCCTCCTGGCTGGTTCCCAACTAATATGATAGTCAATTGTCAGGTTGGCGGCGCGAGAGTTCAGGCGTCATAATTACGGGCATTGCACGCGTTGCCAACATCCGACCACGTGTAAACAAAGATAGCGTGTACAAGCGTTAATGCGTTGGTTTTTTTTCTGTAGTTTTTAAACGATTTTTTAATTTGAGTGCTTGGTTGTGGAATGCATTTTTGTGGTGATAGGATAAATTCAATTATGTCGTGATAATGGACTTTATTACTTTATCTCTTTTCAGATCAGAATTTTTTCAAAGATATGACACAATAATTTGTATTCTCTTTATATCATATTTAAATATTTATGTTTCAATTAAGAAATAATTTCAAAAGTCTATTCGACTTTTTAATTTTCTATGTAATTATACTACTTTCACTTATAGGTTTTATTAGACTTGTTCGAAAGATTTTTAATACTCTTTTAAATATTGATTCTTAAATAATATAATTAAACTAATCATCAGTTTCATGGACTATAAGTTCGCATTAAAAGGCTTTTTATGATATTGGAAGCAAGAAATTCTTTATTTGACGTCTTAATAACCGATCCCGTGCTTCTTGCCATTATAGTAACTTGTCAAACATGTACTATTTTCTCAGTATATAACTAATCTGAAAATTACTGTACCAGAAATTTCTTGTAGGCCACTGCGAAAATTGATTCGCACTCATCGTACTTGTTTTTAAGTCATTCTCTCTTTCTCTCTCTCTCTCTCTCTCTCTCTCTCTGTAGAGTGACACTCTCACCCCCGTATATCCTGTCTGGCCCAACGAGACACTTCCGTCCGGATCTACGGAGACCCTGCGCGTACGCACGCGCGCGCGATATCAAGCATCGTTCATCCGCAACAATCATTCGATCCGGTCTTCCCACTTCCATGGCGCGTTCCTGTTCCCTCTCGTAGCAGTCGCTCGGCCGCACGAATTAACTCGTCGCTCGGCTACATATAAATTGAGAGGATATAATGCGCGTGCGACGCTCTCAAAATGCGTGCGCGTCGAGTGTGTAAAAAGCGCGAAGAGTGCGGGTGAAGAGAAAAAATAAGGAAGTGGAAGGTTTTTAATTTTAAATTTATGGATTGGACTGCTGGCGCGGTACCGCGTTTGTAAACGAAGGCTTTCCTGCGCTGTTGATTCGAGCGGGGCTAAAATAAAATAAGTTTGAGCGACAGTGTAACTGTAATTGTGGGTTGCGCCGTATTTTCATGCAAATCATGAAAATAAAATAATATTTTAAATTATGGGATAACAGGTTTGGTGGCTTGTTCTAAAAGGAAATATGTATTATATCTATAAACATGTTGTTATTTAATTAATGCGTTATTTTAGTTCAAACATAGTATAAAATATAGCACTACAATGTATAAGGAATAATATTAACAAAAATTATTTCAAGCTAAACTTAACTATTAATGAATATATTATATTTACTTCAGTATCTTTAACCTGCAGGTATACAATGAAACGTTTCGTTAAAATATATTATCTTTTGCAAAAAAAACTTTGTGTAAAATAAAAGATATACCTATGCTAAGCCATATATTTCTAGACCTTTTTTATAAAAAAGTAGTGCTGAAACTAGATAATTTCAAGATGAATATCTGGCTTTTATAAGGAGGTTCGAGCGGCATGCTAGTCAAAACTGCAACTCGTATTTAATAGAGAAGTGTATCACAATATATCCTATTAAAAAATTAAACATTTAAAAAAGTTTGAAATAATAAATAATGTTTATAATAAACGGATATTTATCTTATTTCTTTAAGAAAAGTTCAATAGGTACTCGTATATAGACATTAATTTGACTCTAAACATATAAGGTATTTGTGGGTTTTGACTGTTTTGAGTCTTTTTTTTACGTTATTCTTTACATGTCTCTGAAATGCCAGGCAAACTTATTTTTTTATTGTATGTACACTCGCCAGTAAGATATTCTTGGTATATTTGGCGTCACTTGACTCGGTGTTTGACGGTACAAGCACTATAAGGTATATGTAAATGTGACGTCAGATACGGCCAGCTAGACCAAGAATATCTTACCGTCGAGTGTACACCCTGCTGCAATGGATTCTTTCAAGAATTATTTAAATTTCAACGCTATGAAGTTATGCAGATATCAATTTTTTGCAGTATGAAGTCAGGCACACGTGAACTTCTGTCTCGATCGTGGAACTATATATGGAGTGTAAAAGGCACCCGTGAACAACTTCATATCGTCAAAATTAAAAAAATTCTTGAAATAATCTATTGCAGCAGGGTGTACATAAACTTTGAAAGCTAATAATTAATGTGATAGTTTAATATTCTACCCAGTTCTCTAAAAATGCATTAATTTTTTATTTCAATTAGTGAAAAATGCGTTTTCTGTATATTAAACGCACTAAAAGGGTAAACTTTAGAATTAAATTTTTTTTCGAAATACCAGGCAACCTGTACTGAAAATGTATCTATGGATTCAAAGAATCTTTATTAACAATTAGTAAATTATTTCTACAGAACTAATATTTTAATAAAATTGTTTAGTAAATATAATACATTACTCTGTGTACAAACTATATAACTAAATGAGAAACTTTATGTAACATCTTGTGTTTATATAAACTATCTGTGAACGGTATAATTATTTACTCTTTCTGCATTAATCAATAAAAATATTAATTCAATCTCTGCAGATATCGTTAAATTTCAACAGTTTTAATTAAAAATGAGTTTTTTATTACAGCAAACAAATATTATCTTTTAGCACAACAAGAATGCTCATCAATTGCACAGGTAAATCGTTTCATTTTTCATTCTGGTTTAAAACAAACAATAAAAGCCTTCCTAATTGGTACAATTAGTTAAGCTAAAAATTCGACCACATCTTTAAATTGCAAATTTTCCACCTCACCAAGAAATCTCATAATAGCACATAAATGTCTGCGCATTGTTTCCACTACACTCTTCTTATGCCCACAAAGACTCCCAAACAAAAAACAGACACACAAGTCATCCCAAGAGCGAAAAGAGTAATTGGCATTGGAATTCGTAAGCGACTCGCATTCAATCCCGCCCCCCTCTCCCCAAATAAAACAACCATAACACAGAAATCTCGATTCCGTCGTCATGCCATACATGCTACATTTTGGTTTTCCGTGCGTGCAGCTTTTTCATTCGTTGAATCGGAGCGATTACCGTGGAAATATGCATAATACAGCGTATACGGGTATGCAACTGCAGCTGGCAAAACTTGCACCCAGACGGACAATCGCCACGTTGGCGAATCGAAGGTCTCTCGTAGTACTGCTGCAAACGAACATGCGCCTCGTCTTTGTTTCGGTGTACATGCAGGAGTATATTTATATATGAGCAGGTTCTCGTCCTTTTCCGAGAGATTTCATGGGCTGGTGTGCAGAGTAAGCGATACATGCGAGAGAGGAATAGAGACATTTGAAGAAGGAATTAGTGAGAAGGAAAGGGGAGGGGTATTTTAAGGAGATGCTACGGATGTAGTTCGTACGAGGGTTCAGAGCGAGAGTTAATTATTATTGGCCGCAGCGCGAAAATTCACGACGTTAAGAGCTGCTGTTTGCTGGTAACTTGAGATTTCTTTACCACGTATGGTGGCTGCTATTTTCGTAATTTGAGGTTATCGTTTGTTTACTTTGAGGATTTTCTTATTCTCTCGTTAGACTCTTCTACATAATTATATGTATATAAACTAATGGAACATTTGAATGACTTTACGTTAATAATTTATTATCGTTATTTATTTTAATTACCAGCACTAATATAGAGGAGAGTAAACATAAATTAATTGTTGTTTATATTAGGTCTCTAGCATTCATTTCATAATAATAATTTCAAAGTAAATTGGCCTACAAATGATAGAACACAACATACAGTTTTCATTAATTAATGCAATACCTACAAGATTGGTTTGCATTAACTCCAATTTGTTGCTTTTTAATCGAGTATACATCAAACGTATCACTTTGGTTCAGTAGTAATATTACAATAGAATATTAAAAAATTCTATTTTAAAATTGACTCAAACATGCAGTTAAGGTACGTATGAATTGATGGAAAATTTATTCTAATGCAGAAGCAGAAATATCCAGAATATATGCAGACCAGTAACCAACATTATTCTTACGCTTTACAAGATTCTTCAAATCTACTCATTTCAATCAATGTCAAATGAAATTTCATTCACAATACCGCAATATTTAACTGTTCAAACGCTACAAAAAAAGTCACCTATTCGACAATCCCATGCGCAACAATTCATTCTTAGAACGAACCGCGTCACACTGCTGCCCTCGCGTGAAAGCCTTTCCACCGACACACATTTCACCATTACGTCCATCGACGGAATGACATCAGGCGTGATGTCATTATTTTCTCGCCTCGCCGCGACACGCTCTCGTTCCCGATAGCGATACATAATAATGTATATCTATCGGAATAGAACCCCGGGCACCTGAACTCGTAAAATCCGCCTGCTATCGTTGTTCTTTCTGACCGACGAATAGAAGTATAGCGATCGGCGCTTGCGAAAACAGCCCCCCGCGCACGCTAAGCGCGTTATTTATGTGCTCGCACTCCTACGCAGCGCGCGTGCGCGTGCTGCAATCCGAATCCATTAATCTGACGTCTTTTAAAGTCGTGAAAGGGACTAAAGGAGTGAAAAAGAAACGAAAGGGAGTGTATATTAATAAGTATCAGTTAGGATGCATGTTAACGTCGGGGTAGGTCGGGCTTGAGTGTATAGTCGCGTTGTAGTTCTTCAGTGGTCTGCGGCAGAGTGCCTTGTACCACCCGGGAAGTTTGAATAAGTGATTATGTCGTGAAATTGTTGTGGTACTTTCAGTGGCTGCTGTGGCTACTGCATAATGCACTTTTAATGCTTAATACAATTTACAAGTACATTATACAGTTAAAAGGATCTTTAGGTGTAGGCTGAAAAGAATTTGGAACGAACCTTCATGTTTGTACGTAATGTGTAAAAGGTACTATAATTTTTGGCATGCGTGCTTTAAAAAACAAAGTTGTTTCACGTAACCCGGTCATTTACTGACCTTAATCGGTCACTTATTGAAACAGTTACCTTACGAGATAATAAGAAGGTTTCACTAAATGAAAGGCTTTATCAGCATTCCGCATGCTTTGCAGAACGTAAATATAACTGTTTTAGTAATTTGGATAACCTTTTTTTCTTGTATTTCGGTAAGTGTTACATATTATAATGAGCTCTTGGTTAAATAATGGTACTGAAAAATAAATACTTTAAAATCAAGATCAAGGTCAGTGTAATAATAACCTACGCCTGATAATCTTAAAAAATTCTACCGTACTGTATAGTCTTTGCCGACTGTTTCTATGTCACGAGGTTATTTTGTTTGATTGTTTGTATACTTATAATTGCTCATATACATTTATTACGCTCAACAAATATTAAGTGAAACCAAATCTATATTTTTTTCAATATACCGCAGAAAATTATGTATTTGAACTAAAGAAATCAGAGTTAATCGAATATTTTTAGAGAGTGTTGAACAAAATATTTATTTTAATAGACCAAATTGACTAAATATTTGTTTTTAATGAAAAATAAAGATTTTGTTGTTCTTAAATATATTCTGTATTTTACAATTAAGTAAATACTGCTATGAAAATATGCAAAATTGTCTTCAAGATTTTATTAACATATGATGTATTAAATTGCAAAAACGCTTGCTCACTAAATTTCTCTTACAATCTTATAAATGTCAGCAGATTTTATTAGGTGCTTATAAGCGCTACTGTATGCAGTATAATAACCATAAAAATATTTTTATTGTTCTCGAATCTTTATAATCTGATACTTTTACTTTACTTTACATCTTTCTCGGCAGAATATGAAAAACATATAAATATATGTAAAAGGTATTTAACTTTTTTCAAAAATTCTTGTGATTTTCTACATGCGTCACTGCATTCTTCTTTTCTCATTTTGACACATGCACGATATTCCTTTACAATTTTAAAAGTTCCATAATTTAATTAGCATTCTAAAAAGTCGACATTTCAAAATAGTTACCAAAGCCCATGCTCATGTATGGATTATTATGATTAAAGGTGATATTTTAAATGAAAATACGACCATATTCGGTTCTTTCCTTTCATTACGTGTTCTATAAGCAGAATTTTCAAGTTTCCTTTCCTTATTCTCATCTACCATAAAACATAGCCAGCAAGCTTCCACAGGCGTGAAATATTTTTGCGAGCCATAAAATATCTACAGGTAAAGTGTCAAACGGAAGGAGGCCTAAAGAAGCACCCAAAGAGAAAAAACGCGGTAAGAGGTGTAACATCAAAAGAAGCATATTATTAAAAGTTGGATGCTTTCGACGTCGTCTAAATATAGATGGACGGCCTTTTGTGAGTCAAAATATCCAGAAAAAGCGATAAAGGGTATAAGTTTCGACAAGAGCGACCGAGCAGTGTGTATGATGCATAAGTAACCGGGGCGAGATTCTCTGACTTACCGGCTCCACGATAATGGGACTTCAAGTCAACGAATGTCTATAAGGCGCACGTACAACTCTAATAGCAAGATTTCAGAATTAGCATATCAATTAAAAACTGTTTAGCTTTAATCAATAAAATTGACAACACTGCTTTTCATTAGGCGGCTTTTTTTTTGCAAACGATGCTAACGCCATGTTTAGAATCATTGTTCACAAAGAAAAATGGAATTTTTAGATATTATTATATTTTGTTCAATTTGATGCATCTTATGATAGACTAAACAAGAGGTTTAGTGAACCAATTCGTATTCTAATATCACGGCGGCGCCTAACCGTGAACACTTTTTTGACCCCATGTTTTTGCTGTCTTTGACGCAGTTCTTTGCTTATAGATATCCGGCGATAAAAATTAGAAGGTATTTTGAGACTGGTTTTTCCTTATGCAGTTTATCATTATTTGTAAACAGCTTCAAAAATACTTTACAGGTCATGCTACTGGATTGTTTCAAAGATGCAATTGGTGTTGATAAATTACACGTGCTGTAAAAAAGAATAGAAAAATTTTGTTACTATTTGCATTATATTACTACTTTCACATTCTACCGTACCGTACTGAAAGAAAACCGTAGAGATTTATCCCTGAGTATTTAAACAAAATTACTATAAATACTTATCTTATATCCTAATTAGGTGATATACTTAAATTTTTTTTTTAATTAAAAATACAAACCGCATACTTTCTGCAAAATATTTCTATAGGGAAATTTGCAGACATTATCCTTGCAGAAAAATTTGCAGAAAATTTAAAACATTCTAAAAGTTTATCGAAAAGTCTAAGAATGTCGGTATGATTTTCTGTAGAGAATTCGTCATATTCTTTTAATATTGAGTTATGATGATCTAAGATAAAATATATTAAAAATAAGAAAATTCCCTTTTAAAAATGTATGTGATTTTTAAATGCATTAGTCATAAATAAAACAATAAAAAGTTAAACGAACTTAAATTTTGAACCAACTAAATTTTCCTTAAGTCTAACAGACACATCTTATCTCATTTTTGGTGTACATTATACACTAATCGCGTGGTAAAAAGTGCACCACCTTCTCTACTTCATTAAAGCATAGATTATGATTTTGATTAGATCTTTTACTTCTTTCAATGACTGGTAATTTTTCAAACAATTCACTAAGAGCATCTTAACGAAATATTAAGATTTATATAGTTTTAACTTTTGAGTCATTATAATACGATTTGTGATTTGGAGAAATCATCTCTCAACTAAATTCCGTACGAAAAATTTCTGCATGATTTTTTACATAGTTTTTCTGCATGATATTCTGCAGAGCTAATAGAAAAATCTACAGATAAAAACCTTACAAAAAAATGTACAACATAAAAACTACAAAAAAACTTGCAAGCTCTAAATGCTTTGCAGAAAATGGTGCAGGAATTTGGGCAGGATATCTTACGGAAAATCTCGCAGAAATCTCTAGTTATTTTTTTGTTTTTTCAAGACGAAATGAACTTATAATGTATTCTCTTTTAAAGTATAAAAATAAAAGTGACTTTTATTCTTTTAAAATTTACTTAGGAACAACTACTATAATGACCATTGATAACAAATATTATATCATCAGATGTCACCGTCTAAATGGGTTTGGAAACAAAAATCTGTCGATGATACACGGCAATAAACAGTATGAATACTGATATCCGCGAGAATTTCATTAGCGTCATCATTAACGAGAGGGAATCATCTTTACAGTTTTTCGCACATATTTATCCTTGCGGTGACTTGCGTCACTGATTTTGGAGGGCCAATGACACGCATACGCACGGGTGGAGGACCTCGGCAAGGCCGAAGAACAGAAGGAGGAGGACCCCTTGATAAGATATGCGCTGGTATGCGGAGTTGCATTGGTGACTTTTTCGTTTTCGGACAACGGCGTTTCAGCCTTTTTTGTTGTACTCGATCGCCTCCTTTTCCTTCTTTATTCACGATGTAGTATCTTCGCGCGCGCATTTTTCGTTCTTTTTTTCAGGAGGGGTTTACTTAGGTACCCATGCACGTCTGCTTTCTGGAGAGTCTTGAACTTTCGATGTTCGTCTTGTTTGCACTCTCACCTTTATCTTTACATTTGCTGTTTGCTCAAGAATAACATAGTTAAGACTCGTGTATGTGTCAATGTGTGCAGTAAACATACTAATTTTAGAGGATGCATATTTGGGTAATCGGATTGGCATTCCGATCTCAAGATTTTCACAATTTTAACGATTTTTGTGTGGACTGGAGAATTAATTATTTTTATTCTTCTAAGGGGGCCAGACTAAGTTATATCCTGCAAAAAGTCATTATCCATTATATATGCTGCAAACATATTTGGACGAAATCTAAGTTGATGCAATTTTTTATATCTTAAACATGTATGTTATACTTAATCCTTTTCAACCACTTGTACGGGCTTTTGAACCAGGTAATACATTTTTCATGGTCATCGAGGCCTTAAACGATTCTTCAGAAGTGTACTCACGGCCTTCCAGACTACACTTTAAAAAAAGATTATTTCCAACTGTTAGACACGCATATATCAGAATTCTTAGGGGACTGCAGAGACAACTTAGAGGGGTCTAAATTACGGCAAAATCGCGTAAAACATACATACTGAAGATATAGAAACTTTCATCAACTTTGCTGAAACGTCAAATTATTTTTGTATGTAATGGATGACTTTTTATAGGATTTAACTCGGACTGCCCCCCTTAATGCATAACCAAACATAAAATTAATCTTTAATAACAATGTCTTGCATAAAAAAAAAATAAGAATGGTGGAAGCTACTTATAAATCAGTATGTTAGATTAACTAAATATTAAAGAACCTAAAGCATTAAAAGAAAAGTTTAAAATATTGTACTGCATTTAGATTCTATAGTGTCCTATAAAATGACCATCCTTATTGTAGTTTTTCAACCTTGATTATCCGCGCAAGCTTGCGTCACACATTTTGGGACCACATAGGCGCCAGTTTGCTGCGCCAGGGTGTAAGACCTCGGCAAGGCCGCGGAGGATGTGGACCCCCAAATACGATATGCGCTGGTATGCGGAGCTGGTATCGCGGACTTTTTCGTTTTCGGCTAACGGCGTTTGGAGTATTTTTTGCTCCTTCTGGCTCCACCTTTTCTTCTGTAATGTCTCTGCATTCCTTCTGTTCCTCTATTCCTTTTTTTATGTCCACTGATTTTTTTCGAGTCGAGGTTTAGTTAGGAGCCGATGCACGTCCGCTTTCTCGACATTCTTGAGCTTTCGTTGCTGGTCGCATCGTTCGCACTCTCACCTTTATTTTCGTCCACCACTTGCTTAAAAAACAACATTGTCAGACCTTATCTGATGGATAAAGTCATTTAAATATTTAGATTCCTATCATTAAAGTCGAATAGTTTACTGACATCTGGATGGTAAATACGATACACAAAAAATTTGTTGTTTGACTGTAAAAAATTGTTTTAAAGTAGAATTCATTGCAATGGAGTAAATAAAGTCTAGTTTTTTATTTTTTAATACTTAAGATTAAACGTTGAAGTTTATTGTTGGAAGGAATCTATTTACTTTTTTTTATATTTTATATTATATTTAGATATTACAGTATATGAACGAAGTATAATAAACAAAACTTGTTATGTACATGATTGACTTATTACATTATTTGTAAGAATACAAAAAAAACTTTCTTTATCGCCATCATCATTATCATACATATTATTTAATTTTGAAAAAATTGTCTGAACTTTTACGACCAACAATGAAGCTATTTATGATCTTGTCAGACATTTCAAACACTTCAAACTATACTTTACCCTGCGATTTTCTAACTTTGATTGTTCCGCTAATAGGTCTCTTAATTGCTGGCTATATTGCTTTGTAGCTAATATTATTCAAATTAGAAAAAATAATTTTACTACCTAAAATGATGTCATCGGTGAATTAGCAGAAATATTTAAGTAGCTTAAGCTATATTATGTAGCTGGTTGTTTTCTAAGTTTGATTTGCATTTGAACACGTTTTTTCTCGAAATGATAAAAGTCAAACCGGATGTTCTGGAATGCAGAGATTTGTGACGGGCTGAACTAGACCCGTTAATAAACTTCCTTTTGTCTTGTTAGCTTAAATGCTTTTGAAAAACATTTTCTGGCTTGCCGCTTCACCACGGGTATGATTGTAAATCATAGCGATAAGTTTCGCACGCTGCGGAAAAATAATACGAAGATTCAGCGAGGGAGAGAAGAACAAAGTTAAGCGAGTGGTCTTGATTGTTTCTTTATGAATGCAATAATTACAATTTATTAAGGGTATAATTCAAAAAAGGGTATAATTTAATAACGTGAAGATAATCATGTGCAGCGCCAGTTTCATAAACATTGAAGCTTTATTTATGCTTATGAGCTGGAGAATATGATTTTACGTAAGAATATCCTTTAAGATTGGATTCCTGTATTTCTTTAATACATTTTTAAAAATTCTCTTTTTCATATCTAAATGGTATTATTATAATACTATATGAATGAATGAATAATTCTTATATGAAAATAATACTTTCTCAATTAAGTAAATTTTAATTAATAATCCTAATTAAATACCGTTAATAGTAAATTAGCGTAAAAAATTATTTAAATTATTATTTTATCATAAATCTATTCTGGTTCTCTAATTCAATAAACATAAAGCCTCTCTACTCTCGAGAAACAACTCATAACTTCGTTTTATATTCAAGCCCCAAGACCAAAATAATACCAAACAGCGCGCCCATAAAACCATTGTGCACGTCTATAATAAAGTATGCAGTAACGAGAGCGGCTGATTCCACACCTTCCATTATATCACCTCGCAAAGGACTTCATATATGCCCATAAAAATCATCGTTCGTTGATTCGCATTTTTCTAGAATAATGCACTTAAACGCGCAACGCGATTAGATGCCCTTCCACCGCAGTCCTATCTCGTTAGCACTCGATCGGCGGGATTCTTCGAATAGATCGTAGGTTTTAGTTGTTGGCTATCACTCGACAACGATATTTTTAAGGATGGGAAAGTTTGAAAGAATTAGATAATGAATTTTCATTAAAGATATGCTATTGTAATATTATTACGATTCGATAATTGACATTTTCACTTAGAAAATAAGAGAATGTCTCGAGCAAAAACACAGTAAGAATTACGATTGATTAATCATTATTCCTTTAATACCTCGTAGGTCATTGGTATTCCATAGTTTTCTTTCCATTTGGTAGGTTTTTTTCATAAAAAATCATGGAATTTTGTAAACCTTAATATATGTATACTAATAAAATATAGATAACTTTAAATGGCTTGGTACTCCCAATTAGTTTTTAAAAACCTGATTGTCAACAAATTTTTTTTACGATTTTCACCTGTTTGAAAAATATATTGAGTAATGCCGTTGAAAAAAATCGTTTTTTTCTAACGAAAGAGGTACCGCTCTTAAAGTGTTAAAAATAAAAGACGAAAAAGATTATTACGCTGTTTTAAAATACTATAATCATATACAATGCTTACAGTATAACAATTTCATGTCTGTTTATTTATATAATTTTCATATTTTTCAAGTTCAAAGTACCGTAAGTTTTAGGGTCGAACCACTTATTAGAAATCTATTTTATTCAAATAAAAAGCAATTTTATTCTTATTTCATACATGCACATTATGTTCTTATTTCTTTTTATTTATATTCTTATAATCATACTGGCTTAAAAAGACTTAAAAGACTTTTTCATCCAAAATGCTGGATCGGTCGTACATTATTAAATTTTAAAATGTTGACTTTTTGATTACGAATTCGTTGCAACTTTTACCCTATTTTAATCGGGGTGTCCAAATAAAGGATTAACATGATGAATGATATTAATTTTTCTTTAAACGTTCTCTATTTCATTTAAAAAATTTTGAAATTTAAATTTTACTATTATGTTACATATATCTCGTTTGCAAAGGTGCTGGTAGAGTCCCTCCTTAACACGAAAACTATAATGATTTAATAAATGTTATTATCTCCATTCCTTCTAAATTAACCAAAAGTTAATTATTCCACACACCCCCAATAGATATCTGAAAAGACCAAGTGAACCGAATACAAAACGATTAAAAGAAAAAAGACAAACAAAACAACGGACAAAGTCGACGTCCGCAGCCGGCGACTTACGAGTGCAATAAAAGCGAAGTACGAGGACACTAATGTCGCCTCGAGAATCGCCAGTCCTCATTTTTATCTCTTCTTTTTTCCAAATCCTAACTCTGCGCACTGCGGTGCCGATGCGCATTCATTACGGGAGGGCAATTAAGTATTGTTTATTGTACGAGCCCGAGCAGCTGCAGCAGCAGCAGCAGAAGTCGTGCGTTTTGAGGCGAATGCCTCGGGGCCAACAGGCTGCGGTAATTTGTCGGCGGTTCTAGCCTGCATTTGCGTACCCATACTCGCGACTCCCGGAGAGAAAGATTTTTCGCGAATATTTATCGTTCGAGGCTTAGGCTAATGTATATTGGAGGCGTGCGCTGGTCGTAAGCTTTGCATTTTTTTCGCCTTACTGCGGCGTTTTGCATGGGTAATGAGGAGCGGGAATTGAGGATTAGCCTGTTGCTAAGATAATAAAATCGGGTTCCTTTTCTGAGGGAGGTCGGCGTAATGAAATAATACGATTGTTCGATGGTATATTAAATAATCCGCGGTGTTTATTGTAATGGTGTTTGCAAGAGAATTAATAAAGGTTCGTGCATTATAATTCATTATGAGAACTGAAAGTTAACATCAACAAATAATTAATATTTACAAAGAAGAAGATATTGTTGAGTTCAATATTATTAATTCCAAATGTAAAATAAAATAAAATTGTGGAATTATCTGCAGTTTATTAGTATAATACGATTCGTGGAATCGCAAACGATAGAAATCCAGGCTGCACAACGAAACAATAGAGTAATCAATAAATAACTTATACCTACTAGAATAGACTTCGTAAATACATTTGCAATACAGCGTTCACTTCAAATTTTATGGACTTGAACACAGCATCTAGTACATAAACCTACAATATCCACCGATAATCGTTCACCACAATAAAAAACCATCATCGTCTCTCATCCATCCCCACCTTGACACTCGCATTACCCGCTACCCGCAAAAAATAAACTACCATCTTCATATCTTATATCCTTTTCACCTCTTTTTTGCCCTTATCGAGACATGTATTTATATATACTCATATTTATTTTACGTCTGCGGAACAAAAGTGCCACAACAAAAATAACTGAATAGTGCGAGTGCAGAAGTGAGAGAGCAAGAGCGAGACAGCATTATACACCTAGTGCACCGACAGGCACTTTATACGCTCGTACTCGTCCTTGGTAATTTTCTTGATTTCGCAATTGCGCGCGGTCTAAGGCGTGCGCACCGCGGCGCTCGCCTCGCGCTGTTGTCCCGGTGCAGTGATACTGGCTGGACCGGACGATGACCGATTTGATAGCGGGCGCGCGCGCGAGCATGTTAAAATCGATCGCAATTTTGATAAATTTTATAAGACTGCGAAGGTTTAATCAACTTTATTAATTATTGTCGTGCTCGGGTGTAATACAGTGGTTTAATGCACGCATAATACGTCGTTACGATTAACATTTGTCGAGATGATAGATCGGTGACTTAGATCGCAATGCAATATTGGCTGGGATAGGTCTACGAGAGCGTATGGATTGGCGCGTTGAAAAAGTTTGGAAAATTCAATTACTTTATTCAAATGTGGTTTTCGATAGGGTCGGTATGAATTTATCAATGCTTTCATTAATGTATAGAAATATGCTGGTGTGCGGGTATGAACAAATTATGGATACTGTCCCTGGTTGAAACGTTCACCAACGGTTCGCCAATCGTTGGCCAATTTTACTAAGGTTGGCCAGTAGTTTCACCAACCATTCGCCAACGAACCCACTTATTTTGAAACACTTTTCCGCCCGTCGTTGGCCAATGAATGCTGAAAATTTGAAAACGGCAAAAAGCACTAAATTCTGCTTAAACAAGCTATATAAAATGTTATGGTATATTATGCAATCAATAAAAAGTCATTATATGAGCATAATTATATAGTTTACTTCAAAAATTCACATTTAAATATATGTACACTTAATTCAAATTTGAGGTTGGGTGTATTAAATAGATAATTTAGTTTACTACCCTAGTGGAAGAAATCTTGTATGCCAAAGTATGTCTAAGTTATCTAAGTTTGCCGAAATCTGCCAAAGTTTTCCAAAAGTGTGCCAAAATTTGTCATGCGTGTGCCAAAACGTCCAATTGGAAGATATTTGGCGTACTCTGGCAAACTTTGTCAAACTCTAGTAAAATTTGGCAAACTTTTGACATTAAAACCATTTCTACTAGGGTAATACATTATAATTTACTATTATAATTAAGTATTAAGTATAAAATAAACAATCCTTTTTATCATTTCTACAGTATAATATGAAAATATGGGAAGTTGAATGGATAGTAAAAAATTATACCGAAACCAGTAGTTGCGAGAGATATTTGCATGCTCCGCAACTCAAGATGCGCTCTTAGTTTGCGCGAGAAACGTGGGTAGACACAATATACACATATACATTGAACCATTCGTTTTTAAATATTGAAAACATTGAACCATAACCCTACTTTAAATAAAAATTTAATCATATTTTACAACTTCATAACAGCATATGCGCTATTATTTTTATCATTCAGTGGTTTATTATAAAATATACATTTAGTGACGTACATTTAATGATTCAATTTATAATTTGAAAATAAAATTTTAGAATCACAAATAGAGCAGTCGTTGGCGAACCGTTGGTCAATTTCAGCAGTAAGTATTGGCCAACGTCATTGGCGAACCGTTGACGAACATTTTTTAAATATTAGCAATAATCATTATCCCAACAACAATGAAAATAGATTAACAAAAAATAATGTTAAGTAAATATAGTGTTACTGCTTGTTAAGAGATAAGTGTTTAGAAGATAACGTTACTATTAACTATAAAATGTCATTTTTACAAAAAATATATAAATAAAATATTCAAGTGTAAAAAAATACTTATAAAATAACTGCTATCTATTGCAGTAGGCGTTGCCCTTAAGGGGACGTTAAACCCCCCTGTTATCATAAAATACGGGGGACGACTATTTTTATTTAATTCTCAATTTTAAGAAAATATCATTATGAATGGTTGTCGTTTTTGGTTAAGACAACAACGTTTCAGAGAGATATTTACACTAAAATGAAAATTGAATGAAAATAGTGGATCATCGTAATTATCGATGACCGGTGGGTTTAGCATCGCCTTATGCTGTTATGATAGATCTAATTGATTTTTAATGACGTCCTTGTATGATTTTATTTACTAAATTAACGATCAGCTGGTAGTCAACTGTTGTTACAAAATGATTTGGTTTCATTAAAGCAGTCTTTGATGGATACAAACCTGACGAAAACATTAGATTGAATTATTTTAACTATATGTGTTTTTGATAATCAATTTATATTTATATGCTAAATAAATTACTCTAATCATCAGTTGTCAAACTATTAATAAATTGCACGTAAAGTTGTCTTAATGTTCCATGTAAACCGATACCTTAAATATATGCTTGATTAATAAGAAATAGTGAAAGTTTATTGAGAAATAGTAAATATTCGCTACTTCCCAGTGACAAGTAAGTCACTGGTTAAGCCAGTTACTGACTCATCAATGGAAACTCCCTTGCATGCACTCTATTCTTATAGTAAGCTTCATTATTTCAAATTAAGAGGATATATAAGTACGAATAATAAAGAAAAAGAAGTAAGTATATTTCTTGCGAAACAAAATTTCAATATACACGGGTAACTAACAAATAATAAATTATTAGAACATTTTTATTAATGTTCAATTAAACCATTAATGCAATGACGATAATAAAGAAGCAAAGTATAAAACCAATACAAAACAAAAGTTACTAAGAGACCCATCGCCGCACTGGATTCTTGCGTGACAAAACAAAGATCAGAAAATTAAGTGCCCCCAGGAACAGTCGTCTCACTGCACGCTCCAACAGAAAGAAACGAACAATCATACCCGCACCACACTTCTCACTCCGTACATTCCCTTATATCCATACACATAAAGAACCGGAGTCTCACTCCCTCTTCCTCCCTCTCAAAAAAAACACCCAAACCCCAGTCATCCCAAGAATACCTGCAAGAAAGAGAGCGCGTGATCCAGCCCTGGGAAAATACAAATGCGTAAAAATGCATCTCCATTGAGATACACTCACACGGTTTATGTCTGTGGCATCCCGGAATAACCACTTAAGTCCACTTTTCGTGTTTTCGAGATATTGAGGTTGTAATGGTTTTACACTGATGCGCTAGATCGAAAGGTGAGAGTTAGCAAGTAAAGTGCTTATATTTTTTAAATAGCATATCAACTGCCATGCTAATTTAAGTATCAAATTTAATAAATATAGTTTGCATTTTATACTTTCTTGCCTATTGTCAAGAAAGTGTAAATGGGAAATTTCTTTTCATATTAAAAAATACTTGTTTCTATCTCGAGATAACGCACATAAACATATAAAATCTGGACTTAAATGATTATGCCAAGACAATATATCTATAGGCTATAGTTTTACTGAACATGTTTTAGGATGCTTATATTGTATCCATCCAAAAAGTATTCATCATAAAGGAAATAATAAAAAACTTTCATCTATAATTCTATATATGTTATATCTATTATAAAAAAACTAGTTAAAGTACTATAAAGATTTTCGACAATGATGTTTTATTAAAAATTAATAAAAGAAAGCCCTATGAAGTGTAAAAGCCTCTTACATGCCATTTTATAATAGGCTAAATTGAGAGTCGAAATTGAGTTGATATAATATGTACTGTACTGTTTTCCACAATTAGATGATAATTTAACAACTTCTGATATTTTACCATAAAATAGGTCTATTTTAGGATATAAATAATCTATTTGAGGATACAAGTTTTGAAACCCATTGTTATCTCAATTTAAAAAGAAATGGTCTCAACTGGTTTTTCCGGAGAGCTATATACGTATACATCACGTGACAAACAGCTGCACATCTCGCTGGGAGATCGTTCACAGCACTATGCGGCTGTGAGGGAGGGACGTAGCGAGCTTTATTATATAGCCACTGCAGCAGCGTACATACGCAAAGCAAAAAAAAGAGATAGGAGCAGAAGCCGTATCTCGTATATATATACAGTAAGTGCGCGCGCGCGCGCGGACCGTCGAGGATAAAAGAGAAAGAGAAAAAGAGAGGGAACGCTGGCGGCAACGGTGGTGGTGTATAAGATCGCGCGAAGGGCCGCCGTCGCGCGGCATTGAACGGCCTTCACGAATCGGTTCCCCTTGCCAGCAGCGGCAGCAGCGGCAGTAGAGCGAGAGAAGAATATATGCGGCAAGTCGTACTCTCTCTCTCTCTCTCTTTCTCTCTCTCTCTCTCTCTCTCTCTCTCTCTTGGGATATCTGGATGTGTATATACCACACGCGGAAAGGGATATATAAGCAGGCCTTTTTGGTCGTAGTTACGCGTTCTCTTCTTCTTGTTCTCGTTCATCTCTCCCCTCCGCTGGTTCTTATTTGTCTTCTTTTTCTGTTTCGCTTCTGAGGCAAGATAAATTGCCAGAGATTAGCTCCGTTTTGACAGTATATATTTGGAGCAGCTGCTCGTACAGGGGATACCGGAATTATTTTATGCGAATATGTTAGTTAGTCTAATTCAAAAATTGGTTTACCCTGTCGTACCTAAATGTTTTATTTTAATGGATGAATGATAAATAGTTGAAAAGCTCTTGGATTTATCTTTGAGATGAGCCGCAGAAGATGTCGTATGTTGTTTTTTATTGGAGGTATAAATTTGTTGTTTATTGATACTCATAGATGGATCGACAGATAAATACTTATAACTCTTTATTCATTCGCCACCTAATGGTGACGACTCACGAATTATAGACGGTAAGGAAGTTAACGGGAAAAATATGGTTCTAGTTCGTGAATAGCGAGTTACCGTCACTAGCTGCCAAACTGCCGAACAATACACTAACGAAACAGAAATCAGATATTGTAGCTGATCATTCTGATCTTTTAGGTAACGTTTGAAATAGTATTACTTTTTGTGCGCAACAATTTTTATTAAACGAAACTGAAAACTGGCGCTGGAAGTGCATTACTCCTGCATATATTCCGACTCTACATATAGGGGATCAAGGGACCGGGCAAATCTATTTACTCTTCGCTAATTGATACTCCACTGAAAAAATCTTTCTCTTTGATAAAGCAAAACCGTGGTTAGAAAGGGCCACCATAAATGGTTGTACGACCCAGGCACAAACTATAGTAAAAAATACTTTCTAGCGTGGAGTCAAAAATGCATCACGCTGAACTCTTCGTCGTGTCACGAGTAAAAAGCAAGATCCCGGTAGATGACATGACATCTCACGATGAGTGGAATCTTACCCTAAGGTTGGTGAAATGTAAATACATGGTGGGGCAAATATGCACCCTTACCCTGTGCTAGCACCCACACTGGAAATGATGACCATGTTTTCTTCAGTATACCAATTGGTATATTACATGAAGAGAGATATCGAAACCTTTAGGTCCGTCTAAAAGAATGTTGAAAAATATTACACGTATTCTTTTTTGCAAAGAAATGGCTGCTTTCGGATAATCTACCACAGTGTCCCGCGATCCATTGTTTTCGATTCCTCTCTAAAGGGCTTCCTAGGATCTGTAAAACCGCACTAAGAATTTTCTCTAATGCAACATTTGAAGCGATGAAAGTAAGTTTTTAATATTTTACTTCATAGTAAAATAGTTCATTTCCTAACTAAGTTCGCAAAATTTTACACACTCCAATGAGTGCGCAAAATAGTACATTCCTGAAATAGTGCGGGAATTTGTTATTTTTCACGTACTTTGCACACTCAGTTAGGAACAAGTATGTATATTCCTACAGCTTTAAATGTCGACAATAGGGCTAATTTTTAAAGGATTCTATATCCATTGGGCACTCTAGGTGCTAAAGGGCTGTCGTTAATTTACGTAAGAGTTTAAGGGGAGCAGAGTTTCTTTATAAATCTTACAGTGTATAACATACATAGAAAAATCAGTGAAACTGTTTTAAATAAGTACCAACTACTTACTATTTAAATGGCCTAACTAAATATTGTACATAGAAAAATCAGTGAATTGTTTTAAATAAGTACTAACTACTTGCTATTTAAATTTTCTAACTAAATGCATAGGAAAATCTGTGAAAAGTCACAAAAAAGCCTTACGTAATTTATGGACTGTCCCTAAGTACAATGAGGATTTTGATATACTAGTTATATTTTGTATGCGTATAAATATCGGGGTTCAATGTATTAAAAAAATAAACATAAAAACAAAATCATGTGCGTCATTAAATCGCGTATAATAATTAAACTAAATTTCTACTCATCAAATACTATAACTACTTTTTCATATTAAAAATAAAATACTAAAACTTACGAACAGCTACTTATATAAATTCATCCTCGTGGTCTACGGTGGCATATATAAATAGCTAATTGAAAAGTACCCGACAGCGATCGCGCCGGGAGTGCGGGTTAAATAAAGCGGATGCGAGACGCAGAGGGGACCCGGTAACTGGATATCTCGCGGCTAGCCGAGGTGTTGCTCGCGGCAGCCCAGAGTATGCAGGCGGGTGCTGCGATGTCGCGCGCCCGGCGACCGCTCGACCGCCAAAGAAACTGAAAATCGCCTCTTTAAAAGACCGGCGGACTGATATTACATTATACCCAATGGATCGGAGAACAATGCGTTGGTCGAGTTATAGTTGAGTATGTTGAATATGCACAGGGTTGAGGAAGGTGACAATGGAATGTGAATGTTGCTTTTTGGTGAAACAATGTTTTAATAGTAGATAAATGTTGACATAGAATTCTATTAAGTATTCAATCTATGTACACATCGACATGCCTTTTTCCCATCATTAAGAAGTAAAAGAGAATATAGGAATTGTCGCAAATAGACAGTTAATTTTAATACTGTACTAGCATTTTTAGATCATATACGAATATTAATATTACTAAAATTATAACTACCAGTACCTTGTTTACTTACTTAAAAGTATTTTAAGTTTAATAACTCAAAATATAACATCGTATAATGTTATTAATTTATTAGTTCTCCAAGCTTTGAAACCTAATTAGCCTATTAATCATTTTTAAATATACATAAATTATGATGCTGTTTCACTAAATAACGCAAACATAAATTATGTATCATAGTAGGCCTTCTATTAATTTGATCAACACAAAAATAAAAATAACATGATCACCTGCTGGGAAGCTCTAAGTGGAAATATGCTGACTGCTACAAATCAAGACTTTATATTCTAAAAAATTAAATTCTTATTAATTAACCATACTGGTACATGTGGTAGTGCAACAAATTTATAATAATAGGCTCATAATTTAAATTCTTGTACTTGTTTTAAACCTATAAATAAAGTTTGCTACCTTATAAGGGAAAAAGAACACACACAAACCTTACTATTTTATACAATTTACTTGGTAAAATGTAGTAAAATATAAGATCAAGGTCGTTATATTCCCGTCGTTAAAGAGTACAAGTAAAATACTAAGACCCCTCCTTCCCCTCAAAGAAAATATACGTACCCGAGGCAACAGGTACCCGTAAAATTTCCACACTACCTCATCGCGTCACTCAGCACAGACCCATAACCACAATAAACTGCACGTTTCAACTTATACGAGCATCGCCGATGAATTTCACTGGGGTGGGGAGCTGCAGCAGGGCACAATAAGAGAATTAATCTTAATAAAACGGCTTTGCGCGCGCGCGCGCGATTAAATTCTCCGGGTGCGCGCGCGACTGCACGTGTATCTATACAATATAACTCGCAGAAAATCCGCGAGAAACCGCATTGCTTCATTTCTCTCTCGCTCGATCTTTCTCTCTAGGCCGCGCGGCGCACGCAGGAATTACGTGCGCGCGGAGCATTCTCGAGTCGCGCGCAGAGAGCATATTATAATACGCGATAAGCCGCAGTGTGCGGTGTGTGATATCCCAAGGTGAGAATTGTAATGGTGGATATGGTTCTGTTGACGAACGTGTGGTCTGTTAAATTAATGGGAGTTAAAAGACTGGAGTTATGATTGTAGGGTATGGGTTTCTTGGGCTTTGTGGAGGATGAAGTCGTTGGCTCTGAAAAATGCGAGCTCATTTGAGTGGATTATTTGAGAGGGTAGTAGGTAACGAAAATGTAAATTAATCAACGGAGACGTGAGAGATACTCAGACTTTAAATAAAGATGAATTCTGATATAAGTATTGATTTCATAAAAAATGTATAAAAGTGAATCGGTATGTAGGCTTATATTAATAGGCCTATATAAAAGACATATAAGAGTTGAATAAAATAGACAGATATTCTATTAATATATGTATAACGCTGGACATTTAGTGGGTGTAATAATAGCACTTTATTGTAGCTTAGTTTCATGCGCATGAAAGACTTACATACGAAGATAAAGTGTGTTAGGATACGGGATACAAATAGACTACAACATTAGAAGAAGGATAATAAAGGCTAAGAATGAATGAGTGATTACAACTGGAATGGGTAAAATGATGGGCATATATGCAATGCACATAGTTTTTGAATAGAACTTGGTTTCACAGAACTTGGTTTCAAATAGAAAGTGACAGTATACTCATTTCACAGTATACGTGAATGTCAATATATTCGATGAAAATGATCGTTATGATTACATCCATGTTATTACTAATTACAGTACCTATTATCTGCCCACGTTTTCAAGTACTTAATACATCTTTATTGTAATTTTATATTATATTGTTTGTGAAGAGTTTTAGTTACAGATAATACTTGACAAAAACAATAGACGATAAAATTAATTCAATTTTAAGTATGAGATAATGCTAATACGAAACACTTGTTCCTAATTATATAATATATGATAGTCTCATTGAAGAAAATTTTATCTATTCGTTGAGAAAAATGTTGATACTCTATAATTTCAATATATCCTTAAAAAAATTATAAAAAAAATCATGACAAATAATAAAATTCAAGAATGTATCTTACACCACAATTTACGAAATTCAATTACCCTCGCACAGATCTTCACGCTTAAAGCTAATCGTCCATGCGCCACGTATACCATTAATTCGGGCTCTATCAAGCTCCAAATAAAACTAAACGAAAAATCACGCTTCTTCACGCACCTCGCATAACCATTCTACTTAATTACCCGTGTCATTCGGTCGGAGATACATAAAGTAGCGCTGCGCCGCCTCGCGATAAACAGCCTCAACTCTGCAAAAGCAAAAAGAAAAAAAATGCAGAAGAGCTTCTGAGAATGAGTTACGGGGTATGCGCTGCGACCGTATTATATATCGGCCAAACCCGTAGCCGGCGCCAAAAGGATCTGAAGCTGGAGCTACACAGCTTCGCGATTTACGCGCCCGCGCCAGGAATGGAGACGTTACGTGAGAGAATTCGCACTGGCGCGCGTGCGCGGGCGATGAAAACAAAGTTGTTTTTCAGTGTATGGGGAGCGAGGGAGGGATTCGAATTAATGGGCGGCCGCGCGCCTGCGTAGTATTTCACTTTTAACGCCTTCGGGCGTGGGCTTGCCGCGCTGACTCGTTTACGAATGGATGCGGGACGTTTTAGGGCTGGGGAGAGGTGGCGACGAGTGAGATGAGAGGAGTTGATTAAGGGCTATGGTGGGTAGCTTCATGTTTTAGTTCTAGAATGCTTGTCTATACTGGTATTATTCTAGTCACGGAATATATCGTTGGCAAAAGTTATGATCCTTCGTGTTTTTGGAAACTTCAATTTTCACTCTTTTAGTAAATGGAGGTTTTACAAAGACCCAATTTAAATGTTTTATTTAAATCAATCGAAATTAATAAAAATTAAATATAAATCAAATATTTTTATCGTACTAATAAAATGATGCGAGCTTTTCTTTAGGATACAATTATAATGTACAAGATGTAATCTATATATTTTTATAAATTTTTTAAGGGAAATGTAAAATTACGATACATATATCGTCGGTCAACTACTGCCCATTTCTACTATTTACGATAATTCATACTAATAAAAATTGAATTTCACTTCAGAATTAGTATGTTATAACAAACTTTAGGCTACGTACGAGAGTCTGAATCATAAAAAAGTTATTTATTCTGATTTTTAAAAAATCCCATTTATTAATTAAGATAATGAACTGCTTTTTCCTGCATTTTTAAGAAAATTAACTTTTTATCTATCTTCTAATTAATTTGACACAATATAACAATATAGATACTAACGAAAATCGAAAAATTCAATCTGAATTTCCTCGACATTATTAACACACCTATTACACTTATCCCCGAAAATTAGTAACCATACCGAACTTTACAAAATACCCCATCAACCGCCTCATCTTACTTCACCCTATATAAGATACTGCAGTGATTTCTCGCTCAAATAACCTCATTAAATAAATAAAAATGACCTCGCAAAGGACGTTCAAACTTTTACTTATATACACGTGCGAATCAAGCCTGCCACGCTCTTGGTAAAAAGGGTAGTAATTTAAAGAATAGGTGGGGAATATTCCGGATGCCGCGGCAGCACCAATTGCGTCAGTACTGTGCGAGAGAGAGAGAGAGAGAGAAGAAGCCGAGGCAGAAAAGAGATAAGCGAATAACTTTATACTGCGAGGTGTGCGAGTGCAGTGTGACACTGATGTCACGCTGCGGGGTCACATAACGAATCGTTCGCGTAATATGCGAAAAACTTTGCGGACAGATTTATGAAGTGCAAGGAGGCGTGTACGAAACTAATGTGAATTACAGGGGAATTTGCCGAAATGCTTGGCTTGTCGTGTGCGGGGAAAATAAAAATCTGGTTTCGATGCAAATTCCGTTGACATTGTATGTGTGGCGTAGGATGAATGGATGATCTACTGATCATTGAAGAAGTTTACTCAGCTATTTTATTAAATTTTGATTAAACCTTTTGACTTACTTATTTATTACAATGATAAAATATTTTAACGTCATTTTCAAGCGATGTTTCGTCGACGAAACGATGATTCATCCTCACAGAGGAAGTTCTTTTTATTACTAATAATTACGGAACAAAATGATCAACAAACTTTGCAAGGATTAAGTAATATTTAAATTTGTTGCTATAAAATGAATATTTGCAATTTCTATGCTATAAATTAGTGATTTATAAGATTTGACAATAATTAATATTATACTAGCAAAAAGCCCTCACTCGCTAACATTCGCTCGGGTTGTTACATATATAAAATTTTAAATAAAATCGGATTGTACACCTAATTCTTTCATACAAATTGACTTTTTGTTTTTCACAGGAAATTAATGTTTTTACTTTTATGAAGCAGAAATGTTGTTTTAATAAAATGTTTTTATAATTTAGTTAACAAATATGTGTGTTTTAATATTTATGCGTATTTTTATGTTTATTTCACCGAACTTATTCATTTCAAATAAACGTTAACAAGTTTTATCCCTTTAGAACATAGTGAACTGATTTTTTCATTGATTACCCAAACACTATCATGCATCTACCCATACGCTTCCATCTACCGGCGCATTCCGATATCCATTTATCTCTCCACCTCCACATCGACTTAACCACCCACACATCTACACATCATCCCCCATCCCTCCATACACGCATTCAGGTATTCACCCTCGCATTCACCATTCCATCCACTCATTTTCCCATCCACCCACGCATCCATTCGCCCACCCATGTATTTACACCACCACCCACGTATCTATTAATCCACGTATTTATCCCCATCTTCACATCCACTTATCCACCCATGCATCTATCCATCAGCCCTCGGATTCAACCCTCCACCCACGCATTTATCCCTCCATCCACGCATTTATCCATCCACCGAAACATCTATTCATTCGCCCAAGTATTCACCCCTCCACCCATGCATTTATCTCTCCACTCACGCATTTATCATACACCCACTCATTCATCCATGACCCCCACATTTATACCTCCACCAATGCATTTATATTCACTCTTGAATCCACATAACCACCCATGCATCTATCCATCCCCCCACGCATTCACCCCTCCACCCACGTATTTATCCCTCTACCCATGCATTTATCATCCACCCACGTATTTATCCTTTCACCCACTCATTTATCTATCCACCCACGCATCCAACTGTCC
The DNA here is from genome assembly GCA_949152435.1 of Gastracanthus pulcherrimus. NCBI lineage: Eukaryota > Metazoa > Arthropoda > Insecta > Hymenoptera > Pteromalidae > Gastracanthus > Gastracanthus pulcherrimus. The sequence continues at coordinate 30,364,478 of OX424574.1, read as the reverse complement.
ACCCACACATTCATCCCTCCAGCCACGCATTTATCTTTTCACCCACGCATCCAGCCGTACACCTGCGGATCCATTTATCCACCCATGTATCTATTCATCCACCTATACACTCCCATCCACTCTCTGATAAAGTTCCATTCTCCCATCAATACACTTCCATCCACCCACCCATACACTTCCATTCAACCACCCATACGCTTTCATTCGCCCACGCATTCTGACATCCACCCACGTATTCCGACATCCGCCCATCTTTATCCGTTCACCCGCACATACCCCCACTTAGCCATCGACATGAACCCTTTTACATACATGTCGATCCACATATCCATTCACCGTCATACCCACTTACAAACACAAAAAAACACTTAAACCAAAAATGCAGACGGACGGACGGACGGACACATTTCAAATCTTAATATAATGTAGATTTTAAATTGTAAATAAAAATATAATATGATTTAATATTCTGGTTATAAATATGTCAAAAGCTCATTGACATTTGTTAATTCACAGTAAAAATTGCTTCAAACACTTAGGTATATTAACCCTTAGCTACCGTCGTGATGACTGACAGATACCACTTGATATAAAAACAATTATAATTTTATAAAGATTATGTTTTAGAGAAAGAAAATTTGATTATGAAAATTTTCAATAATTGACTTTTTTACTTAAAAAAATGCTTTTTCTTAAAGATTTGTGTATTTTATGAAGATCAAATACATTATTATTGATGATATTTCATTTGTTGATTATTATTATGAATGTATTGTTTACGTGCTCAATGACACTACCGACAATGATTATATATAATCTCATCAACCGATTACTTTTTTTCAAGATGAATGTCCAATTTTCGGTCAATTAATCATTTAAATTTGTTCATTTATGTAAAGTCTCAATTGTAAATATTTTTTTATATATAAAATGTCACATATAATATAATAGTTCATAAAAAATCATTTGTTCTCTCAGACACACGACGGTAGTTACGTGATGAAAATTTCACGACGGTAGCTGTGGGTTAAACCAGTAATCATTACTTCAACTATTTTGCTAATACAAAAATGCAAACTCTTATAAGAAGCGATGCTTTAGACCAGTGTTACACGAAATCTATAAATCTAAAGGTAAACGCAAAGGTAAACGCGCATACTTTCCAATTATTGTAGACGAAACTACAGTACAACAGACTATCCACCAACAATTAAACTCTAAAACCTCGGCATAACTAACTGAAAGTACAGACACACATTGCGGAAGAAATCAGCTCAGTTCTCCGACTTCTCAAAAGACAAGCAAGAATATAGACACACAGCAGTCCTCATAGAGTAAACTTTTGCGCTGTGAGCTTAAAGTCGCGCAAAACTGGAGCACGTTTACTTGCTACACATACACATACACCCAGGGCACGACTAGACTAGACGAGAGAAGTAGCCGAGGGTGAAAGATAAATCTGAATGAACGGCACAGCGCGAAGAATGGCACGAGAGTGCCTATAGCGAGCAGGAGAGTGTAGGAGTACGCGTGTACCTACACACGACTGCCCAGTACGCGAAAGGGGGATAAAAAAACGGGAATGCAAGAGCGAGCGCGGCTATAATTCAAAGGTTAGGGCGAGCATGCGCTTACAACTCTTGTAAAGAGAGAAATAAGAGAGAGAGAGAGCTAGAGAGAGAGAGAGAGAGAGAGAAAGAGAGAGAGAGACGGATAGAGAGGGAGAAAGAGAGAGAGAGAGAAAGAGAGAGAGAGAGAGAGAGAGAGAGAGAGAGGAGCTAGGTGCACTGGCAGCAGTTGTCAATAATTAACAGCGAGGTCGTCAACTTATTGGAGCAGCATAATTCATATCGATATGCGATGAGGCATAACGTTGCTGCTGTGGCCAGTCGCTTCGTCCTGTAGTACTGCTCTTATAGTCAATTTATTTAGAAAGCAAGGGAGTTTAACGGCCGCTTAGAAAATTAGCTGGCTGTGAAAAAATGCGCTTCGAAAGTAATTGCATTGTTACTATGGGTGCTGCTTCTTTTTGTACACTCAAGAGGATATTGCATAGCTATAGTATTATATGGGTATAGTAGCAAATGGATTCAGTTGATTGGTTATGTAGATTTTTTAAAATAAAGCTATGTAAGTTATACCCCCTTTTTTCTACATATTCATTAACATTTCAGGAGTAATTACAATTTCTTTAATTAAGAAGAATTGAAATTGATTGCAATGGTGCAATTCATGTATAAGAAAATAGCAGAGAGTTCTATCAGGATACCAGAATAAAAGAAAAATATTTAAAATTAAAATATCGACACGATTTTAATAATAAGGTTTAGATTCTTCAATTTTTTTTATCTTAAAGGACTGTAAAAATTATAATTGAAAATACTTCAATAGGCAAATCATACCGATCAAGAATCGTCTTTAAGTTTTTGTAATAGATAAGCAGAAGGACTAGAATCATGGTAGCCATGATTCCTTAACTGCCAAGTGCTCTACTGCATAAAATTTGTAATTAGCCTTGAAATGTTAATGAATACGTTGTGAAAAGAGTGACGTAAATAATTTATATTTGTTTAGCATAAAAAATCCGTAAACAAGCAAATAAAAGCGCTTGTTACACTAGAACATATTAAAGATGTACATACAGATTCCTTTTCTCATGTTTTTTTATCGTCGTACATTTTATTAATTATAGGTTCTGCAGCAAGGCGTTAAAAAATATCAAACATTAAACGCCATACAGCGCGCGTAAACCTTCATGCTCGGCAATTTATGGCTCACGAGGTGCAATTCACTCGGCCCGCTGTTATATCTCTCGATTCCCTAACCGGACTACACTGCACACGAACCAGCTGCTTCCCCTTTTTAACTGCACGACAGATATTTTTTCGTACCTCTCGCAACGAGTGTCGTGCTCTGTCCCTTTTTTATCGCATAGCGAACTCTCCTCTAGGTTCGTACGTATAATTTACTGCTGCTTCGGAGTAATTAATCTGTTTATTATCGTCTCAAATCAGTCGTGCAACCTTACCCCGAGCATCAACTTAATTTATTGGTTTGAATAGCACAACCCATATTTGAATATTGCCGCCGCTGGAACGATATATTATAATTAACCTCTTTCCACGTGTATTTTTAAGCGCTTTGAAACGGCGGGTATTCATTTTCAGTATATGAAATCTCAATTTGACTGGACAGATAGTAAATTGTCCATGTTCAATGAGAGATATTATATAGCAAAAATTACTATTTTCGTTTGATATGGGAAATCCATTGGATTTTCTTTAAAATATAACATATTTATTAAAAATTTTCAAATGAAAAATAGAGTTTCTGATGCCCTTAATCCTAAGATTTAAATTTAAAGTTTCTAACATAAAATGGTAGTCTATTTCAATGCATTGAAACAATGCACCGTTGTTGAGTGTACATTAAGATGTACTCAAATCATGAGGACTTTTATTTTTCAAGATATTTGAGGTTATGTTTTTTTCAAACGTTTTTGTTTTACGACGATTTTTCTATTTTACGTAATTCTGAAAACAATAAGATATATTATTTTGGTATGTCAAAATAATATGATCGCTTCAGTGTAAATGCATTTGAAAGATAATAAAATTATCTATCTTCCCCGATGCAAAAATTTCTAGAAGATATCTTTCTTCTTTTGTTATACACGAAAACGTCATTTTTTGTTTAAATGGCGATATCTTGGAAACATATGATGGAAAATGTTTAAAATAAATTGAATGAATTGAGCTGAAGAAGGTAGCTTTCTTATATCTCTTGGCTGAGCTCTTTACCAAGACTCTAAGGTCTCTTATCTTTCAAGATATTTGAGGTTAAATTTTTATTTTCATTTTATTACTTATATCTCGGAGATGTCGTAGTTATTTTATATTAAACAAACTAATTTTTAATTGTTATTTTGATAAACATACGAAATCAGAAAAGAAATTAAAGATTCATCGATTCGATTTTGTTTTATATCGCTATATCTATTTTAATATTTTGAAATCGATAATGCAATCTATGATCACAAGCTTATAATTTTTTGTAATTTATCTTACCACAATAATCGATGATAAAGAAACGCATCCTTTTGAGCTATTAATATAAGAAAGAAATATAGTAATTTTTATTTCATTCTAATTAGTACTTTAAGCAATTTTCTGAGAGCTAGTTATTTGATTAAATATATACTTTTTTAGAATTTCGAAATCGTAATGTAAATAGTATATCGTTTGATATCTTTTTTTTTTGTAGTTTAGCAGAAATCAAGAATACTGCAAAAAATGCAGTACACTTATTTCGTAAGTAATCAACTCATCGATCCGGTTTTTGCTCTATCGAACTCTTGGCCCTATCTTTCTATTGGTAATTTGCATACTGCAGCATTACTTTTATCTCTCAATATGTGTTTTTACCTCCTGAAATATTTCTATATATAAAAACTCCAATAAACTGTTTAAATATGGTAATTCAAATATATAATTAATTATTAATGACAAGTTACACAATGAATACATAATTCTTTAAAAAAATACCTGCATTTCCTACAAACCATAAAGCAAATAGCACTGATTCCAAAGCAGGAACTTCAAGTCAAAAGTGAAAAGTAGCCTCGCTACATTTTGCAAAATACACACTCGTCTCTTTCTAAGCTTCTTCAGCGTACCGCAATTGAGTTAGACTAATGCACAAAAGCGTCCGCTCACGAAGAATGGAACGGCGAAGATCTTGACCCGCGGGCTCCGGGCATTAAATCACAATTATCCTGAGGAGAGCCTCCTCCATCCTAGTGGCTGTATTTAACATTACAGACTCGAGCAGTATACCTTCGAAGTCGAGCGCGAGTTCGCGGTGTGAGCAGTAAAAGTTCTATCGACAAGTTACTTCGCTCGTAACTTTCCTGTAGCGGCGGCGGCGGCTGTCTCTCATTCATGAGAAGAAGAGAAGTAAAGAATCTCGACGGAAAGTTGACTGCGCCTTTGCGTCAAATCATTCAGAGAATGTCGGGTTTGCATATATTATATTGTGCATGGTTGGATGATTTCGCGATGAATTAGTCTGCTTTTTAGTCAATTGTGTGCTGTTGATAGGGTACCTATATAGTTCTTTTCTATCTTATTTTGCTGACTTATTTTGCTTATCTTAGTTATTATTAACAAAAACTTTTGTCTATTTTTATGATCTTCGTATATAATTATAATTTTTAAACATTTTTATGTAGATAAAATAGTATGATTAATCGGTGTAATTAATGTGAATTAGTAATGCACTAACGCTATTTGGTCAATGGATTAGTCAAACCCAGAAATTGAATATGAAATGCTCTCTGGGTAAAATTGCTCTATCTACTTGAAATTTTGTTCGAAACCTTGGTATAATTGTTTTCAGCAATGACTTACAACAATTCTACCTACACTTGTATTTTTATTTATTTAAAAAAAGATCAGAACGATAATTCAAAATAATTAATTCGCAACAAGTGTATGATCTTATGAAAAGGATGAAGGCGGTATATTGAAGATCGTAGGTTTTTGCCTATTCTATACTGATAGAACTATGATTAATTTATCAGTGTTTAGTGCATTTACTAAGTTTGTTCTACATATTATAAAAAATTTGTTTTAATACGTTAATATAATAATAAAACTGAACTTTTGGTTTACCAGAAGAAGTAAAATAGATTATAGAACTTTGGGTGTAGTTTCCTCTTAATAAAATATGATGAATGCAGTATTCAATGATAGTTCATGTTTATTAAAATAAGAAATTTAATTTCAAAAAAGATCATGTTCACTGCAAAGAAGCAAATACGACGAGTCATTTAAGTTTCCTGTAAATCTAAAAGACAGACGGTAACAAGCCTTCAAAGAAAGTGAAAAATCGTATCCTGCAAAATTACCTTATATAAAAGCCAAATAAAATTAAATTACCAACCAAAACAATAAAAAACACATACTTTTTGCAACGTTCATACCCCTGAATCCATAAAAAGCACTTTATTCGCCATAATCTTTGATAAATAGCACTTCTTACTCCCGAGCGAAATTTCTAAGTAGCGATGATCTGGACAAGGCAGACATCCTTGAAGCCGCGAGTCGAAGAGAATCAGTCTGTCACGTACACAACGTACGATTCTCTCCGCTGTGCGAGTTCAGCTACTGAAAAAAAGAAAACAATCTCAGCGACCTTGTCGGCGCAAAATTCGCGCAGGACTCGTTCTCGGTTAATTAGCGGCGTGCGTGATCTTTCATTGGCGCAGGGCACTTGAACGTTGGTGCCGGTGCCACTTGACCGGACGATATCCTGAGTCCTTAAATGCGAAGCGAGCGATGCGCGCGGTCAGCGGTCCTTTTACGATCTAGCGAGAGAATCAGTTTGAACGAACGAGTGGAGTTCGGAGTTTTTTGCCACCCTTTCGGCAATGAAAACAGGATGTAAATTTAATTTACGCTATTTCTAATTAAGAGTTCTGTATTTATATGTAATAAATTTATAAGCGGTCCATTTTTCAAGTAAAGCTAGTATTTATATGTATATATTTAATAAAAATGTTTGTTTACGTTAATCCTTTAAAATAATAGGGAAAGTAAAAGAAGCTTTTGTTTCTCGAGAATATAGGTACCTATTTGCGTTATAAAAAGTCTTTAAGATTTATGATACCGCTTATCTTCTAATATACTTAGTAATTTTAGAAATTAAAAAAAAATCTTTATAAAAATATATTAATAAGTAAATATACATAGGAAAATAGTTTGTATTTTTTGTACATATTATTACAATGATTTTGTCACACTAAACAAGTTATTTTATATACAAATATCGAATATTTTATGTTAATATTAAAAACATTCAATTGAATATAACTTTAAATATATATTTCGAATAATTAACCAATAACAATTTAAAGCATTATTTATTGCATATTGAAATGAAATAAATATTTATTTTTATATTTAAATACGATTATTATATTAAAATTTAATACAATAAAACATATACAGTATATTGATTCTTGGAAATTTTGACATAATAATGTTATAGTATGTGTATACCTACATCACTTATTAAACGAACTTACTTCTATATGAAATGGAACCTGTATATATGATGATTGACCTTGTAATGTTAAGGAAGTGACTTAAAATGCAATCTTATATATTTTTATCCGTAAAATCCAATCATTTGCAATTTAAATATCTGAAAATACATTTTCACACCACATAATAAAAATACAATAAATTAAAATTATAATGAAAATCAAAACCGAATAAAAATTCATAAAGATGTAAATTATATTATGTATTCATAAATATGAATTATTTGAGTCCATTTTCAAGTAAGTATCATTAAATGATAGAAGCCATTTGAAAATATTCGAATATGTACAGGAAACTATAGTATTTTTGAGAATTGCTCATTTAAATAGATTAATTTATTTTATAAGAATAGCAATTTTAATTAATATACTTTAAGAAAGGTACGATATAGACAATTGCCAGCGGTTTTTGAACATAAAGAAATAATTCGTGCTACTTAAGTTCGTATAATAAACATCACTTCATCATAAACATTGTGACAATGCTGTTCTATTCTGAAAGAAGACGACAGGCTCAAGATCAGCACACCAGTAAGCTAATCCCCATCGTACTTGTATACTTTCACGTTTAACAACAATCAAGGCCTAAAAGAGAAGTGTGGGGGAGAGTAGCACTCTGAAAAGTCATCGGTGCAATAACACTCGCACTTGATGTCTAGCGATGCGGCTTCGTGTGCCGTGACGCGCGTCGCGCCACTCCAAAGGTTCCTAGACGTGTTATACATATACAGATATTTACACCGTTGAACTCATATATATCACAGAGCTAGTGTGTGTGTGAGAGAGAGAGAGAGAGAGAGAGAGAGAGAGAGAGAGAGAGAGCGAGTCAAGTGCCCGGGCCCGCAACGTTGTGCAAGTGTGCGTATAATAGTACGTAGGAGTACCTTGGTCCGATATTGCCTTTCACATAACTGCCGAGAGAGCAACTGCCGCGCACTTCGCTCGCGCGGTCGATCTGGCTTCAAGCATGTATCTATACTTCACCTTAAGTCGGAATCGTCTCGATGAACGTTAGCCACGTGCGATTTTAGAGAGTTTACTGTTTTTAGATTATTTTTTTAAGGTGTGCTAGTGGTAATCGTCATTCTTGAATTGTTCGCCTGACGGGCGATGTCTGACTAGACCGAATTGTTTCTACTTGATAGTTTATTTCAAGAAGTTATTGATTCCAGATATTTTTTATAATTAACATAAATATATAAGATCTTTGAGCTAATATATTAGAGCTGCATTTGAAATGGCCACAGACCCAGAATATGTCTGAATAGATTCGTCTGTGTCTACTTATAATTAAAGATAGGTCGTGTTTCTTAACTGAAGAAATAACTTAACCAATTGACTTTATTATGTTCACGATTTTTAGAGTACAATAGTATTAACAATATATCAAACAAAAGAATATGTTTTATTTTAGAAAAAATTTAATTTATATAAATAGGTTTTACTTTATTGCATACTTAATACAATTGTTTGCAAAGTGATCAGCGCGATACTTTTAACTTACCCACGTTCCAATTGTAAACTCAACTAAATAATTCCCAATTCATAAATTCACTCTTTACTTTCATTTCAGTAATTACAAAGATTTGATTGTATAATAAACTCACAACAATGAAGTTCATTAAACGCCCATAATCAATGAACGCTATTACAACCTTTTACGAACGACATTCCCGGTACATTAACCAAGATCTTCTCGCAGAGATGAGTTTAGCCGCCTGCAACTATTCTCCGAACTCTGGCTACACAGACACACACTTTTCCCTTGCGAAAGGGGGCGTTCTACTTTTCACCTTTTCACTGCGTGGCTGCATCTCGCGCATCTCGTAAATCATCGGAATGTGCGGGTATTCGATCGCCGGGATACTACGCGATGTTCGTCTCGGCAGCGTAATAGCGTTTATTTCCGTAATTACTCAATCACATCGAGCCTCGCTCTTAGTGGTCTTAGATATACCCGCGACTCGCCACAATCAAAATGATTCATCTCGATAAGCGTCGCTGGGATTATACTCGTAAAATGCGTATGGATATGTATGCGGGATGGTTATTTACGAAAATTGGAAACTTTAATATGTTAAATGTAGTATTTGTAGAAGGTATAGCAAGTTTTCATTTTTATAATTATTTAGATGGAATCTAGCTTATTGGTGCAGTAGGAGCTAGTATTTCCTTTTTGTTTATTTTCGGTACACAATATAGTATAGTCGAGATTCAGCATTATTTGAGAAACTTATATAAGATCGCATAACTAATCATTTTCTATTCAATCTGATTAAAATTACAAAAACCAAAACTTTTGTAATACATCTGACTGTAGAAATTAAATTACGGAAGATTATTATTGGTCTATGCTTAAGACTGAAAATATAGTAAGTATAAAATGTTAGAATTCTGATAGTGATCAGTTCATAATAAGTGAGAACATTCCTGAATTCATATCAGTAAATTACATCATCTTACAAGATCGTAAAACCGATAGATACATAATAATGTTGATAAAAATTTTCACCTATTATTTTTGTAATGCCTTCTTAAAACACTTTTTGTCCACCTAATACATTACACTATTTATAAGCATATTCTTATACACGCGTACGCATCATAAGAATGTACCGATAAGAAAACTATAAATGAAAATTTTGCCCAATCTCGAGCAAAAAGAAAGGAAGCCAAAAACGCAGCATCATCCAAGGCACGTAAAACCCAAATTACCTAATTACGCTCTCTCTAACACTTGCGCTTCATGTAATAATAACTTTCTCCGTCCTTCCGGTCGCGCTCGCATAACAGCACGCGCCTCGCGTGAGAAGGCCGCCGCGCTCGCTCCGCAATACCGCTACACACAACCCATGCGACGCACGAAAGACAACGGCGTGTACCAGCTGATGCGGATCGATTCTGCTCCCGAAGCTGGTAAGCCGTACAGCTGGACCCCGAATCCACTGTGCTCGCGTGATAAGGATCGAGCGCCGTGTTGCACCTTGCGCAATCCACGCGGAGCTTGTCGCGCCGCAACAATAACACGCGTGAGATCGGAGTCAATTGCAGGAGTACAGGAATGCGACGTCGTAAAGGGACGCACTCGCGCGCTGCTGTTTGATCATTCGACGTGTATCGCTGGGAGATTGATTATTTACATGGGTTTTACGAGGTGGGATGGTGCGTAATCAACGTGAGCCTGGCTTTCATTTGGTTGTTTATTGGGGAAGTGTAGGATAGTTGATGTGATGAGTTGCGCGTTGTTCGAGGAGAATGGTTGTTTGTTGTTTGATATGTAGAAACGGTAGTAAAATTAGATTTATGAGTCATTTTGATGCAATTTTATATACATGATTACGCTCTTAGAGTAATCATAATTTTTATTGAGTGTAGTGATCAATCAAGGGGATGAAAGAAGTGACATTTTTAAAATTTTCGTTATATAAGTATAAACATATATTTATACAGAGCTTTTTTTTAGAAAAGAGTAGCATTTAAAGAACAGTCAGTAAATTTTGCAGTAATATAATAATCTTTATTCCCAACTGCACCGTAATGGCCACTTTATTTGCCTGAAAAGCGGGAGAAAAGTAACACATAATTCCTTCTTATTTACATTATTTCCGCAAATATAATTTATTCCCGCCCATAAATAAAGTTACTTTTATCCCGCAAATTTTATTTATTTCTATTTTGAACTATTTCTTCCTTATTCCGTAGGTCGTCCCATTTTTCAAATCAGTAAAGTGTCCACAGTTAAGTCAGAAATAAACTTCTATATGCAACCCGGGAATTAAGCCGACTATTCCCTTGGATGATCTTCCAGAGGGAATAATTCTCGACTTTATTCTCTTGTTGCATAATGTACTATTATTTACAAGTTAGTTATAATTACTACGTTTAGTACAGTTATTGAGAATCTGCGTTGCTACGAGTACTATAATTCGGAATCAGCTAATGTACAAATAAAAATCTGAAAAAATTTCATTAATACATTAGTTTATAATATCCTTAGTAACCTAAAGTTTGGAAAGATTTAGTTAAGTTTCATTTTAACGTAATAGAAAGTGTAGATTAAAAAGATAATCATTTAAGGACTAGATTTTTATATCTGCAATAAGTTCAAAAAATGTCAGAGAGATGCAGAGGTCAGAGGTGCAATAATTTTTGGGATGTCTAACTCATCGACTGAAAACATTGTTTCGAGAAAAACACGTTCAAAAATTCAATAGCTGATTACACCTAATTAAAATTTTTATTAATCATAGCCTATACCTCCATGAATTTTAATCGGATTAATTCAAAACGTAAAAGAAAATTTCTAAGATAATATTTTTAAAAAATCGATTTTTATAAATTTATGACTCAATTTATAATCTCTTGAACATAATGTTTGATATATCGAACTAACCATACTTGACTTCAATGTGGAATAGCCAGATTTGTCTATGCTGCAACGCTAATAACTATATTACAGTTGTACACGCGAAAATGAATTGTTGAAATACACATTACCGCACAAACTCCACTTTTTACGGCTTTCTAATTAGCGTATATTTCCCCCGCGTCTATAATTTCCCCCTACAAGCAACAAATTAACCCGAGAATAGGTTTTCCGCCCGCTGAGGTGCTAACCGTGCGTCTATGCATACACTGCAGTTACACGCTCGCGGATATCGTGTTCCCGCGCGTCAGAAAAGCCGCAACTTTGCCTGCTTGATCACCATTAAACGACGTACAAAGTACATGCGCGTAATGGATACACCTAAATTAGAAGTCCAGATATAAAAATCTACTGCAGAAAACCGTTGCAGAACACGAAGTATCACGCGTACGTACTCGTTAATAAATGCGCCACAAAAAACACGCTTCAATATTTCAATAACTTCTCGATACAAGTGAAATGAAATGTTGCGTTTGAATGGCATTATGTTATAATATATATTAGTTTCCTGTGATTTTTATGTACATATACACACTCAATAAAGAATAATAAAAATTCAGTTTTCCCCGTCTTTTTGATTTGTTTTAGTAGCTCCTATATTCATTCGTTTCTTTTTTCCTCGAATTTTTTCCCTCGTATAAAAAGCCTTACCAATATATACATACATACAGTATGCACTTCGCGGTGCCAACGCCTCGGCGTATTTAATCGTCGGCAAGGCCGCAGCAGTCGCGCTGCAGAGAAATAATTGTAAGCCCGGGAGTCTACCGGTTTTCCGAGCTCGCGCTTATATAGTATACAACCCAAGTTGATCGAGATCTTTTTCATCGCGATCGATGGGATTTTAAATCTTGTGAATGCAAGCTGACAGCTAAGGAGCATTAATGCACATACAAACGCATAGGCGGTAACGTACAACATGCGCGATTTTCTTTTTTCTGTGTCTTGGCTGCAGGAGCTGTACTCGATTCATTCGTCAGAAGTTCTCTTTTTGATATGAGAGCTGTAAATAAACGTCTAACGGGAGAGTAGATACAAATTTACTTTCCTTGCGGCTTTTCTAGATATACATAAAATTGTTGTGAAAGTAATGGTTTGAGTTTGTTTGCAATTAGATTATGGGGCTATTAAGTTATTTTGAGAAATTACATAAATTATGTGTAAGATTTGTTTACAAGAGATTTTCCTAATTTTAATGCTCGAACCATGAATTGAATATTTTAATGTATTTGAAAAATGGTTGCGCAAGAATTTTTAGAAAAAAGTTTCGCGAATTTCATTGTAATGAGTTTTTGCCGATTTCGTGCACTGTTCTAAACTAGTTATAATCCAGCGTCGTGTCTCAACAACGTAATAATGGTCGGACTTAATAAGTACGATAAATTATCGACAGTCATTCGCCGAACATATACAGGCTTTTTTTCATTTTTCAACCAATTCTCCGTGGATTTTGAAACTTTCCTCGGTTCTCGCGTACTCGTAGAATTATCAAAATAAGTTTGCAACAAATTGCCGGACGAATATTAAGCCAGATGCCGTGAGTATGTGTGTATGTGCGCGAGCGATTGACGTTTATGCGAATATTACGATCGCAATGAGTCGGCCTATATTGAACACACCTAGATTCCAGAGAATTTGTCCCTTCAAATACACATATTTTAATATCTTACAATGTTGTATTAACTAAATAAATAAGTGCTATTAAAATTTAAAAAAATGGTTGAATTGTTTAAGTTATGTAATGGTTTAAATTTAAATATGTATCTAATTAAAATTTGTTTTCTGTTACAGGTGAGTTGAGGACTTTTTTGAATGTTTTTGCTACTACGTAAGTTATAGAATATACTTAAAATAATGGGTACGTAAGTTATAGAATATACTTAAAATAATGGATTTGAAAACACTGAAAATTATTTAAAATAGTCTTTATTTTAAAATAGTTACATATATTAAATTAGTAACTCTCTAATCGAATTTTTTAAACATGTTTCATTAACTTTAAATTTGAATATTGAAATGGTTACAATAATTTCTAATAGTAAAATAGAAACCCTTTACTAAATTAAATTTTCGTTGTTTTTTAGAGTACTATTCAAACCAAAAATATAACGTTAAATTTCCAACACTACTTATACATTTTTTACAAAAGTCAAAAATATAAAAAAATAAAAAGAAAATTGCTTATTTTTAAGCAAATAAATTATTCAAATTATGTGTTATACGTGAACATTGCAAAATGAAATCTAATTCTTCATCAGAATAAATTTAAGAATATTTTCTGCAAATTCAATCCTTATTCATTTAAAGTTCGGACACTAGGAATATTTTGAAAAATGAAAATATTTATTCTACAGAAAAAAGTGCCCTGCGGAACAAAGACTTTATTTTTCACATGAAACCTCATTTAAAAATACTTTGTATAGTAAATAAGTTTAATTAATTTTTCATTAAAAATATATAAATATATAAGAAGTATTATTAGCACAAAATAAAAGTTGGACTGCTTTCATTAAAATCGGTGTTACCTAACCTTGAGAAGAAAAAACTGATCATTTTCTAAAAATAATAAAATAAAAATAATTTTTCTAACACTATACCTTCATCTAATCTTGGAATTCACAAAAACAAAATACCTGAAAAGGCATTATACTACACGAAAAAGTAATGTTTTGACTTCATCAATCACATAATGCAGTTACGCTACTCTGCAAGAAATTTAGGTAACAACGTCTCGCGCATGTGTTTACACATTATCACACCGTGCAATATAACCACTCTTGTACGCTCAGCCCATAAGACTTACACGCAGCTGAGGCCTCCCGCCAAGCGCAGCGAGCACTCGATACTTTGACTGACAAATGTGCGAATCCACTTGTCGATGACTCGAAAACCCACGATTTTCACCATGCTGCACCGCGCATGCTGCCGACTTCTAACGCGACTTTTTTCGCTCTTTTAATTAGGGCTATTCTGCTGTTTGGTGACGCTAGTATAACACGTGGGTCAAACCATTCCGAGTATATATATATACGTATGCGCATACATTTTACAAACATACATAGATATTCTCGCAATGTTTTGACCCACGTGTCACAAAGCGCCACCAAACGAGAGAATAGTCCTCATTATCGATTGACAAGTAGCGAACGTGGTTGAGTTTGTATGTGCGTGTATGCGCGTGTTTGTACATATTTTTGTGTATGTGTGAGTTTGTTTATGGACTTTGTATGTGTGAATGTGTGTGTAGATATGTATATATTTATGTGTATGTCTTTATGTGTATATGTGTGTGGGCCGGCGTATGACTGCAAATGTGTGACTAACTGGGTATATATTATGCATGTGTATGTTTGTATTATGTTGGCATAGAATTGACACCATGTAAACGTAATGCTCACAACGGATCGAAGATATATATATATATATATATATATATATCGCTGAATGTGCATAAGCGTATTATGTGTATTTATGTACGTGTAGACGAGAGGCGAAAGTGCATTTCGGAATTGGTATTAGACCGATGTGAATGTAGTGGCGATTACTGAAAGCGTATATATAAGAGTTATTGGGTATGTGAGTAAGAAAATACTAATTCGATGAGGGAATGACTATAGGATTCTGTTGTGTGCGAATATGTTTATACTTTAAATCAATGGTACTAGCGTTGACTATGAATGACTCTTTCGTCGAGCAGAGAATGAGAATTATGAAATTTAAATTTATAATAGACAAAAACACGTTCTAAAAATGTTGCAAATGTAAAGTATATAATAAAACATTTTACTTATTGGATAACGGAAATTTTTATGATTGCTTTGCGCAAAAAGTGAAATAAAATACACACATAGAAATAATTAGTTGAAACAGTTAAAAATTTTGCTGATAACTATGAAAGGGCTAGCTTGATTCATACAACAGCATCATTGGTCGATAGTAACAAGTATTTTTATTGTTTTAGCTAAACTATTAGCCATACTAACTGCAATGATCAAGCCAAAATATTTGGCTATTTCAGCAAACAATTTCTATCCCAAGTATACTTTTATATTTTATAAATCGTATGAAAAACGTAAACGATATTAGGCAAAAATTCCTATCGTATAAGCAGTACATCTTCATAGCAGAAAGTCATTATTGTTCACGCATATTTATAGTGAATGATCCGATGACAAACTATTATACGCCGGTTCTGATTACTGCGGATAATTCCCGTCTATTGCGCACGATGCCTTGAATCGCCACAATGACAAGATTGCAGACACAGTTACAAGCTGATTAATCGTAATACTACACTATTTCAATCAAAGTGTGCAACACAGTTAGCTTTCATTTACCTATTCAGGCCTATTAACAATTCTAATGAGAAAACTCTCTGTTAACTCTCAACTTACAAACAAGATTCAATTATTAATTGTACAGTAGTTGTCATTCCCTTAAGAGGTGTAATAATTAAAGTGTTTATTTGTACCCGTACAACCCATTATTATATTTTATTTTTCAATCAAGTTAATAGGCATTCTTGAGGCAGCCCATTAATTTACGCGTAAAGCAAATTAACGCCGTATAATCTTTACTACTATAAGAGACCTTAACTGCCTAACATTTCCATAAACTGAAATATTCGGCGCTTATATATCAGATAAAATAAAAACCGAACCCAAGAGTTTCTAACGTTCGAAATACGCTACGCGAGTTTCAGTATCAGCTACAAACTCGACTGTTCAAAGATAAAGTTATTCAAGCACGACTTCATTTTCAGCGAGGATCGCGCAATTATTCGCGGCCGTAACAATAATTTCTCAACGCGCCCGCTCTCCTTCCTCCTTTTTTTTCCTTCACTCGTCGCCAAAACACCGTACACGGCTATTTTCCCAGAAGCGGTTTCATAATTTTTGCAAAAGCACGAAAACGCCGTGGCTACGGCAGCTATGCGGCCCCACAGGTGTGGACTAATTACCGAGGCGTTATCTCGCTCTCGCGATCCGACGCGCTTTAATGAAAGCGGAGCCGCACCACGAGTCAACGGATATGGTAGTGAGGTACATGGGAGGGGAGGGAGATCGGTACCTGCTGTGGGTATATTCGTGAGAGAGAGATTCGAATTTTTTGGAATGTCTCCTTGTTTGTTTTATGGCTTTTGTGGTGTGGGGAGACTAATGCGAGTATGTCAATAATTATATAAATTACGTTTCTGGTGCTGGTTTGATTCATTTGCTTTCTTGGATGTTGTAGTGCTGACTTCCGATAAAACTGTATTCTAAAGGTATTCTACTAAAGAACATTTTGCAAGATAAACAATGTATCGATTCTGGGATTTTTTAAAACCATGCAGATTTATTATGAACTCCTTTGCAATTTAAGAATACTGAGTTATTAAATTATTGCGTATATTCCATGAGTATGATACAAATTTTTTTTCCTACCTGCACCGAAAGTATGCTTTATTATGCATACAAAGTGGGCGAAAAGTGGTTCTATACCGCCCTTGGGCGGAAAACAAAATCCTCAGGCAGAAAGCGCCATACTTTTCCGCTTTAGGACGGTAAAGTAACGCACTTACCGCCCGCTTCATATATGCATGAAAAATCATCCTTTTATTACAGGTACATTACCTCGGTACCAATGCGCACTCGCGGTAATCGACTACTTTCCGCCCTTGATGTACAATATACTACTAAAACATAATAGTGTTTTAAATAAAGCTTTTGAAACATATCTTTAATAGAGAAATATTTACTGCCACGGCGTTACATTACAAACCTGTCATTCGATATATAAGTTTGTTGAGAAAAAAAGAATTATTTATAATTGAATAAATTTATTCTGACCACTTCAGAGACACAAATTTGTTTTTATCGGGATAACCACACATATATAAGAGGTTAATCACATTTTAGCAGTTCTATTTCATTCTTTATTTTACTCTGTAATTTACATATATACGTTTACTATTTTTAAAAAAGTTCAAACTAAAAATGTTAGTTATCATGAGATGAATATTTTATGTAATCAGAAAACGTAACGTTTATTCCTTCTAATTTTATCCAGCCATACAATTTTTGTAGAATATCACTTCTCTAAAATAAAAATTCAATTTGCTTACGTGTAAATATAACCGTATCTATAAATACGGTTTAAAATCAAATCGAAATAAACCACTCTGATTTTTATCTCAAGACCGCACTTCTTTACCCAGCAAGTAGAGAATTCTCAATTCTCCGCTTTAAATGAAGCGCCAGACTAATGTACGCCATATCTCTTCGATCGCACGGATTCTTCTTAATTGGATGCGTCTGTGATCCGGTAGCCGACGCAAATTCCGGGCATAGCGATGCAAGTCAAAGAGACGGGAGCTTACCGTCCGAGCGATTTTAAAAGTCGTAGATAGTCATTCTTCGAGTTCCCGGGATTATTTTACGCTCGCTGATTGATCAAATAACGCGCCAATCATAGACAACTTTGCATAAATTCGCGGTCAGTGTTGTAATTATAGAAATTATCGAGGAGAATCAGTCAATGACAGCGCGCAAGAATGCGTTTATTTCATGTAATACGCAATGTTATACATGGGATTTTCGTTTTAATATTTTAAATTGTTTCGGTATTTCGTAATTTTTACAAGTTTACAATTTATGAAGTATGTGCCTGAAAATATAAAAGAGTTACGTGATATTTATGACATCGTTATGAGGCTACGAAATGCTTTAATTAAATTAATGTGCGAAGATATTTGGCAGGTTGTATACAAACTTTATGGTCCATTTAGATACGTTATACAATCAATATTACAGCGCGTAGTTGAACGAAAACAGTGTTTGAAATTTGACAATGAAAAAAATAGATTTTAGTTATTTATAAACTCAAGAAGTAATAATGCTTTTAAATACCTTAACAATAAATCGTATTTGACAATTAGTTAGCAGCTTATATTTTAATACAAAATTATTCTGAATTATTGCCAATTTATATGACTTTGTACACGGATGTACCCGTTTTACCTTCATAAATATTATCATATATTAATCCATAACCTTGATAATTCAGTATAAACATAAACGTTATTGCGATAATCATATATCAACACATGATACGACATAATATAATATTGCTTGCTTGATAATATGACAATAATTTAACATAATAATTTGAACATAATAAACTTAACAATGCATGAAATATTGTATTATTGCCATTGCCCAGTGTTTCTTTTGCTGCCCTCCGGTACAGATTTTATCTTAATAACTGTCTTCGTGAGAAAACCATATACAACAAAGACACCGTCGTTCGACGCACGTGCCACAAGATAAAGAACCAATTGTCAATTAATTAACTTCCCCCCTGAATAACACCATTTTTTCTCTCTCCTATTCTTCTGTCAATATAAAGGCAAACCTCCGCCCAACCATTTCCACCAAAAATAATCACACTCAATAAAAAAAAAGAATCAATTTCATCAAGTCGATCGACCTCAATGCGCTCAAAAAGCACAAGGTCGCGTGCACTCACGAGCACGCGGTAGTTTTCAAGCGCGCTTGCGCTCTCGCCTGCCGCCCAAAGGCGATAGCTCGCAGCGGCATTGTTGTATGTATGCCGCGTGCATTCCGCAATTGACGCGGCGCGGCGTTGGCGGCGGCAGTTTTTTTCCAAAAAGTCACGCTCACTCTCCTCCCGTCGTCGTCGGTAGTTCGCAGCTGTGTGCACGGTATACAGGCAATGACGTCTGCTATTGAGTTAATAGGCCAGCGGGAGAGCGAGGGAGAGATTATAGACGTTCATTAGCGAAGGTCGAGTCGGACACGATTCCCAATTCGCTTTGTTTGCCTTTGAAGAGAAGGAGAGAGAAAGAGAGAGAGAGAGAGAGAGAGAGAGAGAGATGGAAAGAACGACGGCTTGTATTATCGACACGGCGCATTGAAAATGCATTAGGCGAGAGCCGTTTTTCTAATGTACAAGGCGCTAATTTTATCTGGTTGTTATACAATGTGGAGCTCGATGGAGTTTTTCGAGAGTGATAAGGATTTTGAAATATCCTAAGGCTTCTTAACTTTTTGAATATTGTACAAAGTGTACTGTAATAATAATATTGGTTAAGCTGTTGTAGAGTCGATTGAAATTTATTTAAATAATAATTCTTTGGAATTATTTGTCTTTTTTTGCGAGAAAGTTAAGGCATCATAAAGTTTTATTGTTACGCTCTCGTGTATTATAAAATAGTTTATGAAACCAAAAACCAATGTAAATTATATCTTATATTACATCATTAGAATTAATATCTACGTTACCATAATAAAACCGCGCTCAATTTCCTTTATACAGACGATAAATGGAGTCGTTAGACTGAAAAAAATTCACAAGTAGATCTGTGTCACTTACGCACCAGATGGACTAATAAAATAGTAATTTGTAAAGTACTTTACCTTTACAAATGAGGACTTGACAATAATTATCGCGTTAGGATAAGCTTGAGTGGTACAGTCGATAGTTACGGTTTTACGATATATGCGTGCGCATAAGACGTATTAGCCATCTAGCGGTAAACATGATATTATTATTATACGAGGCTAAGTAGTCGGCTAGCGACAACCAGTAGAACAGGTTGAATCCCTGATCGTATCTGTAAAAATTCTACTTTTAATCTTTTCGTTTATGTACACACCACTTTTACTGCAAAATTGTGAAAGTGAGAGTTTCTTTATTTCAAATTATACTTTTTGTACAAACCGAATGATCTAGTAATCTCGTGGCCCCAAATATAGTACTTCTTTATACAGATACCTAAAGTTGTACTATTGGTAAGACCTCAATCAAAAGTTTAAGACACATACATACTTGGAAGCTATAACTCGCAATAATCAGTAATATTTTACAGTAGTAAGATTGATATTGATATGAGATGAAACTGTATAAAGTGTATTTTAAGGTCGCAAAAATGATTTACGTGTATATTTCAACAATCTAACTTTTAAAATTTTTTATATTTACTTTATATGTCACGTAATATTTTCGAAATAGCTATTATTTCAAATGTTATTTATTTCTAAAATCTAAAATCTACCTATACTTTATTCATAAAACTCCACACATGTTAACTTGTGTCAACGCATGCAATCATTTTTGGACCGGGCTTGCTAACATGTTTAAATTTTACATATTATTATATGAATATAATATAATACCCACTAATAAGGGGAGACCACGGAGTCAGGGGTCTCGGATTTTGATGAAACTTTGGGGATCGACTTTTTCAACCTAAAAGTAAAACTCAGAACCCGTAGTTTTATCCAATGGGTCTTTAAATCTAAAATAGAGCCAAGAAACATTGGCATTACTCATATGGGCATAGCTACAAAATGATATATATATATATATATATATAGATATACTATCAACGTTAATGAAATTCGTCGTATTTACCGTGCAAATGCTCATTGGATAAAACCACGAGTATTGGGCTTCATATTTAGGTATCAGAAAATGATCCCTAAAGTTTCATCAAAATCCGTGACCCGCACTCCGTGGTCTCCCCTTACAAGCCAATACAGCCAACTGCTCAGCGCAATTCAAAAAGCTATTTAAAAAACATTTTTAAAATCTTAAACAATAAATAGCCATAACAAATAAAGTTTACACACCAAAATAAAAGATCTCTCACCCCCTTTATCCAACTCACAGTCAGCTCAATAACTGTTCTCATTCATCGCGCCACTAGACACAATCGCTTAACTGACATATCGAACAAAGATATAAAAGAGAAGCCGGGAAATATTGACAAATGACAAATAACGCGAAAGATTAATGAAAAGTGCAGCAGCTGCAATGCGCTTATATACGGTTACGAAAAATCGCAATTCAGGCTTTAATGCATCAAATCGCTCGCTTGACCGACACGTATTTGTTTATACCGGTATTGGAAACGCGATCGCCAATCGATCCTCGAGCGCGACAATCAGCGGTGCAATTCCCGTGAAAATCCGAGCACTTGCCGCGCGCACATTTACATAAGTTTCAGTGTGCACGAGCGCGCGCAACAGGTCGGATTAGATTCGTGCATGCTCGGCGTACCGCGACGTGGGAGACGCGCACATATCAACTGTACCTATGAAATTTGTGCAGTATCATGCGGGAGAGCGATCTTTTCGTTTTCGTGCCACGTGGATGGATGTACGTATAGATGTACAGATACGTTGATGATTGGTGTTGAATATATATTGTTTTTGGGATGATCGACGTTTGTCGTGTCCTTTTCTTTCGAAAGTTTGATGGGAGCGATGGACTTTTTCGTAATGCTATTAGCATAATGGGAATCATTAGTTTTTTCATTTCTTAATGGGTACAAATTAGCCTGGTGTTTTTATGGACGTTTTGTAAATGACATTGTGGCACGTTTATTTTGAGTACTTCCATTCCACTTTTTCGTCTATTCTTCACTTTAAACCAACTTACATCTGTACAAAAATTTGATATACCCACTTATAGGTGCAAATACGTATAAAATATATAGACACTCTCTTGTCCGATATATATATATATATATATATATATATATATATATATATATATATATATATATATATATATATTATATACGATGCACATAATTTTTCTACAAAGTAAAGATTTCAAGTTTACAAAATTGGCATTATGTATAAGTAGAAACATCCGAGTATAGTAAGCCGTTGTTTTGAAAACCTTGATTCATTACTATACCATATACTTACGACTGAAACAAAATAAACTCAATCCTTTGATTTTCGAATAATGCTTACGAAAAATGTTATGCACTACTTAGAAAATAAATAACTTTTCTATAAACCACAGGCCTTAACATAAAGATTGACATTAGTATTCTTATTACACTCAACACTGACCCAAAACTAAGGTAAACGTACCAATGCTCGGACACTTAAGCCCAATAATCGTACAGCTGTTCACAACTCTGCATATTTTTAAATAAAAAAATAACTATAAAAATCATTTAATCGATCATTAGTCTATAGATCTGAGGTGATTACGAATTATTTCATGTATCCGATAAACACTTGTTTTCAATATTGTCCGATCATAGGGGCATGTCCGATCATTGGTACGTTTACCTTAGTCCGCACACCTTCATTCCAAACTTCTCCCTACTTTTCTCACTGAACAGCCAGCCAAATAACAAAGCTAAATTCATGCGCTCGCCGATTTCTCAATCCGCGCGCAAAAAAAAGCACACGCGTGCAGCTCGCGCATTACACACCTCGTAAAAATCCAAAGACTCGCCTTTGGCTCGCTCAAACGCAAAAGAAGGAGACCGCGAGCGGCAAAAACTCTCCGGCGCGCCAAAGAGTACCCTGACATCGCGAAGCATTCGACGTCACGCCTCGCGCGCGCGCGCGCACGCAACAAGGACGTACGCGAGATTAAATGCCGCTCCGAGATCGCGAGCCGATTCTTCGCGTCGCACGCAAGGAGTGTACGTACTATATTTTTTTTTTTCATTTCGCGAGCGAGCTACAATAAGGTATATGTATATACGGAATATGCGAGGGCGTTTGCGCGTGAAAGTTGTGTGGCGCCCCGAGTGCACGTGTATAACGTATGCGCGCACGTGTGCGCATGGACTTTTCCATGTGTTAGTCCTTTATTTACGTGGATCGTGGAGGTTTCGACGTTGGAGTATGGAATGGCGACGTTGTTTTGAGATGTGTAAATGGGATTTGATTAGTAGATCTAGTGCTTGACTAAAATGATTGATAAATACACTTTTTCTGTCAATATGTGTCAGTGCATCGTATGAGATACGTTAGTTTTTTTCTATGCATTATTCTATATCGACCACTTAATTGACAGATCTTAATTTTACAAAACTCATTTAGCTCGTACAGAATTTTTGTATTAAGCGTAAGAGCTTGTAACATTTTATGTTTAACGTAAAATGAAAGGAATGTGCGGTAAAACCGATATAAGTTGAGTTACACTGTTCTTCGGAGATTCACAGAAAATATTTTTTTATATATATAAATATGTACATCCAATTTAATAAAATAATACACTACATACATTGTACATATGTAATCAGTAATCTATATAATAAACATTTTTGTTGTTATAAATTGTAATAAAAATAAGATGTAAAATTAATGTACAATCATTTTTATTATTCAGCTGGGTTTATTATTTTTTTTTTAATTCTCGCGTATCAAACGAGTTTATCAAAGAGTTTTTTTAAAAGAGCTATTAAGATATAACTGTAGGAATTATTTTTAATATAGTATTTATCTACGTTTTTAATTATTTACTCGAAACGCAATTTTTAAAATATCAGCGTTTTACATTATATCAAGCTTTACATGGTTGGAAGCAGAATGAAATATTATTATAATATATAGAAAAACAATACAGCTTAAAAAAGATGAAATTTATAAGTAGTTGCAATTAAAAGTATAAAATATGTAAAATTAAGTTAAGTTCTTTATTTTCATTTTTTAATTTATCTGTATATAATTTTAATTTATTCCATAATAGAAAACAACCTATTTATAAACTGTTCTTCAGACCACTCCTTTACACAAAAATTGGTAGAAAATGGCTACTTACTAATAATAGTCATGGGCTATATCCGAGATACAAATTACCGGGCACAAAATGTTTATTGTCCTGAAAATGATCATTACAAGCTTAAGGCGATGCTCAACCCTTCTGTTACCGCCAAATATAGGAACCCGTTTCTTGTTGTTTTTGATTAGGACAACATCATTCCATATAGATTTTTACTTGAAATAGAAAATTAAATGAATAAAGTAGACCCTCGTAATTCTCTGTGGCGGATCACCTTAAACATATTTTTGCATCGAAAAACAGCAATTTTATAATTATATGCGTGCATAAAAAGTATACAAAGAGATTTAAGATAAATGCACACCTCCATATTTAATTCTTTTCAGATACAGCATTTTATTTGAAAATCTATGTAATTGGTAACTTTGGATACCTATGACTACTTACTAGTCTAAAACGCATTTTATCAAACTGCAGAGTGATCCTAATTTAACCAAGCTTGAGATTATTGGTTTACTAAATAGCTCGACATATTCTATAAATTACTATAATTAAATTGAAATTTTGTTATTATTCGATTTGACGTGGAACAAGCCGTATAGGAATAAGTATGCGCACGTCCGCGACTTCGGCAATTGTACGCTATTAATAACGGCGATTTCGGTATACGCGCGTACACCGCACGCGTCGCAGGGGCCGGTGTTGCTGCTGGTGAAAGTCCGCGCGCGAGCGAGAATCCAAAGGCGATCACGCCCGCGAGCTCAGGAATTTGGCGATAAAGTACGTGAAAAGAGCGACGGTCACGGCTATTATGTGAAAAAATATTTTGCAAGCCGGAGTGAAAAGATGAGGAACGACGTGACGAATAAATTAGGTGAAGTTTGCATGCATAATCTGGTCTCGTGAGGATTTATAAAGTATGGCTACATGCCTTTCTGGGTGAATATCATTCGGAGTATGCGGTCGTAGCAATTATTCGGGATGATTAATGCGGAGGAGATGAACTTTTAGGGTGAGAAAACTGGGACAAAATCGATTGGTGGTAGTTATTGAACGATGTAGTGAAATACAGTTTATTTGAATTTATGAGATGTTTCTTAGTAAGATTTACTGTCTCATAGTTATGACAAATGATTGCTTTCAGTACAATAACTATTGTTATAGCAATTGATAGTTTTAAATTAAAAATAATTTTTAGAAAATTTTAGTTTTTATGGTTTTAATTTTTTGATTCTTAATTCTTCGTGATTATTAATAATTCAATGAATCATTTTATTCATTAACATTTTATTAACTCTACAATTGAAACATACATTGGCGGTATCTTCATTAAACAGTAGTAGTGGAATAAAAAGTATAAGAATCATATTCTTTAACAAAATCAGTAAATTGTACAAGTTTTACTTCATTTGTTCATTAATCAAAATCTTCTTGCCAAAAACACTTATACATTAAAACATAATAAGCACCTTTATCCACTAAATTTGTCATATTTAGCACCAACATAAATACAACACCCACCTCGAAGTCATATCACCACTTATTCATGTAACAATCATTCATCAAATACCCATATGGGCTGCGTGGTTCGGCCATAACTTGTATATTTCACGTCCATGAGTTTTATGCATATCAACAGTGTGCAAACTCACGCAACTACTTATCAATATAATATTGTAACTAAACATTTCAATATTTTCTAAAATATGTATTACTATTAAATGAAATATATATAATAATATCGACAAACACGTTCGAAGGCAATTCAAAATGTTTCTTTCGTAGCATCTACTTTATTTTATGCAGCAATTCATAAATATTGTGATTAGCGGTTACATTTTGTCCTGATTTGAAATACCATCACAAAATACAATAAATTACATAACAATAGATCTTCCACAAAGCTGACCCAAGTTACCTCTAAATTTTCACAAAGCAACAGCTAATAGAAGATTACGAAATTCATATAATCAATTTTAGATTCACGGACACAAAATAAACATAGTGTAACAAGTCACACACGTACCAACGGGAAAACAAACAATTCCATACCCATATAAACCCCAACAATAAAACACCAACCCACGGTATACCTCAATCAATCCATAACACACGCACACATATACCCCGCCTCCAGGTTGTACGAAAGGACCTCAACGCACGTACATTGCGCTTTCGCACTTGGAAGGCATTGTTGCGCGCGCTACGCAACGCAACACTACGCGCGCGGTGATCTAGTTCTCGTCGACGGCTTCGCGCCGACCTGAATTCCCGCGCGTAGAGCGTTTAACCTTCCTATCCCGAAACGACGCTCGATCTATCGGTCAGATGGCGACGGTGATAGTATGTAATAGAGGGAGAGAGAGAGAGAGATCGACGCGGATGATGGGTGCTCGACACTTCGTCACGCGAGTGGCGAGACTTGGGACTTGTCGCGGTCGCGCGGATAACGAGCGGACACGTGTTTTTATTAACCCTTCGCCGGCCGATCGCGATTGATTTATAACTGAGCGTCGGATCTGTCGCTTCGAGGCGATTACTATGCGTAGGTTGTGTTATGTACAGTGTTTAGACTTTTTTTCGAATCGATAATGCGTTGTGTAGGTAAGTGATTGTGGAAGTACTTCTTTATGCGTGTTTTATTTTTTAGTGTTTTTTTTTGTACTACTAATGAAAAGAAAATGTCGATGATCGGTGTCACTATGACGCTTTAGTTATTTTTGTGAAGGAGGTCATTTAAATGTGTTATTGCTCAGGAGATCTTACTTACAAAGAGATTTATAGTACCTAAAAATAAATCGCAATACCCCTAGTTGTATTCAAATTGTCCAAAAATCTATTATAGATCTAGAAATATTAGTATTGTTTGTATACGAAATGTTAAAGAAAAAGGATATATATCGACGATATACTATCAATGTTAATAAAATACGTTGTATCATATACTATACGAACGCCCATTGGATAAAACTATGGGTATTGAACTTCATTTCTAGGTAGAAGTAGACGATGTTCAAAGTTTCATCAAAATACGCGACCTAAACTGCATGGTCTCTCTTTGTTAGTTTAAGATACATTACACTCGTTAAATTTTCTATTTCTGGACTTCAAGGTTTAAATAATATTAACGTTTAAATTTTATAATAAAACACTACATGCTCCTAGTGCATCATACATCAATGTGCTAGCTATGCAAATAAGTAGACCATGAGCTAAAAAAAGTATTTAAGCATTTATTCAATGAAATTTACAAAATTCAAAATAGTACGGGGAACAAACAAATTTATAGAAAAATAATTCTTTTTTACTTATAAACTATTTAATTTTTTAAAATTTTTAACTAATGTGGTAAATCGTAAAAAATTCTTGGAATGTTTTAGTAAAAAATGTTACCAACATTCTTGGAATTTGAGACAATTTTATTTCTATGCATTAAAAATTTTTATTATAGAAGGTGTATCCGTTTTGTATGAAAAAGTTTCGAATTATAGAAATTAGAAATTCGCATCATAGAAGATTTTTGACAATCAAAGAAATAAGTATTGCCCAGGATATGAAATAAATTATATAAGATTCGAATTAGGGAACTCACTGTATTTTTGTTTCAATTAAATGAAAGAATATAAAATCATGAAAATACTAAAATATGACAACATATATTCAATATAGTATCTAATGATTTCAGAAAAAAAACATTATTTAATCATGATTGGCTTTCATTGCAGAATGCAAACACTTTAATTAAAAAACAATTTGACAAAAGGTGTAAAAAAATGTTTAGATTACATGATTACCGTGTAATTGAAACTCCTGTGCAATCGCTGTCTCCATTGAACGTAGTAGCAGGAAAGATAAAATTAAAATTAAGATTGAACGTAATCTGCCACACAAAAATGGCATTAAGACCGAATTTAGTGAACGGATCTTATCCAAGGACCGAACAGAGGGGACGGCCTAATTGGCAAATAAAAATCAAGGCCACGCTGAGAGCGCTTAACGGGCCACCCTGTGCGAAGCACAGGATATGCAATTACCGCACATTTATTACCTACGTAGAGAAACTATACGCTTAACATCTTTTTTATTTTTAAATCGAAATGCTTGTATTCATGTGTCAATCACTTAAAAGAACTTCGATTTACAATACCGCCATGGGCCCAGTTTTCGGTTAGTTAAGAGTATAACCTTATGTTCATTTCATTTTTAAAAAATGAAAAATTAAATATATTTAAAACGTTATTTTTCCTGAAAGTAATTATATTTTCCATGAAGAAGGATGTCTGTGGTAGTTATCTTAGTAGAAGCTGTAAAACCAGCACTGTTATTAAAATCTAGTCAAAACATGATTGAAATAAATAACTTGACCTTTCAAGAGCAAGGGAAATTTTAAAAGTTAATATCTATGAATATTCCTAATTCAACGTAATGTATGAGTTCTCATTGCACTTGGCTTTTCCTACTTATTTTCGAGTCTTTCACTTGCGTTCTTCTCAATCTTCCATGCACGTAAGGTACTTAATTTTCTTTAAATTTATGTTTCAATAAACTCTAAACAATTACATAGGGTTTATACGTTTACTTTAAAAAATTAAATACTATTAACCCGTGGACATCTTCTATTCGATTGAAAAATTTTGTAATTTATAAGATTTTTAAAAGAAAAGTAAGTTTTAAAGCCAAAATTCAGAATTTAAGGATATGCTCTAGAACTTGGATAAACTTCACGATAACTGTTGCTTACATCTTGATGGTAAATTGTATTTAGATAATCAAAGAATAACTTAGTAATTACGTATTCGCATGGTGTTACTTTTAGAATTTCTGAAAATGCTAAAACATGTATACAACAATATTCAATTAGTACTTGAAAATTATGTTAGAAGTAACTCTTAATCGTAGCCAGTCTTCTGTTTTATATAAATATCTACTTATTTATTTTATGACTGACCGAAATCTGGGACTATAACGTTACCTAACATATTGCAATTAAAAAAAAAGTAAAATAATCACTACTAATCAAGTTATCCATGTTATCCTCTGCCAAAAATATTCTCACACTCTACAAAATCCATCTTCGTTCAATTCGCACTTATTCAACTTACACACACACCGTGTACACCTATTCCTCACCTCGCACAATACATCTTATCTTCTGCGCATCGTCGTTACCTCGAATCATCCCAGGCATTTCCTCCGCACCACAATGTCTTCTCCGAAGCTCCGTCTCGACGTTCTCTAGCCTACGACGAGGCGCGCAAGAAGTCGCGCATCCGTGGGCGTGATATCAAGTATCGCTTACGGAGTGTGAGAACGCGAATGTGTCCCCCTCGCCAAGCGAGTCCCGGCGGCTCGTTCATCACTCTTATCCGCGCCGGACTTGACCCTATACGCAAAGTGCGCCCGTCGCGACGCGCTGAAAAATTAATGAAACGCTGCGCATTCGTGACTGTAGCTGCGCGTACGTGTATAAGTCTTTGTACGTTTTGTGTGCGCGCGTGAGAACGGACTGAGGATTTTAAAATTGAAGGCTTTTCCTAGAAGATCGGGGCGATAGGGTAGAGTGTTAATTATCCGTTGTCATTTTTGCGTTGGCTGACAGTAGTTAATTAATTATTGTTTGAATCGAATAAATCTATTGACACTGATTGAAGGAGTTCAAAATCTAAGGTTGAAACGTATATCTGCAGTTATACTTTTATGGCGATAGGAGCAGAAATAATCGGACAATGCTTTCCATTCGTTTCGTTTAAGATTTATCTGCACAGGGATCTTTTAGCAGTTGATTTATCATTCATTAGAATCCATCTCGATTCTGGTAAACCTCCGTGTACAAGGATTTATAATTACTTAATTGAATGTTATTTTCAAATGTCGTGAAATATATTTAACTGTCTTATTTAAATACTTGGGTTAAGAATATTTATCAAATACACCAAGATATACTCTACGGTACAAAAGTTTGCAAATTATATTTATTGTATGATTTAATCAATATTAAATTGAACAATGACTGCATACTTCACGAATGACGCATTACATGCTTTATGAAGCCCGGAAGTCCGAAGATTAATTACGGAAAGCACTAACAGTACTAAATCACATGATATATTTGTACGATTCAAGATGTTTTTCATTTGCAACCCTATCTCAGAAAAAACACCCACAAAAGTATTTAATGTAGTAATTAAATGCTTCAGTTTGACCGCGAAAAAGTCATAAGAATGTAGTTTCTTATGCTATGACTACCCAATGATCATTGGGTTATATCAAAACTGTTGAGAGTAAGGGCACATTTATAGTGACGCGCGGAGTTAACTTTTGGCTTTATATATATATATATATATATATATATATATATATATATATATATATATATATATATATATATATATATATATATATAGCCAGAAACAAGGTGTAAAAGTGTATATATATATATATATACACTTTTACACCTTGTTTCTTCACCATATAGTCTAGGGGTCAGCTAGGTTTCCGTGGCCTCTTTGATGTAGATAGATGCATCAAAGCTTTTTAGATGTATTTTGCCCTCCTGTATCCGATTTTTTATGGTGCATTGTCGCCAGAGTGGTCAATAATTTGTTATAAACAATTTAATTGTTTAAATCGCTATATTTAGCGTTCTTTGATAGCTATCAAAAAATTTTTCAAAGTTGTTTGTTTATCACTGACGAATATGCTGCACTTTGAATTTTTCAAAACGCTTAATTAGAAAAAATTTATTGCAAATTTAGTGCAAAAAGGTCCCGTTTTCGATCTCCGCGCTCACTATTTTGCATATATAGCTTCGGTTTGAATACAACATTTTTAAGATTGCAATTTCTTAATTTAAATTAATAATTTTTTTTTATTGATTAAATGAATATCTTATTATGTCATATTATGTATCACAGTCATTGTGTAAATATTACGTCAAGCTGAAAACTATAATAAAAATGTTGATTTCAAGACTATTTTACACTTTTTTCACTATTCTTTGTGGTAAAAGAAAATGATTGGGAATAATTTATTTTATTATACTTGTAAACAATTTATTATATATGTAAACAATTATTATATAAATGCAATATTAATAAATAAATAAATAAATAATAATTAAACGTTAGTTTAAAAAATTATAAATTATTGTTCTTCCACAAGTAATCATTCTTCATTGTATTTATTTTTACACGTTTTTTGTCTACTGCAATAACACAATGACGTTAAATAAATGTTAAATATAAATTATATATGATAATTATAATTCAAAATAATAAAATATTATTTTTTCTTAAAAATTTTTTCGTTAGGACCGAAGTTATATAGGCAAAGCAGTGAGCGCGGAGAACGTAAATGGGATTTTTGTAAACGTAAATATTACGATAATTGATCACTTTTCAAAAACCAAAATCGAGCGTATTTATGAATAAAAAATAAATACTTTGCGATAGTAAAGTTTTGAAAATAACAGTCTAAAAGATAACAAAAATTGTAAACAAATTAAATCGACATTTGTGACTATAATTTTTAGCTCTCGGCGCTTAAACAATTGTGAAATCTAATTTTTATATAATAATTATAGACTAGTGTTATAAATTATTATTTTTACTTTAAAATAAGACGTTAAAAGTTAAAAAATTTCGATTAGAACCGTAGCCACCGGCAAAAAAGCAAGCGCGGAGAACGAAAACGGGACCTTTTTGCACTAAATTTGCAATAACTTTGTTCTATTTAACCGATTTGAAAAATTCGAAGTGCAGCATATTCGTGAGTGATAAACAAACAACTTTGAAATTTTTTTTGATAGCTATCAAATAACGCTAAATATAGCGATTTAAACAATTAAATTGTTTATAACAAATTATTGCCCACTCTGGCGACAATGCACCATCAAAAATTGGATACAGGAGGGCAAAATACATTTAAAAAGCTTTTGTGCATCTATCTACATCAAAGAGGCCACGGAAACCTAGCTGGCCCCTACACTAATAAGCGGAGGCTAAGTCCAAAGTAGCTTATCATATAAATCCAGAAACCGAGCTATAAAACAGTTTAAGTTGTCATAGTTTTGTAATACAAGTTTTTACCGAGTGCGAGCTTCATGTTGTAAAAAGAAATAATATCTTTTTGAATACAATTTACATTTTCAATGAAACGAATTTTTTTTTCAAACTACGATAGTTTTGCATCACCTGCAAAACTGAGACATCCTCTGACCCCTTAATACTCTCTTAGCCTGTGCAGAAACGTACCCCAAGCACAGAAAATCAGTTTGGAAAACATACAAATGCGCAGCGCCCTAGAGCACCCCATATACAATAAATTCCGTGGAGCGATAAGATCACGTTCCGGCTTTTATGCACGGTTCATATCGTTTATTATGAAGATAAGGGCTGACCGTCTATTATCGCACTGCTGCTGGCAGCAAGAGCTCATAAGACGCGGCCAAGGAGCCGGACGACCTCGCGCGCGAACGCAAAATTAATTGTTGCGATCATCGAACGACACTGACCTTACTCGTCTCCGAATACACACCACTGCACTTGAGCTGCATCGCTCTGCACACGCGGAATACTCATGCGGGACGGTGTTATTGACCGGTTTTTGCCGCTGCTTCCCTTTGCTCGCTCGCTTTTTCTCGTTACTTTCGGCTTTTTCGATGTTGTTGTTCTTGTTTTTTGGTACGCGATTCTTGACGATTGGGGAGAGAAGGGATGGACCGGAATTTTTGCAATGGACCTGATTTTTCGAGAGTCGATTATTGAGTTATGCATAAAACAGGAGTATAAGATATTGGGAGCAGGAAGTTTCAATGGATGTGAAGTTTGTTGAATAAATGTTGACGTTTGGCTGTTGGTTCTATCTTGCGAGTATTATGATATTCGAATAAGTGTGGAGTGCGAAATTCATTTATGGTTGTCTTAATTTGTGCAGCTACGATAAATCAACTTGTGCGCGCAAGTGAATCAGCGTGGAAAAATTGAGAATCGAAATCTGATGATTTCCTTCCCTTTAATTTTATTGAGGATGCTGCACAGAGTAGATTTATGAAGTTGTTTACGGGAATATTTTATATCCGAAGCTATCCAATTCTTTTATTTACTTTATGTTTTAAGTGCCTTTAAAATAATAAAGTATTATTAACAGGATGTGTATGTACCTAGCCGACGTTATGAATTTAATTATAATTAATTAATTATTTAAGCAAATCTGTTTTGTGTCTTTTACTTTTTATTTTGCAATAAAAAATAAGCATGGAATTTTTTTCTTCTAAAATTGTTAATAAATAATTAATCTTAATTTTTATCAAAATAATGACAACGTATTATAATGTTCTAGGTATTTTGTTTCTGACTAAAAGAACACGTTTCCTTTAAAACTAAAGTACAAAGAAAAAATCAACACCATGGCAACTCCAAGATTCTCACAACCAAGTATATAAGTACAAACCTCAATCAATTAAATAACTCAGAATGCACACAATAACATCTAACGTCCATATTCCTTTCTACTCAAACGCGCAAACTCAAACACCGATCCGTCTCGCACTCCGCTATTATTCGCGCCTCGTCTCATTTACTCGGTTATATAGCACTTTAGTCACGCGCAACGCCACACAATCATCCCGATTATCTAATTTACGCCATACGAATCTTAGATATACGCTACGGCGTGTACAATTGCCAGTGACGCCGAAAGCTGCAATCTCATGCGACGCGCGCGCGCGAAGAGAGGAAAAGGTCTGTGCGCGGCTTGGGTCGTAGAAAAATAAGAAAGAGAGAGAGAGAGAAGCGAGCGAAGAAGCGACATGAGAATGCAATGCAACGAGAGAGCGAGTGTGATGTTTGTCCGTGACGGGGTATACAGGTACACAGCGAGATGCAAAAGCGTCGTCGTCGTCGTCGTCGTGTGATGGCAATAAAAAAGTGACGAAATAATTGACTGATTCCCTGTGGGCTTTGTTGTAATACAATTTGAATTGCGCCGAGGAAAAAATGAGTGATTATTATTGATCGCGATAGTGTGTATCGTTTGTTGGGCGAATAAAACTTGTTCTACGATATTGACAGAGCCGAGTCATTTACTGCAATATTTTATGAAAACTACGATACATTCTTTGATTTATTGATAATATTTTATCTTCTTGCGTAGTAGGACAATCAGGATATCAACTCGTGAGTTTACTTGGTTTAAGTATAAACTATTATGTAAAAATAAACCATAAATTATATGAAATTTGACTGAAAACAAGCCAAGAGTATATCGACGGCTGAGTGGAAGAACCTGTTAACTCGGCGCACGCTCCAAGAGTATGTTAAATCAGATATCGCGTGAAGAACGGCGCTACTTTAGCTAATTAATGCTCGCTTTACATTGTGTATTGGCAAATCTAAAAAAATATGAGAACGAATAATTCCGCAAAAAATGCAATTTCCTATTTTTTTCTAGAGTTGCAAATGCACAATGTAAAGCAAGGAACAATTAGCTAAAGAAACCATTTTTCGGACGATATCTGAGTTAACAAACTCTTGGAGTGCGCTCCGAGTAACGTCTTCTTCGAGCGCACGCTGAGTTAACAGGTTCTTCCACTCAGCCGTCGATATATATATAGCTATATTATATATACCAATTAATATCAAAGTTAATTTGAACGTTAAAACGTCGGATTAAATTATCGTATTAATAAAGTTCCTACAGAGGCTACGTGATATATAATATAAATTGAACTAAGTAAATCATTTAATTTTAAAAGTAAATTTATACGTTATTAACTCAAATGCAGATAACAGTCACTTTTTTAGTTAAGAGTATTAATTAATTTTGTTAAACATACGTTGTTTTTTATACAATAAATACAATAATATTACTACTTTTAAGGTTCTTTTTTACAAGGTAACTGCGGTAAAATAGGGTTAAAAGGTCACTTGCTGTACTCTGCATTAATTACTGTGCCACTCGGTACTATTATTAAGAAATTATGAAATTATATTGTATCCACGGAACACGACTATAATAATACATAAGATATGTTTAATTTGATTTTTGTGCACAAAAGACTCATCTGTACAAAAATCTTTATGTACTTCAATAATGTATTTAGACCCGACTCAACCGTAATGGCCACTTTATTGACCTCAAAAGCGGGACAAAATTATCATATGATTCTCGCTAATCTACTTTTTCCCACAAATGAATTTTTTTTAAATTATTTTTCTCTATATTAATTTACAGTCCCCCTTTTTAAGTCAATAAAGTGGCCAAAGTTCAATCGGGAATAAAATTATATATGCAACACGGGAATAAAGTCGAAGACTATTCCCGAGGGCGATCTCGCTTCGCTCGGGCAGTAAACCCACCCTCGGGAATAATCTTCGACTTTATTACCTTGTTACATAATGTACTATTAAACTGATTAAGAAACTATAATGCAGTATAAAATTTTTTACTTCATGAAAAATTCACGTCACTTACTTGGCTTTTCGAAAACATAGAATTTTGAGGTGTCACAGTCTGGTTTTGGAGGTGCAATATAATTTTTTTTTTAAGTGGCATTTCGAACTCGAAAGTTTATCGCCTCATATACGCAAGCCTTCCACGTTTCCCTATTTTGTGCTAACCCCATCCATTTCGCGCCCTCCCGCCCAATTTCAGTTACGTCTGCTTTTACGTTATCCTCCCATCTGCGTCTAGGTCTACCAAGAGGTCGCGTTGCTTTCGGTTTTCCTTTCATTATACGCGCTGCTGTACGATCATCGCCCATTCTTGACACGTGCCCTGCCCATCTTAGTCTCCTTGATTTTATTATTCTGTTAATATTTGGTGATGCGTACAAATTATGTAGCTCCTCATTGTGCAGTTTCCTCCACTCCCCAGTTTCCTCATCTTTCTTTGGCCCGTATATTTTCCGCAGAACCTTACTTTCAAATACCCTAAAACGATTTTCTTCCGCTTTAGTGAGCGCCCATTTTTCGACAGTAGCTTTGACTTAAGTAATCTATTCACAGCATAGAAGCAGGCATTACCCGAATGAAGTCTCTTATTAATCTCGGCTTTAATTTCGTTTCGATCATTTATAGTTGTACCTAAATATCTGAATTCGCTAACCTTTTCAACAGTGAATTTCCGACTCTGAGATCCCCCTCTCCTTCGCGAATGCCCAGTTTCTCCATGATCATATATTTCGTTTTCGGTTCGCTCGCTTCTAACCCCGTGTCTTTAGCCGCATTTATAAGGATTTCCGCGTTTCTCGCCACCGTTTCACCATTATCTCCCACATATTAAACTTGTATTTCAATTACGAAAAATTTTCCCGTGTAAATTTTATAGAGAAGCTACACCCTCAGCAGCCATGTTTATTAACTCATCCAGAATCCGCTAGTGTCGTATTGCAAATTTAAACTCCCAATAGCTTTGTAAATAAAAATATTAAGAGATATAGTAACTAATCCTATATTTCTTAAATTTATAAAAATTATTTATCTACACTTACAATAATAAGTTATCAATTATAAATGATATTATAATTGATATCGATACAATATAACTTTAATTTTTTTAATTTTAATTTAAAAGTGCACAATATTTTTTTTATCGTTTCAAGCTTAACAAACCTAACTACAACCACTCCGAAATTCATTCTAAATGCCACTGTAAAATCAAAAGTGGCTTCGAGTCTACGTACGCCTATTGTAAACTCCAACAACCACGGCGTTATAAAGCAATTCCTAAAATTTTCCATTAGTGCTGCTCGGATAAAGGCGTCGCGCGCGCGCGCGCTCTGCTCTGCAATCGCGCCTTTCGCTTTCTTGCGGACGGCTGCGTTCTACATGCGCAGCGCGCGGCAAAAAGGCAGAAATGAGCAGCGCGCGGCGCCCGCGCCGTTGCAAGTGCAGCGAACGACGCCCTGCGCCGTCGCTGCCGTGACCTTGGGCGGATTGGACCCTTTCGCCAATTCTCGCGCGCGCAGCCGCGACGCTCGGCAACGCGCCGATGTATACGCGCCGTGGGCTTTTTATAGCGTCGCTTTCCTGATTTCTGAGGTGTACTTTTTAGCTGAGCCGACTGGCGCGGGGCGCGATTGAATTTTGCGATCGTTTGTTTGGAAACCAGTTTGTATAAATAGAATGCGACGATTTTAAAATTTTGCGTTATTCGCGATTTACGTGATTTAATTTTGTATTTTAAAAGTGATGGTTGGAAGATGTAAGATGTGTAGCATACTCAAAGTCGATATTATATTTTGTTGTTTAATGATTGTCCGAAAACAACAGCTTTTCAAATATAAAAGATATGAAGAATTTTATATTAATGAAAAATGTATAATAATTTAATTTTTTCATCGTTAATGATGTATAGTCGTATTATTATTATTATTCTTAAAAATAGTATAATTAATTAGTTTTAATTTCAACCATAAAACTTAAACGCAACGTGTGTACCTAAATGAATTATCCTCTCATACACCCAATAAAGCACGCCACCTCTCGCAACCAGTACCTCGACCGCTTCAAAACCGAAACCCAAGTCGCCCATATCCGTTGAAGATTCGATCGCCTCCTCGAACTGCTCGAATTGAGCTTTCAAGTTCCCTCGCGCTGATCATACGCAAAGATTCGCTACCACGGGGGCTCCGGGATATTGCAGGAACTGCGTGCTCAGCCGCATCAGCTGCAGCTGCGGTCTTGTACATACGCGGAGATAGGTCGATCTCGAGCGGTTCAAGGTCACCTTGATAAACGGTCTCGCGCTCAGGCACTCGCTCACGCACGTACACGTACGAACGTGCTGTGTGTATATATATATTGACTTCTAGGTACACGATGGAAAGGCACCCCCGCGATCATCGTTGTTATATTTCTCGCTGGAAATATTTCGATACAATTAATGATGCGTGCATCAGGTATTTCTATTTTTAGGGTGGTATTTTTCAAAAATATTTTCCGAGTGATTTGTTTGCCATGTTGGGTATACTTTTTAGAATGAATTTCATATCGTCATTCATTATAAATAGCTGGTGCAAATACGTTTTGTTGGCGTCTTCGTTGTCCATCGAGCCGTATAATTAATTACAATATTTTATTTATATGGGGTGGATGCACCGGTTTTAGCGACTGCTTCGTTTCTGGTCATTTTTTAATAATAATGTACAATAAATAGAAAGTTGTTAATTTTAAATTAGAAATATATGTAATAGTTGAGTAATATAATAATCAGATAATGTCATTTAAATAATAAATTCTTTATTATTTTGTTTTTGACTATTCATAATAAAAAAAAATTATATTTTCGTAGTTTAACAGTAAGTGCGAACTTAAAACTATTTAAAACATCCGGCTTTTCTATTATAAGACACGGTAAAAATCTTAGGATCAAAACAGAAAAAAAGTAGATCGGTAAAAACAAAGTATCTTAATTATACGTTGTACTGTACCAAGTCATTAATTTAAAAGCCAAATCATAACGATGACGTTACAGTTTTTCAAATAGAAAACAACAAAGTTGTACGTAAATCATGCATAGCATTAACGTCAATCAAGAATCGTTAGTTCAGTGATCCGGAATATCAGGCCGACCTTTTCATAGTCAAAACACAGATCTAAATTAATACATGAAATTCATCAAAATAACGCGAGACATCTACCTGCAAAGCACAACTAGTCCCTAAAAAACCTTTCCTCGATATTAATCATATTAATTATACAGGCAATGCACGATTAAAAATAAATTTAGTGGGGTCAACGTATCGCAAAATCGGGTTCAGCCTTGACTATCACCATTTCCTCAGGCGTTGATTTCACGTCTGAGTTCAGTAAGAGAGAATCTCAATCATTATTTACTTGCGAATCCGTTAATTAGATCTCTGAGTTTTGAGACAATTTTAAGTCTGAACTACTGTGATGCAGTCTCTTCGTCGTATACCGTGTAAATATTGTCATACATGTGTAACCATTTCATCATGCAATTTTGCTTATTATCTGATTTCTAAATTAGACGGTTAAGTTCAATCATAAAGAAACAATTCAACAATGCTAACTTTCCAACCGCAGCAGATGATGGGTGAAAACGTTTTCAAGGATTAGCGTAGGCAAATGATCTAATCGGAATGCAAGTTGTAGCTCTGAGCAAAGAAACAATGATCAGGTGCGGCAGTATCGATTGCTTTCGCGAGGAAGATGATGGGTAGGAGAAATTATTGCGGATACACGCTTTTTTCCGTGTTCTTACACGTACAGATGTGACGTTACATAGGGGCAAAATATATTTTCCTTCAGCAAAATTTACAATAATACGTTAAATATTTTATTTTAATCGTGAAGAAAAGAAAACTTAAAAAATTCAAAATACTCAACAATATTTATCGGTCTATTAAATCTTCAAAGTCGAGAAATCCGCGCAGGACAAAGAAATATCTTGCTTTTCTGCAAATTACTCAATAATTCAACCTGTTCGCTTACTGGCATAATAAACCTTTAAATAATGCGGAATTCCTCGATCATTTAAATAGTCCAATCAATTACGCATTATATTACTTAATTAAAATCAATAAGCGAGCGCGCGATGCAAATATTTTTATCATTACTTAGGAAATGCTACGCCAACAATAACCACTCGGTAAACCTTACCTTATCCAGTCTGTGTATGCAGCCTGTGCCCCGCTGTTCCCCTTTCAACAGGAAATCGTTCTAGTTTTATATATTCTCTCTAGCTCAGTTTTGCCACATATACATACACGAGACCTATCAGTTCCTACGCAAATAAGTAGACAACGTGATCGAGTCGACTGTAATTTTGCTCTTAAGAGATAAACAATTATATAAATAGGCAGTTTATCCTGAAAGAAACCGTAAAAAGCGTGGGTGTACGTAGGGTGGAAATGCTTTTTAACTCTGCCTCTAAATTGTATTCCTGTCGTACGGCATTACAGCACCTAAATCACTCTTTTAGTTGTGCAACCACTGTTGTAAATCAAAATTTATTTTTATTAGTAAGTATAATTCCTTTGTCTTTACTTCGGTTTTGTATTCAATCTTTGATATTACAAGGGGACAGATACACCTTTAAATTTTAAATTAATTGATAATACATTTTAAGGTAAAAATAAGTCACTAATCATATTCTACGTGTTTCTTTAACGTATGTTAGGTTCCTTTGATCGGCTATAATGAAAACCTCTATATTTCTTGGGCTACCGCGAAGTTTTGAAAGCCAACGTGATCGAATTGACGTTTTCAAGGTTTTATTATATTCAAAATACATGATATGAATGTGGGAATTTTTATATAAAAGTTATTGAAACCAATATTACAGTCTTTTTAATGAATGTACACTAAATTGATCATAATATCTCTAACATACCAAAAAACACGAAAAACTAAAACTCAAAAATTAAAAAATACCGTCACATTCTCGAGATATAAGCGATCAAAACTAATTTTTAAAAATACATAAACTCAAATATCTTGAAATATAAAGGTCGTTGTGATCTGCACAAAAAACTTGTTCTTATCAGGAGTGACTTATCTTTACTTTAAAATATATTAACAATTAATTTAAAAATTAAAATTATGTCTGTCCACTTAAATAAATAATTATTAATTTTTTAATTAAGTTCAAATTAATTAATATTAAGCAAGTAATATTATTAGACTCCTTTGATTGTCAAATTTCACCTTAAAATATTTACACTGCTGACATTTGAAACCATTTCGAAAAATCCCATGAACGTTTAAAGAGATTAACACAACTTCTATTTTCATATCAGAAGCCGTTTGTTTATTAAATTATATTAGATTTCACGGATTCTTCCTGCGTGTAAAGTGTCGGAATAGAATAACAGCGTTGCGCTACACATTAATTTCGAGCAGAGGCGGAGAATTGCTTTCCCGCGTCTATGCTGCCATACGCCTTGATTCACTTAAGTAATCGGTATAGTAACGAGCCGGAAATTACGTTTATTGTTACGGAAATTGAAGTCAATTGAGAATTATTCGTTAATTTAAAAGCATATGTAGGTGTTTATTGATGAAACATGATCATTTTTAATATTTGAACGATAAAGAATATTTTGTAAACATATAATAATTCATCATATATTTCATGAAAAAATGCTTAAAGAATTACTAAATAATCATTTGGCACGTGCTTGCTCTAAAAAATAGTTTTATATTTAAATATAACACAGTCAAGTTTATAACTAGACAATTTTTCATTATGGAGAAATATATAAA
Source organism: Gastracanthus pulcherrimus (assembly GCA_949152435.1). NCBI lineage: Eukaryota > Metazoa > Arthropoda > Insecta > Hymenoptera > Pteromalidae > Gastracanthus > Gastracanthus pulcherrimus. The sequence goes on along the minus strand of OX424574.1, from coordinate 30,323,176 downwards.
TTATTTAGTAAACAATAAACATTGGATTATTTAGAACATTTTCTTTCACTGATTATATCAAAATTAAAAACCAGAGGTTTACATTAAAAGATTAGTTTAGAAGCTTATAAATGAAAATGAAATTTAACCTTATTGCACAGACGATAAATGAAAATAGACATTGATGAATGGCATATCTGTTCCTATTAATTACGCCATTTGTGCAAGCCTCATTAGATTGAAACTCCGTTTTCAGAATCCGATGACGACCTTGATTTTATGTGTTTTTCACAATATATCTTAAAATAACAAAATCCATATATTCGCTGCAAATAGAAAGAATGCACGTATCCATACAGCAGTTAATGTTCTAATAATAGAAACTAGCAAAATAATCTCTTAACGAGATTGAAATTGCATAAATAAAAAAATTTTAAAAAATAATAATAATAATAATAGAAACGACGCTACGAGCGCAACAGTTTCCTGGAGAATACTCACCTAACAACTCTATAAAAAAATCACAAAAAATATTCCCTTCCGGCATCTTGTTATGTTCCTTGTGTGTCATGGTACTTCCTCAGGTAATAATCTCAGATGTTTACAAAGTACAATAAATTATAGTCGTTTGAAATCTTGACCATTCCTTAGATTGCATTATGTATGCATGAAGGGGTTAACAACCGCGTTGAATGCACTAGCCCATAATATTATTAACTGATAATCCTGATTCTGAAAAATTCTTTTTATACTGAAATCTGGTCTATCCTTACAATGAGGAAGAGAAAAATTATTCTTGTTCCCAGTTTAGCATCAAGTGTCACTGATCGTAAAATTGATTGTTTTAAAGGTTCCTTTATAGATTAGAATCTAATTAACCATATATTGCGTGGAAACAAAAAGTCAAAAATTCTAAGATTGTTTAATGTTTGAATTCAATTTCGTTTAACAACATTAACCTCTTTAAATTGAATGGTAATTATTTATAATATCAAAATTATGTATTTCTACGGCATGCCTGTAGATAAAATTGAGTTTTCAGATTAAAATTATTTACACAAATTATTCTTATTACATAACAATAAACAAACCACTTTTCTTTAAACATTTAACTTGTATTTTAAAATAATCGTGTCTTTAAAAATCGTAACAAAAACGTCTATATGTATTATGTATAAATATATACTAACTATAGGTGTTCGTATACACAGAAACATACCCTTTGGCTATAATTTACACTCGTCATGATAATTTCATAATAAGAGCAGAACAATCTACAGTCAACTACAAAAGTAAAAAGTTCGATATTTTTCACTCTTCACTTTTATAATTACACCCGGTGAATCGTAAATTTTCAAAACGTAAAGCAGTCTTGTGAATGAATGAACGTGTATTCAACCAGGCTAATAATAAAGCTTACCGAAATGGTCGGTAACGAGCGTGGCGTTGAAAAATCAACATGTCCAGTTGTTTGCATGCGACGTATGCACAATGATTGTCACAAGTGACCCGCGAATGAGAAATTCGTTATAGTAGCTTGCGCATTTCATATATATATAATATTCGACACGATATTCGCGAGAACGTATGAGCGAGTCGACTGCAGCGAAACATCAAGTCGTATAAGCGACTCGATGACCTTCATGTTCGTACAGTGACTTGTTCGTTTATGTGTATATATCGCTACAATTGTAAGTCATTAAAACACGTAGTTGATGAAATGATAGGTTATAAGATGGCTAATCAGGTTCTGAGTAAGATGTCTACAAAAACTGTATTCTGAAGTTAATTTGTGATGTTTACTGAATTATATGAAAGATTGTTATTATGAATAATACATTTAACATACATCCGATGTTTATCTGTTTGACGTAGAAAATACTCCTGTTTATTTAATTTATGCATAGTACTAAAGATTTGATGTACTATGTATGTGCAATAAATGGCAGATAGTTATTTTACTAAAGCAATACCTGTTGCAAAACACTTTATAATATAGATTGTTTATAATTCGCTTTTATTTCACAAATGTTACTTTCAAAACAATCTAATTAGCTAAATTCAATGATTCACTTTAAATATAAATAATAAGTTCTGAATATCTATAATAAAATATTACATAATGTATTCAAATAATCATACCAGTCTGTCCTTTCAGGTACTGCTGCAAGCAGCACTAGTGTGGGAGCAAGGCTTAGCAACACCCGTGCCCGCGCCCGTCAAGAAGAACGACATCCTGGCCGGTACGGAATTCCTTTCCGTCTTCATCAACGGTGCCATGGCACCCAGGCCAACCCGAAGACGCATCAGCCTAAGACGCGGCAATACCGTAGCAGCGGATAGCGTACCTGCTGAATCAAAAAACGACGAAGCCAACATCTTTCGAATTTCACGAGCACCGATAACGATCAAGCCGACGGCACCAAGGCCAAGGACTACTGCAATCCGGGAAGAGGGCATACGCTACTATCCGATTAGCCATAAACTCTTGGACAACCGACATCACAGTCTTGAAACCATAGTGGATGACCTTGGCAGACCCGGTGAAATATCCACTAAGTTCATTGCGAAGCCGGGTAGTGATCCCGCTAGGAAATCGATCAACAATAAGGCTCCTAATAATAAGGTAGCTAAACCCATGAACCAAAAAGTCATAGGCGTAAGCGTGACGTCAACCGTCGAGGCGACGCCCTATAAAGTCAGGGTCGAACATCACGATCCCAATAGTGTCTCGATGATAACAAGACCTCCACCCGTGATGGCGACGACAGTGTACGTTACGTCAAATCCAACGTTGGCATCCTCCACGTTCTTCCAACCTAAAGTAAAGACAACGACCACAACGGACATTACACCTCCACCTGCTAAACTAGTGACCGAGGAGTTGAGTAACATAGTTTCGGAATCAAATCGAAGTGAATTCTCAGTGGAAGAAGGAGCCCCCAGAACCAGCATACACGACCGCACCTTCGTCACTCCGAAACCGACACTGAGACATCATACGATACCCGTTGACAATCATCAGGACGCCAGGGATTCGGCCGCGAGCAGCAGTAATTCGGAGCCCGTGGAGCAAAGGTACGAGTTTCCAGAACGCAATTCCGAGGTGAAGGAAGTGAACCACGAGCTGCCGGAACATCACGGACCCTTGTTACGCACCCAGGGACGCAAGGTGGGCAGGCATTTCGATCAGGACACATCGTACAACCAGCCAGCTAAGATCTACAACACCAGGCAGAATGGCAAACCCTACGACAACCAGCATGCGAAGGTCTTCGGCGACCCAGCGAAGGTTTACAGCGAGCCCGCTAAAGTCTACGGGGAGCCGGAGAAGGTATACGGTGAGCCAGCCAAAGTCTACTCGGAACCCGCCAAAGTCTACGGCGAACCGGCGAAGGTATACAGCGAACCGTCCAAGGTCTACGGAGAACCGGCCAAGGTATACGGCGAGCCCGAGAAGGTCTACAGTGAACCAGCGCGAGTGTACTCCGAGCCGGCTAAGGTCTACTCGGAGCCCTCCAAGGTCTATAGCGAGCCCGCAAAGGTTTACGGCAATAACGGTCAGCCGGTCGGTGAGCCCGAGGAGAAGAACTACGAGGTGGACGAAGCCGTGAGCGTCGGCAGCAGCGGTAACGTCCACGGGCCCCAGTCCTTCACCGAGGCCACGAATATCGACGAGGATGGCCACAAGGTTGGCTACGTTGTGGAGGGCCGCAACTACCGGAAATACCGAGTGGAGGAGAGGACACCCGACGGATTCATCGTGGGAGAGTACGGCGTGGTCAGTCACGATGACGGATCGTTGAGGGGAGTCAGGTACACGGCCGACGGGACCATCAATCCACGGCTCATCTACGATGCTCTCATGAAGTTCCTCGCACTCTGATCGGGTCGCTCGCCGAGCATACGATGGAGGGAACCTCACGTTTGCAGCGACGAGGACTGACTTTATAGGGAAATTGTATAATGCGCGCTGCAGGAGTGTGGTGTACACGCGTGTGTCGACGAAGACGATGCCTCTACAGAAAGAAATGCGTAGGGATCTGAGGCTATGTGGATGTTAGTTAATGTGAGGGTGAAGAGGAAAAAAGGCAATATTTGTCGTAAAATTATAAAGTTATTGTTTGTTAGTGATAATTTGTATGAGTGCTAAGTAATTGGACGTCAATTATTCGAGAACGTATTAATGTGATTATGACTTGCCAAAATCGTCTGATTATAATGTTTTATTGCTTAATCGGTTCTAATTGTTTGTCATTAGTTGGACCAATTTTTCATCAAGGTCTGTGGTTGTTGGATAGGTCAGCACATAAATATCGCTAAAGCGTCAAGCATTCACAGACCTATATTAGTAATTATTAGTGCATAGAATTGATGTGTTTAGCACTGATTAATTAAAGTGAGAAAAGTGAAATTAGATCGATTATCTTTTATAACATTATAACATTTAAATTTGCAATATGGCATTAATTTGTTTACAATGCTATAAGACGATTTTCTTTCTGTAAAGGCATGTGTTGGCATATTTATTATACATACGGCTTTAGCAACGTTCTTAATATTCATTTGTTTTGCGATTCTATTGCCATCGAGTCATGACGACCGAACGACTGATTTCTTTTTCTCCCTTTTAATTTTTGCTCTTGCCAACTCAACTGCCTCAATTTTAATTTTAAGCACGACTTTTAGAATGTAAGACGATAGATCGCTAGATAATTTCGAAATTATTTAAGTTACTTTGTAAATTATAAAAAGTAAACTATTCAGTAATTGAATCAAATATCGCTGTTATGATGTTTAAAGAAAAAAGACTTGTGAAAATTATGTCTAAATCGCTATTATTTTTTTTTAATTTAACATTCGAAATAAGTTTTCGTTGTTTTTTTCGTTAATACAAAATTCTTAAATAAATTTGCCTTTATTTAATAAAAGTAATAATAATGATGATCGTCGAATGAAACGAAAGAACCTAGTATAAACTCAAGCTAAATACTACTTTCTATGTATTTGCTATTCATCTATACCATTTATTCTTTGTATGCGCCTTACGAATGCTTCGTATCTAGATGCGTACCTTCTTCGAATTATTTCGCAGTCAGGATAGTTGTTGATCTTTGTATCTGTGTACTATAGTGGTGAGTCATTACAAATCGCTACAGTCCGAGTGAAAGTTCTTTCAAGTGCCTTCAAAACGAGATTCAATAACAACTTTGACGGTTGTCAAAGACGTTACTTTTGTTTTATTTAACAGACGAAGCATTCTGTAGTTTTTTCGGACAATAGAAAAAATTTGCTTCTGTGACGAAGATGCGCTATTCGTGTACATCGCAGCTGCCAGAGCCTTCCGGATTTCAATAAATTATTTACTAATACTCTTTTTAAACAAATTAATTAATATTGCTAAAAGGGAATCGAATCTTGTTTATTTAAATTAGAAAATAGACCTAAATTAAATAAACTACTGTATAGTGGGTGCAAGAAATCTGATCTAATGTAGGCTCCGCCGCTGCGAAAATCGCGGACTTGTCACGGCAGCGATTTTTAAAAGCATGCGTCTTTATAATTATACGAATAATGATAATTTTAGCGACGTGTGCAAAAAAATTGGGATCCAAGGAGTATGCATGATCTCTCGATTGACGAGAATTTCCGCTGCTTATAATTAATAATGTTATTTCGATATATAGGCCCAATAGTAGACTAAGTAGGACCGTTATTATTATTTTGATTACCTCAAGTGTTGAGATAGTTCCTTCCGTGCGATGTTGTATATCTACATGTTTGCCAATCATCCGTGCCTATTTCCTCTATGTGCGAAAAATTCCAATTCCTCTGTGCAACCTCGACACTCATTATATAGGTAATTCAGAATAAGCGAACAATAATAAGAAAAAAATGGAAATGACGATATTCATTGCAGTCAACTGTATTTAGAGCGTTATCTCTTATATAACTTATAAGTTTTTATCGTATATTAATCTTTAAATGTACAAACGTCATCGAGTTATTAATTACATACGCTTATTACCTCGTTGTTTTTTTTCTTCATTTATACTTTCATTATGGCAAAGACGCAATGTGATTTCATTTGGATTCGAATGAATCGGTTTATCATTTTCCGTTCATCATTGTTTTTCTCTTGCATGCGTATATGAAGTGTGACTTTTTCGAGCTCATATGTATTAGATTCGGAGAACAAGTACTGCTGATCAATCATCTCGTTTCCTCAGATCGAGTTATGCGTCAATCGCTTGTCCAATGCTCATTCTATATCAATTGTAATAGTTATGCATAAATGTTAAAAAAAGTATATCTCCGACTATAAGGCTACACGATGCCATAATTGCTAAGATTGTCGTACGCGAGTGATGTACGCTGGTAGGTAATATTTACTGTTTTATGTATTCGCATGTATAGCGCTATACGCTGTCATCATTTCTCAAATGCACTTTTGTAATAAATCCATTATCATGAGATGAAACTACTTCCTTTTATTTATTTATACCGATCCCACACCCACATCTCAAAACAATTAAAATGCGTCTTAATATGAGTTATAATAATTAAATTATATTTTTGTTAAACTGTTACGACGATACATTTCACTATGACAATCTATATAATAAGAATTAACAGTCTAGTTAATTGCTTTATAATTATCATGTCTATGATTTGTAACTATTATTATATTCAAAATGTTTTACTTTATATCTTAATATAGAATTGCAGTTAATTAAAGAACTAAGTATAAGTAAATACACTGTATTTTAAAATAAACAATATACTATCCAACTTTCTTAAATTGTTACAAAAAATTTTCATTCTCAGTTTAATTTTGAATTGAAAATATATTATTACATTAAAGATATCTAAAAAGATAAAGTATTTTATAAGACTTATTTTATGAATAGTATATAACTAAAGATAGACTTGAGCCTATTATTATGAAACTCGCTTACAAAAATTCCAGAGAAAAAATACATTACTTTCGCTGGTAAAATACCATAACTAAATGGTCTGCACATAAATGGCAATCTCGAGCTCTATACCATATTAATTATTATTAATGAACAATGCGCGCGCGCCCCACAATTAGGAGAATCCTTATTCAATAACCGCCAAGGCTCCACATCATACATCGAAAGGTCGTTCTTTATAATTTTCGAGGAGCCCAAGGCGCGCGCGAATAATCACCGCAGCAAAACGGTCCACATGATATACAGCGCGACAAGCAGATGACGTCGACGACGGTATTTGTTTGCCAAAGGATTTTTAAAGGAAAGAAATCCAGGCCGTGGCTTGACACGCGATCGAAGCGCCCGTGGGCGAAGATCTGATTTATATATTATGTACAAAAGCGCGGGTACCACGCTTGCAAAGACGGATAAAGAGCTTCACACAATGGATTGCTTATTTAGCGAGTTTTTGCCCCCGCAACTGCGGTTGCAGCTCTGTGGACATTTATGTTGACTAACTTCGCGGCTTTCGAAATGAGTTAAGAGTTGAATCGATGATAAGTATAACGTAAACTGTAGAGTGATCGAGTGGATATGCTTTTTTTAAGAGTTATCGATCAATTTGTTTGAGGTTGGGTTGATTGAATATTTATTAAGCAAATAGGTTTTTCTTTCCACCTAATTTTGTAATCATTTCGACAATAGTACGAATTTTGTATACCTTAGAAATAAATAAAATAATTTAATTTGAATAAAACATAAGTAACGCAGTCTTTCAATGTAAAATGTATACAAATGAGTAATTGAATTTACTACAAAGATTTGTAATTAATATTTATTTTTAATTGATGTAAAGTGTATATAGTGATTTATATATTTAGTACATCAATCGAGAGTCGAAGTAATGTCGTGTGGCACTTGTCAATAGAAAAAGCTAAACAGAGCGTAACGCGTTTTATAATGCCGTCTTGCCGTAATTGGTGTTGCGCGGGGAATTCAAACAAGTTACTAACATTTCTATGAATTTATGCAATAGGACAGAATTTCTACATTTTATTATCTTAAAATAATTGTATCTTAGCGAAGAAGCGTACGCTTATAAAAGTGTAAACAGGCAACTTCTTTATATGGCATTAATAAGGTCCAAGTGTATGTCGTGTGATAGACTTTGCATTGCATGCTAAGAAAATAAAAATATTCGACTTTGAGTCGGAACGAATTACAGAAAGTACAGGTAAGGGTCAGATAATGCGTTTGAATTATCTGTTGATTCCGTTAGCGGATCTGTGACTACATTTGCAATAGAGAAAGAAAAGGCTCGATGAGCACTTTATGCACTGAGAGAAATCAAAGTCATCGAGGACTTAAAAGTCGAATAGTTTAGTTATGGTGAAGTCTGTTATTTTGTCATTTGCATACATTTCTGTTACTCCATTAGTAGTTTTAGATTATTAATCAACAAACACATTAAAAGTCATTATTTAACTTAAAATAATAACAGATTCACAGTAACATAATGTACTGTAACATATAACCGTTAATGTCTGCAGACGAGTATGTTACACTGATTTTTAATATAATTTAACTATGTAAGGGGTGAAGTCTGAGTTAAATTCTGTAAAAAATTATTATCCATTTTACAGACGGCAAAAATATTTTGACGCAACCAAAGTTGATGCCAATTTTTATATCTTATATATGTATGTTATATGTGATTTTGCCATGACTTTGACCGTTTTATGCGGTCTTCATGATACCCTAAGAATTCGCTATTCATTATTTAATTTAAGCTTTTTTCACCACTTATCACGGAGTTCGAATCAGGTAGTACATATTTAATGACCAACGACCACATAATTGTTAGACACACATGTATCAATAATAAATAGTATTTTTAAAGTATATTCATCTCCTAGTATCACTGGCCATGAAATATGTACCACCCGATTCGAAAATCCATGGTCAGTGGTGAAAAAGATTTAAACCCAATAATAAAGATTAGCGAATTTTTAGGGTACCATAAAGACCGCATTAAAGAGTCAAAGTCATGGTAAATTAAATACAACATTCTTACATTGCGTCAAAATATTATTACCATCTATAAAATAGATAATGATTTTTTATAGAATTTAACTCAGGCTTGACCCGTTATGGGGACAGGCCTGGGTGAAACCCAAAAAATGAATTTTTTTTACTAGTCCAGAAAATTTTTTATGTTTAAAAGTAATCATTCTGAAAATATTTGTGCTATATGAGCTTAGTAATATCTTACATTTCATCGTTGTAAAGCCTCAAAATCTTGATCCTACACGTCACAATAAATCACTATTTTCAATACCATAATTATTAAAGTTACTGTGTTCCTCACACGATTTTAGGTGACATGATGAACGAAATCGTATTTTCAATTGTTATTCGACTCCTTTTGACATGTACGAGGGTTGTTCAATAAGTCCTTAGAAAAAGATAGAAGAGAGATAAAAAAAATTCTTTTGGGTAAATATTTTTTTATTTTTCAACATAATCTCCTTTAAGCTCTATACATTTTTCGAAGCATTTTTCCAAATTTTTTAAACCGTCCAAAAAGTATGATTTTGGAAGCTCCTCAAAATAGGCATTTGTTTGGACGATGACCTCCTCGTTCGACGTAAACTGTCGTTCGCAAGCCATTTTTTCAAGTTTGGAAATAAGGAAAAGTCACTGGGTATTAAATCTGGTTAATACGGTGGATGTTGTAATAATTCAACATTTAATTCCATAATTTTGGCCATCGAAACTGCGCAGGTGTGCACCCGTGCATTGTCTTGATGAAAGAGGATCTTTTTCTTTTTCAAATGAGGACGTTTTTCCTTGATTTCTTCACTTAACTGATGCAATAACGACGTATAATACTCTCCTGTTATCGTCTTCCTTTTTCCAAGTAATCGATGTAGATTATGCCGCGTGCATACCAAAATACTGTGGCCATCACTTTGCCGGCCGATTTCACCGTCTTCGTCTTCTTCGGAGCCCGTCCATCTTCGAAAATCTAGTGTTTTGACTGTTCCTTTGTCTCTGGAGTGTACTAGTGTATCCATGTTTCATCCACAGTTATGTATCGACGCAGAAACTCCTCACGAGTGCGACGGAAAAGCGCCAAAACAGCCTCAGAGTCGACCACACGATTGCGTTTATTCTCCACTGTGAGCAATCGCGGCACCCATCTTGCCGAGATTTTTTTCACACCTAATTTTTCGTGCAAAATTGAAGCGACTGTACCTTGCGATATACCTGTGACCTCAACTATTTCACGAACTTTCATTCGTCGATCACTTAAAATCATATCGTGGATATTGTCAATCATTTCGGGAGTACTCACTTCCACTGGGCGTCCCGAACGATGTTCATCTTTTGTGGATGTACGGCCACGTTTAAACTCATTCACCAAATTGTAAACAGTTGCAAATACAAGCGCAGATGTGCCATAAACTTCATCCAACTCAGCTTTGATTTCTTTCGGTGTTAAGCCTTTTAAATATAGATGTTTAATCACCGCTCGAAACTCACTTTTTTCATTGCTATGAATAAACGAAAGTTGTTTATTTCAATCGACAGAAAAATTAAACTATGTGATGGATAGAGCTGAAACTTTAACAGCTATCTAGTTAGTAGTATTGCTCACTAAGAAAAATTCATTTTCGATACTACGAGGGCCATCTCTTGGATTTTCTAAGGACTTATTGAACGACCCTCGTATTACAAAAAGAGCAAAGCATTTTTTCATTAAAATTTGTATTATTATTTTTTCTTTAAATCGGTTGGGTCTCCGAGAAAAAGTAATAAAATATATTCTAACAAAAAAGTGCTTCGCTCTTTTTGTAATACGTGTCAAAAGGAGTCGAATAACCGTTGAAATAAATATTTTCGTTCATCATGTCATCTGCAATCGTGTGAGGAACACAGCAACTTTAATAAATATGCTATTGAAAATAGTGATTTATTGTAACGGGTAAGATTAAGATTTTGAGGTTTTACAAGCTGAAATTTAAGATATTACTGAGTACGTAGTTGTAGCATAAACATTTTCAGAATGATTGCTTTTAAACATAAAAAGTTTCTTAAATAATAGTACTAACCTGCACGCCCAACTTAAAAATAAGCAAGATTACAACTAATATAAGAAATTTATCTAATCTTATCATTCCGAAAATTACTAACACAACATTATCTTATAAATAGTTTTTAACTGGCTTACTATTTAGATAAACAAGCATATATTTTCTTTATAACGACAAACTTTATATTAAATGTATAAAATAGTAAATATCTAAGTTGTAAACAATAAATTTATGTATACTATAGAATATTAATATTTCATAAACATATGTATAATAATTATCGTCCAAGCAATAAATTCATCAAATCATTTTCCAGATCTAATCGAGCACGTGCAGCAACAGACCATAAATCACAAACAATAATTGCAAAATGCTTAAATTACCTATCGTTGTATCAAAAAGTACAAAAGTCAATTATCCACCGAATAAAACTACAGCACTCGGCATTAATTTGCATACAACGAGAAATAAAAGTCGCGTCGATCGTGCGCGCGCGCGCCCATTCTCAATCGCCCCTAAGCAAACGCTCGTCGCGTCTCGACAGTGTACACAAAGTTGCCCGTCAGCAGGCGCAACGAATGGAAATTTTAAGAGGCTCCTCCACTCAAGAGTGCAATCGAATTTTCTCGGGCTGACGCGCGGCAGTCCGCTAGCTTGCGGTCCTCTCCGAGGCATTTGCACTTCGCGGTGTGGCGCCAGAGACTTTTTTACTCTGTCTCCGCGCAGAATGAGGAAAGTTGTCTAAGAGCCGATACAAGCGACTTGGATGTTTGTCGGAGATATTCGAGAGATTGGTAAATATTTGAAGAGATAATTACTCGAATTTCTTAATACTTTATAGAAATGCGACAAGATGTCGGGTATCTTTCGGTCTTTGGAAAAGTACCAACTTATATGGTGTAAAATTCAGATAAAGCGAAAGAATGTATACGTACTTAATTTTAAAAAATATAACTATTTTCTCATTTTACAGTAGTTATTGTAAATTTATATCGATTATAAACCACTTGCTAGAACTGTATATAAAATTGAGAAAAGTACTGTAGTACAATACAAATGGCTATTTTCGTTTAGTAAGTAATTCCATAGTAATTCCAAATATTATTATTGATTTTTTGCTAAATTTTAATAATTGCGACATAATACAGTGATTAACTTCGTGCTCCTCTACATACATTATGCGGATACTCTGCTTAAATAACAGGTTAGCAGGCTAGAATTCTTAGCTTTCATTAAAACAAATTAAAAGTGTCATTTCGATGGAAACGCATTTTGAATGTAATTTTTAAAACCAACAGATGGCATACAATATGCCTAAATTTTGTAAGTCATAGAAGCGCTAAATTAAATATGTAACATATCTTTACTATAGAAAATGAGTTTTATTAAATTTATTTATTTTAATAGTTTACATTTAGTCAATCTTATTATATACTTTTTTTACTGCGTTATTAAATCTGATTTTAACTTTAAAAAAATGATTTAGTACTTTTCAAATCACAACGGAAAACACAAATTAATAAACACAAAATTCGAGTAATTTTCCCGTCTTGCTGATATACCAATCACACTGCAGAGTGTACAACTACTCAGCCCAAATGGACAGATTCCGCGCAATAAAAAGCGACACTGCGCTTGCCCATAAATAAACCAAAAGTGTCGATTTCGCAAAGTAACGAGAGCCGCCCATATCTGCGTCATTATAGGAGAATATACGCGATCTCGGCCTGCTATACAGCTCAACCGAGAATCCCGCGTCATCCTAAAAAATCGCAAAACTGGCTTTTCGTTCTGCACCCTGGCGCCAGACGCCCGATTGGTTTGCGTGCGCGCGGCTCCAGCCGATCGTCTACTATGCGATACACCGACAATTTAGCTCACGGATCACACTGCAGAACGAAAGCGAGCGAGAAAGATACATAGAGAAAAGGAAGAAGAGATATGCAGCAGGCGCCGTAGGAGCAGTGAACGTCCTTGGTCCTTGGAAAGCGTATTTTACCGGGGGCGTTGTTCTTATACTACGAATGCTCGATCACACGGGTGCACGTGCAGACCTGTGCGAGGCCTCTATGCGCTGATTCGCTGTGCGTTACACTTATATATATATATATATATATATATATATATATGTATAGTTTGACAGAGCAGACTACATTAAGACGTCTTTAACAGCGAGGAGGATCAGAGCGTGTCCATCAGCGGGAGACGGGAATCATTCTTCGCGGCTTATGATAATGATAATGTTTATGAGGATGCGGATGATCGAGATGAGAGATATAAGCGATTTTAAAGTTTGAACGAGACACTTTACACTCCCCCCCCCCCCCCCCCCCGCTCCCTCCCCAATGGAAGACTTCACTCTCTCACATTTAATTAATTATTCTTATATGTGTAGAATACGTCAATTCACTGAATATTCTCTTCGGCTTTAATAATCATCTCAAGTTTTTTACCAATTTTCCACCATATATATCCGATATATAAGGGGGTTAAATTAAAAATTACTATTTCGTATATAACAAAAGAAGGGAATTGCTTTATCAAAATTTTCAGGTTGGAAAATTAGGTAATTTTAAGCTCTTTCAAAGACACTGTCGCCGAAACCATGATATTATTTGTAACTTATCTAAAAACACGAAACAATATACGCCGCGCGCGCACACACGCACACACATATATGCACACATACACGCACACAGACCCACGGCATAGCGCGTCTCTTACACATAAGAATTATACAGGTAATTATTGTACGCAATTTAGCATTCGTCAACTTATATATAGATATATTTGACCAATGCTAAATTGTGCACAATAGTTACGGGTACAATTCTTATGTGTAAGAAACGCACTATGCCAGACACACATACACTCGCGCATACTCTCACACACATATGCATACGTACACACACACATACACACACACACTCACACAGGCGTCAGACACACACGCACAGACACTCACACATAGACACACACATACACACACACACACATCCATACAAACATTTTTTTAAAATAGTGTATTCTGAATCTTATAATATCTTAAAACATTTCTATAACGATTTACCATAACTTTTTAAGAATAAGAAATATATATTTGTTACAAAGATACGCAATGTAACGATTAATTTGTGAAAAAGATATAAATAATACGAATTTAAATAAATTATGCATGATATTAGTTACAATTAACTTGTTTTAGAACTTTACGCTTATGTAATCATAACTCATTCAAAAAGTAATTGATTTATATACAATGTTTTCGGAACACAGGATGCATTAAAACCCTATTATAATATCCCTTATACATTATCTGGTAAGCCACATTTAGTATATCCCTGTACTTTCTAGGAATTATCCAACCCCTTAATCGACCTTCATCCCACTACCTCAATTTATCCATATAAATAGGAACTAGTTCAGACATAACTTTAGTTAAGATTTTGATAGCAACAGGTTATCGTCATTTGCAAAACTTGCTTTCTATATTAATATTATACACTTATTACTTAGAATCAGTATATATCATAAAATGGCAGTTCAAAGTTTGGCCTTAGAATCATTGATGGCCACTTACACGGACTCGGAAGATGAATACGAACCGGACCATCAACAAGCAAATTTGGTTAATTTTGAGGACTTGGATGAGCCACACATTAGGAATGGACTTGTTTCTTATCTAGACAACACTGTATATTCTGATGAAGAAGATGATACAGCTTCATCCGCGAAAACAACAGAAGCATATTCATCTAGTATCGGAGAATCATCATCGAAAGATCGGTCGTCAGATAGCGAAGACGAGTTTGAAAAATTATTGCCTCCAAAATCAGCAGCTTCTTATCTAGCTGAACTTCAGGAGAAAGTTGAGAAACTCTACAAGCAAGTAGAAGTTGGGCTAGACATCGAAGAATATATTCAGTCCAGGAAGCAGTTTCGAAATCCATCCATGTTATCGAATTTGATTGAGCACTGCAACATTGATCAATTGGGTACGAATTTTTCTCCTGATGTTTTCGATCCACGGAAATGGGGCAAGCACTCATTTTACGACTATCTTGCTCGGGACCAACAAAAATGCATGCAGAAATTGACAACAGCGAAGCTTGAGAATGAAATTCCTGTTCAAATAGTAAAAGAAACTTTGAAGACTCTTAAGCCAAGACAGGCTTCTTTGATGGAAAATTTAAATCCTGAAAGAAAGGTTTTGAAGACTACAAAGCGTAAACGAGGCCACTATTGAAAATAATTTATTAGCATTAGAAACATAAGTATAATATTCATTGTAAACAAATTATTTATATAAGACTATATACATTCCATTATCTGTATTATATTTAAATTTGAAAAAGATAATATTAATTATTACAAAAACAAATACATATATACTTTTTAGCATTAAAATATTTTGCCTTTGTAATTTATTACCTACCTGAGATGAATAGTCTTGCTAAATATGATTTTTTTAGAATATGAAAGTAGCGACTATATACTAATTTTTTATTATTACAAAATAAAGATATATTTGACCAATGCTAAATTGTGCACAATAGTTACGGGTACAATTCTTATGTGTAAGAAACGCACTATGCCAGACACACATACACTCGCGCATACTCTCGCACACATATGCATACGTACACACACACATACACTCGCGCATACTCTCGCACACATATGCATACGTACACACACACATACACACACACTCACACAGGCGTCAGACACTCACACACAGACACTCACACATAGACACACACATACACATACACACATCCATACAAACATTTTTTTAAAATAGTTTATTCTGAGTCGTATAATATCTTAAAACATTAAAACATTTCTATAACGATTTACCATAACTTTTTAAGAATAAGAAATATATATTTGTTACAAAGATACGCAATGTAACGATTAATTTGTGAAAAAGATATAAATAATACGAGTTTAAATAAATTATGCATGATATTAGTTACAATTAACTTGTTTTAGAACTTTACGCTTATGTAATCATAACTCATTCAAAAAGTAATTGATTTATATACAATGTTTCCGGAACACAGGATGCATTAAAACCCTATTAGAATATCACTTTTACATTTTCTGCTAAGCCACATTTAGTATATCCCTGTACTTTCTAGGAATTATCCAACCCCTTAATCGACCTTCATCCCAGACTGTAAGATTCTAGTGACCCTCCTTACACCCTCTCTAACGTAAGTTATTATACTTAAATATAATTTTAGTGTGAGAATTATTTCAATGTGAAAAATGTATTCTATTTTTGTCTAGGAAAAACAATATATGTAGCGTGAAGCTACATTCGTCTCCGTAAGACATTTTTCGTGAATGTAAGGTAGTTTTTGTCAAAGCAGGGCAATATCCGTCAACTTAAGGCAATATCCGTAGTGTGAAGCCACATGCGTTAACGTAAGACCTTTTTCACGGACGTACAGTAGTATTCATCAGCGTAGGGCAATAATCGTCAGTGTAAGGCAATATCCGTAGCGTGAAGTTACATTCGTAAGATTTTATTTTTCTAACGCATGACTTTTTTTTAATTAGAGGTTGATTAATAAATAAATTATTAATTATGGAGTCTTATTTAATTGTTGTGCGGAACGTTTCGTCGCAGCGGATATAGTGATTGCCGCTGCGTAGGCCGCGTACACGGCGATCAGATTGGATCGTCTGGGGTCGCTATTCCCTCCGATTGGCCACCGGAGGGATTACGGGGCGAGGAAAAACAAAAGGTTTTCCTCGCGGACGGTAGGCCATAGAAGCGCCACGTGAAAATTTTAGACTCTGTTACCATAGATTCTAAAATTTTTTGAAAAGAAACAAAGGAACGATCTCGAGCTAGACAAGCTAGGTGAACCGATTTTTTTGTTCATTCGTTTTTTCAGCTTTCTCAAGAGACACTTGAAGTATATTTTACAATTCTTTTGCAACTTTGTATGTATAAAATAATTATATTTCAGTGTAATTAAAGTCTATAATTACTTAAAATAAGAATTTAAAATATTTATTATAAATTCTCCTGGTGTGCGTTGTGACGGGTAATTATACATACCCTGTCACATGCTCTCTCCCACACACATAGATATGTACTAACACTTTTCAGATGTTACAGGTGTCAACGCTGTAAAGGGAGAGAGAGGATTGCGAGCCGCATAGAGAGAAAGAGAGAGAGTATAAGTAGGGGGCGCGGAGGGGCGCGAGCCACGGTGGTTTTTTGGTAGAAGGTAGAGACGCTTCGACGGTTCGCAAGGACGGACGCGGGTTGCGAGAGATCATTCGGTGCGCGAGAAAAAGCTGCGGAAAGCGAGGGATACAACTGCGACGACCGCCCAGCACACCTTCGAGCCGGCTACAGCTATTCCCAGGGATTGTCTGGTGATAGCTACCTATCGTGCGGCGACCGCTGCCAAGTCCTCGGATTAGGGTGAGTCAGCGGTTATCTCTCTCTCTCTCTTCCCTGGGTATTCTTTCTCTCTCTATATTTCGCGACACGCCTGCGAGGACGCACACTCTGTGTGAAGTGCGTGATTGTTCTTCTATCCCATCAATTGAACATATATATATTTTCTATAACTTACATGCTGCGTTGTCTCTGGCTTTCCCTTTCCCCCACTTGTTCATGCTCTTATCATAGATATTAATATGTACCGCGGGTTTTAAGGACTAAACCCCGTTATAGCGTAATCTTTTGATTACAATATCTAGGTTATGTAATAAGACGCTTTAATTTAGTAAAGTACAAATTTTTAGTCTTTTGAAAAGAGTTACTAATTATATACTTGTTAATTTCTTGAGAAGAATCAAATCTGCATCAGTACGTATTATTTTAAAAAGTAACATTTATTATCTATATTGTCTTGCATATGTAAATGAAAACAAAATTTTGACCATTATTATTCTATTTAAGCTACTAATATTCATCGCAGTAATGAAACCTGATATTATATTAGTATAATGTTGAAAATTCCCAGAGCATGTTCTGTTTACTGTGAAGAAACAGGAAATGATTATGTATGATGTAACATGTTTCTGTGCAACTTTTTGCGAACAACACCAGAATGTTTTGTACCATGCACATTATAAAATAAACAAGAACAGTTATTTAAAATATTACGTGAAAGTTTAATATATTTCTGAAACAAATCAATGTTTTAATGTGCCGCGCTTACAAAGTTATTGTTTTTATGGACAATGTATTGATGGAGCTCATTGTTCAATCACGGTGAAAATGACTAAAGTATTGTTACGACACTTGTAAAACGGAAGATTTCACTGTTATTGCGCTGAATTAATGAGTTTATAATTGTATTTAAAATTACATTTCTTATTTAAAATAAAATCGTATTCATAATATATAAATTATACGCTGTTTATTTATTTTTAATCCGACGTTTATTTTACTAACATTAAATCTTGTAAAAAGATATCATTAGAAATTTGGAGACCAGGCGCTACTTTTATTCAGTGATGTACTAACAAGGAGAGTCCACAATCTGCCGAAAACAATTTTCGATGAGGATTAGAGAAATGGTTTTAGGTACCTACAACTTATGCCTAGCATCCGTAGTTTCATCTCATAGGCCCTTGGGCTCAAGTATATTGAACCTTATATCGATGGGTCCTAAGAATAAAGACTTATCTTACGCGTTACGATTGGAAAAGACCTATCTCATGCGTTACGATTATAAAAAAACCTATCTTGCGCGTCAAGATTAGAAACGTATTATATTTTTTGAGGTTATCAAGGAGCGCGGTGTCGTTCAATGTTAAGTATAAGTGTAAAACGGTACGAAGCTGAGCGGACACTTCAATGCCCTTATATACTTCTTGTTGTGGCTTTTTAACCTCTTCAAAATGTTCAACTATATTTAATCTTGTTCAATTATTTCCTTATTTAATATTAACATTTTGAATCGTGTACAATATTTGATAGCAGTAGCTACATTATGGTGCCGAAACCCGGGAATTTTTGAGTGAGTAAATATTGTACGTGCAATCTTAGACGCAGAGTCCCGGAGAGGAGACGAGCAGATAGCTGTTCGACTACTAGAGAGAGCAGCTCACACTCGGAGAGGACAGAAGCAGCTCCGGAGAAGAGATAGCTGTTCGACTGCTAGAGAGAGCAGCTCACACTCGGAGAGGACAGAAGCAGCTCCGGAGAAGAGATAGCTGTTCGACTGCTAGAGAGAGCAGCTCACACTCGGAGAGGACAGAAGCAGGCCAGCAGTTCAACTAATAGCGAAAGCAGCTGAAACTGTGTCTTTCCAAATTAAAGGAATCTCGAAGTTATCAGGTAAGAAATGCCAAGAGCACGTTTACTAAATCCGCCCGAGCGTGTGTCAACAGGCTCGATATCGCGACGACGGGGACCTCGTACGGCTGCATCCGATCGCGGGAGGCCTCGTTTAAACGAGCGAATCGAGAAAGTGCCGCCCGCGCCAATGCGCCGTAGTCGGAGAAATCGGCGGGAAACCGCCGAGGTGGACATCGAGGCGATCGACGAGCAGTCGGCAGTGACAGAGAACGAGGAGATCGTCGGTCCATCTCCCGCTTCGGCGCGCCAGCGAGCTCGGTCCCGGATATCTCCGCGCGTTGGGGCGCCCCCCGTACGAACGGAGACGAGCAGTTTGATCAGTTCGACGAGCAGCCATCGGCAGCAGAGGACGAAGAGGTTCAAGGGCCGCCTCCTGTCCCGGAGCGCCGACGGGCTCTGTCTCGGAGAATGGTTCGATGAGGCAATCGACGAGCTGCCGTCCGCAGCGGACGATGAGAAGAGCGGCGAGCTCCCGTTACTACCGGAGGACGAGGACGCGAGCCCCGTGGACTACGAGTCTTTTTCCGCGGTTCGAGAACGCGGAGGGCGTTCACGGACCTCTACGTCGGCGCGAGGTCGCGCGGCACATTCTAGGGTGTCGACGGCAGTACGAGGGCATGCGTCAACGTCGGCAGCGGTCTACAACGAGGTGTACGACGTGCCAATTCCTGTGGCACGTGGGCGCGCTACTTCAACGAGGGCCGTAGCAGCACGAGGACGAGCGCCGGGTTCCGTCATCGCAGGGGCGCGCGGACACCCGTCACCGTCAACAGCAGTATCGGCAGCGCTAGGAAGCGCGCCGACAATTGCGAGGACAACAGCGGCGTGGGAACGGGCTCCACCTTCAATATCGGCGACGGTACCGTGGGGACGCGTGCCGTTATCCAGGACAACAGCGGCAGCGCGAGGACGCGCGCCGCCACTAGCGGCGACGGCGACATCGGCGTCATCGAGCAGAGGTTTGAGTTTAGATATAATAGCGGGGCAATCGAAGCGCCCGATTAACGTAATAACTCGTGCATCGCCGACCAAGCGCGGGCGTGTTGTAGAAGAGAATGTTGAGTTTGCCAACCAGCGAGAATCGGAATTTTTTGAAGTGTCGGAATCGGAATATTGTGAGCATGATGACGTAAATGTAGAAACCATTTTTGACGATTTTCATCCGCGAAGCTACAGTTCCGAATACGAAACCGAACGGCGTAATGAACAGAGTGAAATTTCTAAGAATAAAATAGTTAGTCAGTCAAATCTAGTAAATGATAACATTCGACTGGTAAATAGGATGACGTCTGCAAAAAGCCTGCATCTTTTCTCGGGAGATTCGCTAAACTGGATGCGGTTCAAGAAAGCCTTCGAGCTTTCGACGGTGCTCGGCGATTATAGCGATCAAGAAAACGTCATGCGATTGTCGGACGCATTAAAGGGCGACGCGCGGGACGCCACACAAGCCTTATTTTTTACGGGAAATAGCTCCGAGGAGATAATTAAAACATTAGAAATGAGATTCGGAAATTCCAAATTAATATTAGAGAAAATATTACGTGAGATTCGAGAGTTACCTAGCATAGATTCTCAGAAAATTAGTTTGGTAGAATTCGCTACAAGATTAAGGGCCGCGGTCTTAGCGATCAAGTCGCTTGATAATAATTTAGGGTACTTATATAGCCCCGAGCTTGTAAACGAGTTGATTCAAAAGTTGCCGAGATCGATGGTGTACAATTTCGTGAAATATGCTGCAACTGAAGGGCGTGACAAGCAGGATTTAGAGAGAATTGCCGAATTTATGTATAAAGAAGCGGAAATGAATATAGTCGCTGGGATTATGATTTTCGAGTCAACTGAGTCGCAGAAAAACGCGTCACATAGTTCGCGAAACAAAGAGAGGCGCACGTATACACGACGCGAACGACTACTGAAAAATTTCAAAATTGTGAAAGGTTCTGGAGAAAGGAACAGGCTGGCTGAGAAATGTGTCATGTACGTAATCATGACATAGATGACTGTAGAAATTTCATTAAAATGTTCGTGAATAAGCGTTGGAAAGTAGTACGATCCCAACGTTTATGTTTTAATTGTTTAAGTAGTGGCATTCGCGGGATTATTGTAAAAAAGAATCATGCGCGCAATGTAGTCGCAAGCATCACTCACTTTTGCATACGCCAGTGGATTTTTATTTAAGTCAAAGTCGAGATAAAGTGAGAGCTCGCGATCCTACTAAAGCTTCGCAAGTATGTGCGAAAACAGCCGCGCAGGCAGATGAACAAACCTGACTAGATTCTTGTTCCTTTTTAAAATTAGTTCCGGTGTTAATTTTGAGCGCGCGCCCTGCTAAAGTAATTTACGCTCTATTAGATGACGGCTCGACCGTCACGATAATTAACTCGAAAATAATCGATGCACTTGGAGTTATGGGCACGCGAGTAAATATATTTTTAAAAGGAGTAGGTGGCGAGGGTGCGACTACATTGTGCAGTACGAAAGTAAATTTAGAAATAAAAAGCAATAAAAAAATTATTTTTAGAATGTTCCTGAAAATGGGGCTGACGCAAGAAATAACGGAGCTGCCGCAATCGATGGGTTAGAAATCAATGTTCCAGAAAATGTCACAGATGGAAACAGAGTGAATGGTAATGAAAATAATGCAGACCAGAATGTTGCCATACATAATGGAGCGAATGGTAGACGCGAAGACGTTGACAGAGACAATGCAGAGCATGCTCAAAATTTAAACGCGAACATTGATGGGAATCGTCCAGTTGGTGATCGTGCAGGTAACGATACAGAGAAAAACCGATTGTTACCCAGGAGGAAATAAAAAATGTAAGAAAATGTACGAAAGTGTATATAAACGTAAGAAAATATTATAATTGAGATTTCTCTTACCAAATATTTACACATTTTTGTACATTTTTGTACATTTTGCTACATTTTTGTACATTTGAAAAAAACCGGATTTAGTACGTTAAAATTCATACGTTTTTGTACACTTATTTACAGTTACATTTTTGAACATTAATATATACTTACGTACGTTTTTGTACATTTATATACACTTTTTACATTAAATAAGTACAAAAATTTTCGTTCATATATAACAAAAAAATGTTCAAAAACGTAATAAAATGTATGAAAATGTCTAAAAATGTAGAAAAATGTAGAAAAATGTAGAAAAATGTATGACAATACAGAAGAAGTAGCCTAGTTTTTGTCTCAATTCTAATAGAAATATACACTTCTGCACAGTATCCTACAATTTTGTACTTTTATATACATTAACGTATATATTTGTTCATTTATTTATTTCCACCAGGGTAATAGTAATTTTAGAACAGGTCATAAGAAGATGTGAAAGTGAAATAAAAATCCCTACCTTACCGGCATCACGTTTATATATTTTTCTCTGCAATAAAAATTTCTTAAAAACGCCATACTCTGTTCTCCGTACTCATACTATGAATCTTTAGTTAAATTTTCAGAAGCTTTTATTATTAAGTCTCGGAGAAAAATGCGTTTGAAAATGTATAACTATATAATAGTTATACATTTTCAAAAACATTTTCTCTGAGAGTTAACAATGAAATTATTTGAAAATTTAACTACAGCTTTCTGATAAAACTACGGAGGGCACAGTATGACGTTTTTAGAAATATTTATTTATTGCAGAGAAAAAATATAAACGTGATGCCGGTAAGGATAGGGATTTTTATAAATTTTGCAGTAGAAGCTCTAATACTTTTTTTAGTAACCGATACTATCTATTTCTTTCAGGTAACAACGGTGGCGGTAATGAAGATTATCAAGTTGAAAATCGTGATAGAAATCAGCAGGTTAGAGATGGTGCAGGAAAATAACAAGGGCAAAGGTCAAGCTCGTGGTGATAATGCTGGTGGCGGCTATGGTAGGAAAAGAGCCAACTCATCTCTCTCTGATCGGGAAGGCGAGGAAAAAATGAAGAAACAGATAACAAATTTGGAAAAGGTACGTTTTTATCTCAAATGATTTTCTAATTAGTTATATATATATATATATATATATATATATATATATATATATATATATATATATATATATATATATATATATATATATATATATGTATAAAATTAATCCGTTAAAACAATGGTTTTTTTAGAATGTATATACTATGTGTAAGATGCTAAAGGATCAAAATGAAAGGGAAAATTCAAGTGTTAGCACCGTACTACAAGCTGTTTCTCAACAACACACGTCTTCATTCATTCTGCCGCCACGCCAGATACACCAATCTTCTTACCCTTATGGACTGTCTGCGCCAGCTCACGCCCCTTGTGGTCCACATGCACCGTCTTCCTTCTATTCTGGACAACAATCAGCATTTCCTGTTACTTATGTGCCTTCAGCTGCTTATTATGGACCATCTCCGCCAGTTCAGTTTCCTTATGCATCATCTTCTACCGCTCAACTCCCTTATGGACATCCGTTGACAGGTCAAGTTTCCTATGGACTACCTCAAGTAGTTCCTCAAGGACTAGCTGGTACACCATCTTTTGTATACGGGCAACCTGCAGTACCTGTTTATGGATCACTTGCAGGAACTCCTGCAGCCTGTATACCTCCAACGTATCCACAACGTTACTTTTAATCATTTTTTTTATAAGCTTCCATGTCATTTCTTTTATTATTTAGATATTTTTCAAAAACATGTAATTATTATGTAACTACTTTGTAATTTTCATGTATAAAAAAAAATCTTTATCAACATTTAAGAAATAAAAAAAAAATTGAAATCTTTAACCCTTTCAGGGCCACATTTTTCTTCTGTACATACATTTAAAGTCATTAGTGATATAAGGGTTTTCGGGGTCGCTGAATACGAATCTGACGTCAGAATTACAAAATTCAAGATGGCGGATCCAATATGGCGACTATTTTAGGTTAAATTCGTGGTTTTATTGCCGGTTAAGATAAAACTTTGTATATAGAGGTTTTCGGGGATGCTGAATACGAATCTGACGTCAGAATTACAAAATTTAAGATGGCGGATCCAATATGGCGACTATTTTAGGTTAAATTCGTGGTTTTATTGCTGGTTAGGATAAAACTTTATATATAGAGGTTTTCGGGGTCTCTGAATACAAATCTGACGTCAGAATTACAAAATTAAAGATGGCGGATCCAATATGGCTTCTATTTTAGGTTAAATTCGTGGTTTTATTGCCGGTTAGGATAAAACTTTGTATATAGGGGTTTTCGGGGTCGCAGATTACGATTCTGACGTTAAATTTTTAAAATTCAAAATGGCGGAT
The DNA here is from genome assembly GCA_949152435.1 of Gastracanthus pulcherrimus. Lineage (NCBI taxonomy): Eukaryota > Metazoa > Arthropoda > Insecta > Hymenoptera > Pteromalidae > Gastracanthus > Gastracanthus pulcherrimus. The sequence continues at coordinate 30,298,521 of OX424574.1, read as the reverse complement.
TCAATATGGTGACTATATTTGGTCATATTTGTAATTTTTTTCGATTAGCACAAAAGTTCGTATACGGGGGTTTCCAGGGTCGCAGATTACGATTCTGATGTGAGAATTGTAAAATTGAAGATGACAAGTTGAAGATGGCGGCTTCAGTGAGCACGACCCTCATTCGTTTTTGAAACAGTTATAAATCAAAGAATATATGCGTATACTACTCCCTCTCAGCACAACATAGAACTAACGACGTGGACGTGGGGAGAAACTAGTTCCATTTATTTATTTATTTCATTTTGTAATTTTTGTTTTATATTTCAACATTTTAATTTTTTTTAAATTTTTCAATTTAATTTTTTTTTTATTTTTTTTTAATTTTTCAATTTAATTTTTTTTTTATTTTTTCATAAATTTGTATTATTTTTTTAAAACTTTCAGCATATTGTTTTTTTTTTTTAATTTTTTTGAAATTTTATATATTTTTTGTCAACATAAAAAAAAATTATATTCAATCTACTTTGGTTCATGGTACTTTTCGAAACAATTGTTTCCTTCCTCATTGCACAATGGAACATTGCATGTTTTACAATAAAATTTTGTGCGCTTTTGATTTTCTTTTGTACTGCAGTGGGCGCATCTTCTCCGACTCACAGAAATACCAGGTAGGTGAAATGCCTGCGACGTTCTGACTGTATAAGTTACATTCGGTTTACATTTTTTCATCGGGGATTTTATGGACGGTCTTCCCTTCAAACGATTCGGAATACCAACCAAATGATCAGCTACTGACAATCTAAAGTCTTTCAGTGTCAATGTTTCTTCCGGAAACAGCAATCTGTATATGATAAAAGAATTTACTACAGTAACATCAACAAAGTGCCAGAAGATACGATGCCACCACTTTTTGCTTTTCCGACTAATTTCGTAAAACGATTTTAGCATGTCAGCTTTGTCAAGGCCTCCCATGTGACTGTTGTAATCTTTGGCCATTTGTGGGCAGGTTACTTCGTTCAAAGAACCGTCTTTTTGTTTCCGATTGACTTGTGATATGACGGGTCGTGATAATTTGATAAAAAGCGTACTGGCTTCTTATCATACCATTTTAGCCATCGAACTCCTTTATATGAAGTTCGGAATTCACTATCGCCAGGAGACATCTTTTTTTCGGCTTGTTGGATTTTTGGCAAGTCTTTTCTATCCTTCCGAACTGTACCACATGCTAAGATTCCATCTGTTAGTAAGCTTGACATAAAATCTACGGTAGTGAAATAATTGTCGAAGTAAATACGATAATGCTTGTGCATTAGATCACGACTCAAATCTTTGATTACTCTCTCACCTAAAAGAGTTTCTGCTCTATTTCCTATTTTTCCAGTGTAGATTTGAAATTTAGAAATGTATGCATTATCGTCTCCTCTACCCCAAATTTTATAGCCTCTTTTGATCGGCTTCATTGGCATATACTGCTTCATAGAACTTCTGCCTTTGAATTTTATCATGCTTGCGTCAATAGCTTGATTCCTAGTTGGATTATAAAAATACTCGTAAGTTTCAGAAAGATTATTTAGAAAAGGTGAAACTTTATACAATTTATCATACCCGGGTTCATTTCTTTTCGGTTCCTTAGTATTATCATTCAGATGTAAATGAGACAATAGAAAATAAAATCGTTTCACAGGCATGACAGAACTAATATAAAGATCATGTAGTTGTAAGTTTTAGACCAGTAATCACATACCAGTAAGACGGTAATCTTTTTATACCCATCATTATATTGAGTCCTAAAAATTTCATTATTTCATCACTAGTAATGACTTCAAAATCTTTTTCTTTCTGCTTGCAGTAAAGGTTTGATTATTTGACAATTAGTTGAATATTCCTTTCTGAAAATAAACATAAAAAAACATAACCTGGTTTTTCAATATTTTCTGGAAAATTTTTTGGGCCTACCTGTTCAGTGAATGGTGGATTGAAATGAACTCTCCGTTATTTTCCCACATACCATCCATTTCTGCTACACGATTACTCAGAGGGGTATCATCATCATCGTCGAACTGACTGTTTGTATCATCATCAAACTCGAATTCATCATTGTTGAATTCAAATGATTTCTCTAACACGTCTTCTGTAATAGAAAATTCATCTTCCGTGTTTTCAATATCGTCGTTCATCTCGCCATCACTAGGAATTTCGATTTCTTCAAAATTTTCTTTTGTGTCGCTCATTTTTCTTTTTGGATCGCTCAGACAGTTTTTTAGTACAATAAGTCAATACAAAAAATAGACAAAAAGTAGTATCAATTCTTTTTACAACCTGATGATTGTACGTGTAAACATGTTAGCTACTATGCTGCATCCCACTTTTGACTTCTTGGCAGCTAGTGTTTAGAATCGTAAAAGTTAAAAATTAGCCCTATAGTCGTCGCTATGCGTTACCTACTTAGCAAGTCACTCGAGTGAGGATCAAGACGCTTGCCACCCCAACCTCTCTTATATGCATTTCTCACGGCTATCTCTGTTGCGAGTAGATCGACGCCGCCTGGTGGCAGTACGTGAAGCTACGCTGTCGGTAACTCCGCCTTTTTTCATTATAGTAGTGTAATTTCAATTATTCAATAGAATGAAATAGCGTTTCGGTTTACTAATTCAATAAGTGGTGTATTCCCAATTTTAATAGTGAAAAGAATTTCTACTACTGAATTACTGATATTTTCACTATTTTATAAATGAAAAAAGGGTTCACCGGCAGAAATAGTGAAAGTTTCACTATTTCACATTTAGAGAGTATACCGCTAAGATGCTACTACTGGATGCTGGCCACCTGGTGGACGGTCACACAATTAAGGCTATAACATATGTAATGAGCATAAAACACTATACAAATAGATGATTAATATTTTAAAATAATTGAAACAAGTTATACATTATAAATAATGAGTTATAAAAAATTATCAATTTTTGAAATTTGAAAAAAATATATATTATAGATCTGGACACGGACTATAGATAAAATCAGTTAAATGTTCTTAAAACTTGCAGGGGCAAAGAAAAAATTAGTAAAAAGGTTATTTGCATGTATTTTTTCCCGCTGAACACGAATCCACTGTTAGTTTTGGTCTATGGGTCCACCTTTCGTCCATAACCTCAAAAAACAATCAAAAAATGCAGTTTACGTGGCTGAGACTCGAAATAGTGGTCCAAAAATTAGGAACGCAGCTTATTCGCATGTATTTTTTTCCGCTGAATACGAATCCACCGTTAGTTGTTGTCTCTGGATCCACCTTTCGTCCATAACCTCAAAGAACAGTCAAACAATGCAGTTTTGCGTGGCTGAGACTCGAAATAGTTCTTTTTTTTCCGATGAATACGAATCCACCGTTAGTTTTGGACTCTGGGTCCACCTTTCATCCATAACCTCAAAGTACAGTCAAATAATGCAGTTTTACGTGGCTGAGACCCGAAATAGTGGTCAAAAAATTAGGGACAAAGCTTATTCGCATTTTTTTCCCGCTGAATACGAATCCACCGTTAGTTTTGGTCTATGGGGCCACCTTTCGTCCATAACCTCAAAGAACAGTCAAAAAATGCAGTTAAGTGGCTGAGACTGGAAATAGTGTACAAAAAAAGCTCATCATCATTCTTCGTTGGTTTTTAACAGAGGAATACAATGCTGTTTTCGGTTTTAACCTTGACTCAAAAGCTCATTTTCAAGGTCATTTCAAGGACAATTGTTCAAAGACAAGGTCCAATTGTTTAAATTTGACACTATTTTAGCTATTATTTTGACAGGAATGTCATGTTTATGATGGTATTGAGTCCTTCTACAGGAAGCTTTGTAATTGTAAAATTTTCAATTTCATAAAAAAGGCGTTATAATCATGTTTTGAGGTTGTGGAGTCCGAATCCCGTGTTTTTAGAAAATGTTTGTGTGGGCATATGTGTTTTTAATTTTGCAGTTTGATGTAGGGGCTACTTTTCAAAAAATGTTCCCAATCGTATTTGTTTAATTGCACCTTTTTCGAAATAGAATGAGATGTTCTTTTCCTAGATTTCATTAGTTTGGATATAATTAGATTTTTTTTTCTCATCATAACCAACATCGAATATATCTTACAGCATAAAATATTGTACGTTAAAAGAAAATATGTACTTTCCTCTATCGTTTTATGCTTTCATTTTTTCAAATAATCTTCCGAGGATAGTTAAACGACATTCTTTTGTAGTGCATAACTCCTCCTTGAAGTCATTGTTTCTTCAACAGTCCTTCTAAGCATAGTTGAAGGAAATTTCTTCTCGTTGCGTAACTGCTTGCGTAACAGTCTTTTTCAGGATAGTTAGCGAGCTCTTACATTAGCGAACTAATTGTTTCTTCAACGGTCCTTGTAAGGATAGTTGAAGGAAATTTCTTCTCGCTGCGTAACTGCTTGCGTAACAGTCCTTTTCAGGATAGTTATAGCGAGCTCTTACATTAGCGAACTCATTGTTTCTTCAACGATCCTTCTAAGGATAGTTGAAGGAAATTTCTTCTTGTTGCGTAACTGCTTGCGTAACAGTCCTTTTCAGCATAGTTAGCGAGCTCTTACATTATCGAACTCATTGTTTCTTCAACGGTCCTTGTAAGGATAGTTTAAGGAAATTTCTTCTCGTTGCGTAACTGCTTGCGTAAAAGTCCTTTTCAGGATAGTTATAGCGAGCTCTTACATTAGCGAACTCATTGTTTCTTCAACGGTCCTTCTAAGGATAGTTGAAGGAAATTTCTTCTCGTTGCATAACTGCTTGCGTAACAGTCCTTTTCAGGATACTTATAGCGAGCTCTTACAGTAGCGAACTCATTGTTTCTTTAACAGTCCTTCTAAGGATAGTTGAGGGAAATTTCTTCCAGGTGGGTTCAGACTTGCGCAACGGTCCTTTTCAGGATAGTTGTCAAGCTCTCGAATCATTTGTAGTAATCAACTTTTCAACAGTCCTTCTAAGAACAGTTTAAGGGAGTTCCTTCCCGGTCTTGCGCAACAGTCCTTTTAACCCCCCTGCGCAGGAGTTATCATGCCAGAAATACCTTCCAAATGCAGTAATTTTTCAAAGCAAGTCTAAAACGTAGAGGGGAATGATTTTAGGGTTTTTGGGGTCGCTGATTACGAATCTACAGTCAGAATTTCGAAATTCAAAATGGCGGATCCAATAAGGCTGCTACATACGAAATTCCTGTATATTACGATTGTTTTTAAAGAAAATAACCATACATGGGTTTTGGGGGTCGCTAATTACAAATCTGTCGTCAGAATTTCGAAATTCAGAATGGTGAATCCAATATGACCGCCACATAAGCAATTTTTGTATAATACGAGCGTAAAAAAAAAAAATAACCATACATGGGTTTTTGGGACTTGTGCAACTTTTCTCAGCAAAAAACGAACGTGTCACAAAACAGATTTTGAGATTTTACGATGTTTTCAACAAAACCCATGTTTTAATGTGTATAAAGGTTTTTGGGTTATAGGGCTATAAACGTGAAAAGGCTGAACATGAAGATACGGGGGCGAAGCGAGCGGCACGGGGCTCACGTGAACACAACTCCGCTTCTTGCCGCTAGGTGGCGGGACTCATACGGCGCGCTTCCCTGTAACAGAACAGCGAGGCGTCGGGCATATAAGGAGACTCGTTCCCAATACTCGCCAGTCTACATTTAGTGTGAACCGTCTTCAATATATTCTCCGTGTTAGAGATCACGTCTGAGTGGCAGGCTAACGGATAAAGTTGTGTGTGTGTTATACGCTCATGTTAATAACCATTTAGTTTGACTTATTCTAATATTTAGAATAATGATCTATTTGAAATATGTATACTATAATTAAAACAATGAACGATTACACTTTATAGTCTTACTACTATAAGTGTAATATTCACCTACCTTTAATTATTATATACTTATCAGAATATTTATATTCAGTTTAAACCTTTTTGTGGTCTACTTACTACTGAACTTATAATTCTCTACAAAAAATATATATTTTTAGTAACTATTGAAAAATAGCAACAGAAAAATGCCAAGAAAACGGTCAAACCCATGTAATGATAAAACAACAGATGAATTTATTGATAGCGTATCTGAGGAAGAAGATGAAGATTGTTTTGACTCTTCATCTGGAGAAAGCGAAGAAGAATCAGGTGACGAAATTCTGAATAAGTTCGAAACAGAAGACGAACATGAAGACGATGTACCATTGATAAATTTGAGGAGAGTGCATCCAAATAAGCCTATTGAAGTCAATCGGATAGTACGCATACATTACGCTTTCTATTTCAAAATCAGAGCGTTCTTTCAATATACCAAGAAAAGGATCTATTTGATCATCAATTAGCTTTTTAATCGGATTTGAAATTCTTGTTTGTATCAGATTCATATAAAAACTCGTACAGTTTCGTTGTTAAAATGGTACTAATACTTAGAATATTTTGAAGAGTCCAATCGCGTGAATCGTTACTAATACCAACAAAAAGAACATCATCGTCGTTATCACTACTGTCACCATCTCTATCCACATTGTCACTTACAGTGCTTTTTTCGTTATTAATGTTCGTTTTCTTTTTTGGAATATTTTCCTTTTTTGTTTCTGTAGCCTTTCTCTTTTCCCCTTCTGGAGCAACCATTTTTTTAAATGTATTTTTCTTACTTTCTTTCTCCTTTGGTTTCTTTACAGCCTTTGTGTTAACTTGTTTTATTATATCTTTATTCTTTGCTTTCTTTGTTTGTTCTAAATTTAATACATTACTATCGGAAGTATATTTTTTTAAATCTATGTCCTTTTTGATCTTATTCTTCAACAATGCCTTCTCATTTTCTTTTGCTTTTGCTTCTAGAATATTTTGTGGATTTCTAATTAGCATATTCCTGAGATACCTACTGTCTAGAATTTCTGTAAGCAAACAATTATCATAAAATGTTGATAAATATGGTTCCATTTTCGATTTCCAGAAATTATCATCTCTATTCGCGACCCTCATTACTTTGCTATGTGGTGTTCTTAGAATAAGAATGCAAAATTTTCGTTGGGTAACGTGTAATTTATTGTCCTTGGATTTGATAATACCATCGATGAGTCTTTTTTATGCCATTGGTTTTCTTATCGATAAAATTTAAATCAGAGTAAATTTCCATAACTGCTTCTGCTGTTAAATCAGCAGCACGAAAAGGATTTTTTATTTCGACAATTCCATTGGACAATTATTATTGGATTAATAAATATTCTACAATCATTTATTTCTTTTCTTACTATTTCCTCTAGTTCTTTTCGTGCAATATCTTCATTATCAAGGCCATATATCGTGGCAACAGTACCACTCATTGAAGGAAACAATATAGATTTTACAGTCTATCCACATGACGTATGTGGTTTCATACGACATATACGTCCAAAATTGGATGCTGTTAGTAATTTTTTTTTACCGTTTGCCATAAATCTGATTTGCTCTGTTCTCGCGTGTTTAATTCGATATCTGCACTGTTTGCTTGGGTTTCTTGTAATTCTTGAAAGTGTTTATCTCTTATTTCAACCAGTTGTTCCTCTGTAACATCTGGTTTTTCACATCGAAAACCATAATTGTTATCTGTTGTACTATACACATATCTACGTTTTCTTCCATTCTTTTCTCTGCTACATTTTGTTTTTGCTGTCTTTAATTTGCGCTTTTTTACCAATTCTTTAACAGTATGAGGTACCTCTTTTCCCATTCCTAGATAAATTTCCATCAAAGCTTCTTGAGAATTGTATTGGATGACTGCAATTGCTACTCTAGTATTATACTGATTGCTGGCAGCATAATTTACTCGTTTACCATTGACTACTTTGCACACAATGCTGTTAAATGATTCCACAATATTGTTTGTTTCTTTACGTAGCAAGCTATCTGAAAAGAAACTCAAGTATTTCATATGATCTTCAACTTTCTGATAAAGATTATGTGCTTTTAGGTAGGGAACATAGTTTTTTTCTGTACCACAACCATTACTATTATAACAAGTAAGACCACAAGCTTTACACCTCTCGTGTTCTCCAAAAATATGACTAGGTATATTTAATAAGTGCTTCTGAAAATCTTTTACTTTTGCTTCCCATGGCTTTTTTGGATCTGCAAGTTGTCTATCCACTTCTTCAATCACTGCTTGGCGAATTTTAAGAACGCTATTCTTGACAATGACTCGTAATTGAACGTATCCTTTAATTCTTGCCTGTCCCTTTTTTTGTGTTGTTTTTGCAACCGTTTCATTTTTTTTGCACAGATTTTTTAACAGATGATTTGTGCACTCGATCTTATGAGGAACGATTTTCAAATCTGCATAGGGATTAGCGTCGAGTAACCTCTTGTAGAAATTGCTGTCACCATCCCCAACGAAATATTTGTATACAAGGCCATGCACTTGTAAGCTTTGTTGGAAGCCTTCTATCAAAGCCTCACTTTCTATGAAAATAGATGGCAATTCGCGAGAGTAGTTTTTGTAGCAGTTATGCTTCTTAGGTTCTTTTCCAAGTCTTTGAGCTCTGTGACATGCAGTACAAAATTTATTTTTTACTCCAACATATAAAACTTTTCCTGTTCGCTTGCCTATTATAGCACCTAAGCCAGATAGAGAATCATATTTACTACCAAATGTTCTCTTTATCCAGCGACCATCTATACAATAACGGTAATAATTGGTATGCCATTTTTATCTGCATCATTCGCTTCTTTTGCTAGCCTAAACTCTTCTTCTTCTGCTTTTTCCATACTTGCAGTAGAAATCATATTCAAATGGTGCAACAATTGTTCTTGATGGAATTTAAAAGTTTTATTCGATACATATGGAATATGCATACTAGCAAATAATCCTTCTATTTGAGAATAACCAAAACCTTCTGCAATGGTGCCTAACACAGAACTTTGATTTATTCCCATTATATTTTCATTCATGGGTTCTGACCAAATCTTGCAGTCTTTTTTACATTTCTGGCATTGAAAACAAAATTGCGTTCTTAATCCTCCATGAAAATAACATTCTCTTTGAAATCTCCAATCTTTCAAAGTGTAATTTTTACCATGAGAATCTAAATTTCTACGCATTTCTTGCCAGAAATAATTAAAATCTATTATTCGACGTCCTCGAATTTTAGCTTCTAGCAAATGCTGTAGTTGATTAACATCCGACCGCCCCATTTTTTATCTTTACGTGATTCTCCTCTTCTTAGGTGTTTTGTACGTCCTAAGAGTTTTCTTTTAAAATTTCTTCGCTGCTTTTTATGAGCAATGTTTAATCGTCGCAGGGCTATTAATATAATGGACGACGACGACGACGACGACAAGGATAAGGTGGAGGGTAACGTGGTTCGAAGTCGATCCGACGTTTCTGGTCCTCCGCCCATCGTGGCTGATCATCTCGATAACGCGTACACAGAGACCGATGATCAGCTTGTGACATTGAAAAGAAGATGCACAGAAGCCGAGTCTGAAGCCGCGTCAACAATATTTCCGTAAGTTTTTTTGCTTTAAATAGCGCGCGTTGCGAATTCTCTATTTCTTTTCCCATTTCGGTTGGGGTTAATTAGGGTGGCGCCGGGGGCAGAGGGCGACGTGTCGACGGACTCGGAATCGTCTGATTTATATATGGACATTTACCCGACGGTATCAATTATGCGTGACGGGAAGATAGTCGAGAATGACGACGACGACGACGACAAAAGAGAGGGCATTGCCAAGGAGGGTGGTGGTGATGGTTTAATTGTTCGGTAGGTGTTACACTATTGATTTATTGATTTATTGGGCCTTGAGCCGTGGTCGCGGGGGTGCGGGGGGTACTCGCTCGGGAATTCCTACAAACGACCAAACAAAGAACAGTGTTTTTCTTCGACTCTTCAACAGCAGCAAGGGCATATTTACCCGAATACTTAGAAATTGTGTTTCTCGTGATAAATTTATTTATCTACGTTTTAGAGTCAAGATTGTCGCGTTGTGGTGTAGAAACTTTTTTTTTCTCTGTAACTTTTTCTGTAGAAACACTCACTCACACACACAAACAAACAAACAAACAAACAGACAAACAAAAAGACAAACAAACAAACAAACAGACAAACAAACAGACAAACAAACAGACAAACAAACAAACAGACAAACAAACAGACAAACAAACAGACAAACAAATAGACAAACAAACAGACAAAGGCGCACACACACACACACACACCCAAATTTCCTTTCAGGTACAGGTACCACCAGGTCAGCGGACCGTGAAAATGCACCCGTGCGAGTGTTTCCGAGTGAGGCGGTGGACTTGATCAGGCCTCAAGCGGGGGAACTGTTTCACGTGACGAGGGAGATGCGGAAAATTTTCGCACACGATGACCTCAGGCCAGGACAGCAAGAGGTTATTTTCGCCGCATTAAGGCGTTTTTCATACATGACGGTAATACCGACAGGTGGTGGAAAAACGTTGACAATGATTTTGCCGCAATTGTTGGAGGCACGTGGTCTGACCATAATTCTTTGTCCAACATTGTCGCTAATATTGGATCTTTCCCAAAGGTTGGCTAAACTGAAGGTAAGTGTGTTCCATTTATTTATTTATTTATTTGTATATTTATTACTTAGCCGAACGCGAAAGTGTAAGAGGTTATCATCACCCTCACCCCACCCCACCCCCCTGATTTTTCCACAGATTGCACACGTCGCAGCGTACGGAGCGGATTCACCCGCGTTCGCGCGCGCTCTCAGGGAAAAAATTACCGACCAGGGTATACAATTTTTAATACTGAGCTCTGAAAAGTTAATCCAGAACGAATGGATCCTTGAGCGCATTAGGTTCCTGCAGTCGCGGGGACTGGTAAATCGGGTCATAGTTGACGAGTCTTTGGCTGAGAACCACTAGTTTGTCTAACTGGTTGCTGGAATCTGGCTGCTAACTTCAGTCTCATTAAACTGTGTTGATTAAATATTTATTTTGTATGATTTTATAGTAATATACTAATAAAATGGTAATTAGTGTAGCGCTATCAGCTCATTTCAAATCTCCCGCTCAAATACTTGAGGTTTTAAGACTCCATCTAAACGTACTTTGAATGTGGTTTTAAATTTAAAAGTGAAAACGAGCGGAGTTTGCTAATCAAGCTTGCGGACTTTTGCAGCTACTTATTTGTTCTGACCTATTCCTGTGGTGAGGACGAAAACTGCTCCTACTAACTATATGCAACGGTGTCAAGTTTTGGAGGTAAGTTCCGTTCTTTATTCTATTATTAATATATTATTAAAATATAATAATGTAAATCTAAATTAAAAAATATTTTCATTTTCAGATTATCGAATCTCATGCTTGGAGATCGACTGAGATGAACATGAAATTCTTCATTTCCGAAACATCTTGCCGCTGCTGACGGCCAAGCATGTGAAAGTCCTGATGAAGATTGGAATATTACGAGAGCTGGTTACTAACCAAATAAAAATGAGTGTTTTTCGCAGAATGGTGAAGAAAATTAAAACTGATTATAGAATCTTTAATTCCGACGTGACAGGTAATAATTTTGGGTTAAATAGTGTATTAAGTTAGGAGAAGCTACGTGCCAATCTATTGGTGATAATCATTTTTTTATAATAGGGAGACTTGCCTAGTACCGCAACCCATAACTATTTTGGAGGTAGCTTTTAACCTTCACGGTAAAACTTAAAAATAATGATTGGAACTTGTTTGTTGAATATACTTGTTTGAAGAATAAATACATTTTTTTTTAAATAATTTGAATTAATTATAAATCCAAATTTAAAATTTGCGGTTTTACGTTTATAAAAACGTTTTCCTAGTACCGCCCACTAACAGTTTTCGTAGATTTCATGGTGTAAATGGCCAATAAATAATAGTTAAAAAATATTTAAGGTAAGAAAATAGTATTTTATTAATAATATGTACATTAGCATTTATTAGAAACTAAAGAATCACTATTCTTACTCTCTGTATGATATTTCATTTATCAGTCATTATTTTATGGCAGTTTACATTCTTTCCCGTTAGTTGTAAATTGTATTCAATTTCATTTTGCTGTTCAAAAAAATACAAAGGAAAACTAAACAGTACCTTAGAATATAATTTAAGTTCTAATAGGTTAAAAAAAGCTTTAATTACGAAAAATATATATAATAATATATGGGCTGTACTATGCAAGAAATGCATTTTACTAATTTAGATAGTACTACGCGAGGGAGGGGAATTATCGGGACACCGAGGATTTTATTAACAGAAAGAGGTTTAAATATCATGTATAAATTGTTACAGACACAAACTTATTTGCAGAATAAGTACTGAGTGGTAAAATTAACATTTGACGCTGGCAAAATTAGCCTAATGACTATTTGTCCGAACAACTTTTGCAGCTTTGAATTTTTAAGCAATGATCTCGGAGTATGTTTAATAGCACTATAATATGCAACAAAATACCGTACCTATAATACCTATACATTTTTTAATTGTTATTTTTGTTTCTGTATTTTGTTGTATTTAGAGATATTGAAACGATGTGGACGTCCATGAAGGATCAATATTGGCGAATATATATATATATATATATATATATATATATATATTATTTTTTATTTTATTTATCACCTGCATTAATACATAATGTATTATATAATAAATTACATTATATTAAAATAAATAATTAAAAATATATATGTAATTGTTTTAATTTAAATATTCTATTTCATTCATAAACCAAATAAATTTACAGAAATATACATATCTATAACAACTCCGCAGAGGTAAATTGTTACCAAGAAAAATAATTAATTAATAAGTAATAATAAAGTATATTTTCGGAAATCAGCTTTAAGTGGGTTTAGGCTACCATAAACATGGGATTACCGTTCGGATGATACCACATGTTTAGGAGGGCCTAAACATTCTAGTAGACTAATTTTATAGTCTAACAAGTGTGTGTTTGCATCGTGTCGAAGAACGGTCAAATTTAGTTTCGCTTCATAGACATGAAAAAAAAAACGTTATCAATATATGTTTGACAAAAAATTCGGTGTGCACCATGGGAGAGAGACCTTTTTCGCCCTTGTGTGTTTATAATACTCGTCTTCAGCTGGCAATGCGCACTCGCCTTCGACTCGTGCTTGCTCGCCTTCGACTCGAATTTCAAACCTCACACACAAACGAAAAAGCCTACTTTTCCCCCATGGTACACAATATACTGTTATTTATTTCAGACCATAAATTGAGTTTAAACATAGTCAAAAATATTAACTTTTATTCATTCATAGTATAAAATTTTCTTGAATTATTTGAAATAAATTTTGTCTAATAGGTGTGCGTAAAAAACATTTTTGAAAAACCCCTGTTTTTAACCAAAAATTATGCCTTTATTCCAATAACATGGAAAAAGATTGTATTTAATAGTTTCAAAATAAGAGAAGACTGAAGAGCATTTTTTAGTTAATCGACATATTTTTTGTTTTCTTTTGCAATCCAATTTGTAAGGAATAACATTATCATAATAATTGATTAATTGCTCGAATGAGTCGCGATCAATCACTCGCAGCGGTAAGACGTGTTTATAAACACGTGTCCCTGATTGTTTCTCTGTGCGAGAATCTGAAATCAGACGAGTGTAATAGTGTATATACCTATAACTACAGCATTAGTGCTGCAAGCTACAAGGGTTTTCCCTTGTAGCAAATATTAAACAACGCAAGTATGGAGGCTCCTGAAAACAGGACCGTCCATACAACTAGTACCACTCAACAAACCATGTCATCAACCGCCACACCGAAAGCAACGTACGCAAAAGTTACTCAGAAAGAACAGTGCCCAACAAGAAACCAAGCAATAATTTTGGACTCTATTGAAGGATTGACAATACGTGATTATGCACTAGCAATTGGAGGAATCATCGGACCGTCAAACATGATCTCAATTTCAAGAATCTCACAAAATAGAATCTGCATCTATATGATATCGGATGAAAAAGCTGACGAACTGGTAAATTCTCATAAACACGTAACAATTAACAACCGTATATTAGAAATAAGACCGCTAAATGTCAAAACACAACGCATTTTAATTTCAAATGTACATTCTTCGATTCCAAACGAATCCATAGAAGCCATACTTCTGAACCTCAAAGTTACACCAAAATCGATAATAACACGCCTGAAGACCGGCCTGCATGACGTCGGATACACACACCTGCTTAGCCATAGACGACAAGTTTACGTAGATCCAGTCGATGTAAACAAAATTCCTCAATCGGCCCAACTAGTACATGATAATATAAGTTACTGGATTTATTTCTCGAGTGAAAAGCTTTCATGTTTTCTCTGCAAAGAGGAGGGGCACCTAGCCAAGCACTGCCGAATTACGACTACTCAAAACGCGTCTTCCGAATCTCTCCAATCTTGCAATAATTTTGACGAAACAGACAGTGTCAGTACTGGGAATTTGGATCAGCCAACTTCACTCAATATTTCAAATAAAGAACAGGAAAATAAATCTCAGCACGATTTGAATTCGCCTAAATGCACCTTCACTACCTTAGAAGTAAAAAATAGAAAACGCCCCACGATCAATCCTTCTTTGTCAGTCACCATCTCCTCCAAGGATGCGCTCTCGTTACCAGACGAACGATTCGATGCTGCTCCACCAAATCCTCTCAAGTCGCCAACTGTAAATCAGTCCTTCAAACTCCCTAAGAAGAGGCTCAAAGTTAACACTCCGGACACAATAGAGGAAATAATGACTCAACTAGAACCTGTTATTATACACTACAAGGAAAAAAACGTCTCTCCTCCAATCGACTTTCAGGAATTAGCTAACTTCCTGCAACACACATATGGAGTATCGGATATTGAAGGGGTGCTTAAAACCTGTAAACTTTCATCTGAGCCAGTCATTACGATCCTTAAAGAATCGTCTGCTCATATAAAAAACTCCAAATTAAATAAACGTATTATTAGAATTATTAGCAAGATTGACACCTCAACTACCTACTCCAATCAGACTGAATCGAGTTGCGAAGAATAGTAACGGTCTACAAGCTCAATCATGCCTACATCTAAGCTGAATATTTTCTACTGGAACACAAGGAGTATTCGACTGCGTAAGGAAGAAATTCTAAGAATTTCACATAAAGTAGATATTATTGTATGTGTAGAAACTTGGCTTAATAACTGTATTACTAACCGTATTACTAATTTTGATATACCCGGTTTTAAATGTTATAGAAAAGACAGAATCCTCGGCTCTGGCGGAGGAATCATAATATTATTACGTAAAAAAATAGCATTCAAAGAAATTTCAAACATTATCTCACCCGATCCCTCTATTGAACTTGCAGCGGTAAAAATCACAAACGTAACTCCCTCGCTTAGCCTATTCGCTTGCTATAGATCTCCTGGACAAATCGTTTCCACAGACCAGTGGGATTCTGTCTTTTCTAACTTGAACGGCCATAAAAATTACATATTCGTTGGTGATTTTAATGCTCACAATTCCGCCTGGAATTGTAATAAAACGGACACAAATGGAAAGAACCTATATGAATGTATCCTAAATCATAACATATACACTCACAACACAAACACTTATACACACATTGATCGTACGTCTAAATCTAATATTGATCTTATTTTCTCCTCGAATAGCATCGCCGACAGAATCAATATTAAAGTCAATAAAGATACACTGGGCTCAGATCATTTTCCAATATACATAGATTTTAACGCTGAAAAAAATTTATATTCAAAAAAATCTTTTAAAATTCATTCGGAAAAAACCGACTGGTTTTCTGTACTAACCCAATTGGAAAATGCTCATTTGCAGTTTTTCTCATCGGATTATAACAATCTTTCAGCCAGGGAAAAATATGAATTTTTTATTACAATTATTACAGAGGCAATTAGGCTTAATACTCCAACGAGAAAAACTGTTAGCCCGAGCTTACACAGAAATCCAGTCTCTTGGTGGGACGAAGAATGCAACTCGCTCAAAAAACAAAGGAAAAATGCATTTCTTAAATGGGAAGAATCGCTTGACCTCCTAGATCTTATAGAATATAAGAGACTTGTAGCCCTCTGTAGAAATACTTTTAAAACTAAAAAAAAAAACAAATACATAGAATTTACTCAATCCATAAATTTCAACACGGATACTAGCTATGTTTGGAACATCCTCAAAATTTTGAAAAATAAATGGGTGAAGATCAATTCATCTCAGGTCACCGAAAATCTTCAACTCGAAAATCAAATAGTGGCTCTTGATAAAATATGTCCCCCTTGGGCACCCACCAACCCAAATTACATTCCTGAATGCAAGTCGAATCCTTTCCTTGAATCAGCATTCACATTTGCAGAATTCAACATTGCTGTTAACTCTCGAAAATCACAATCCTCGCCCGGATTAGACGGCATCGATTATACGGTCATAAAAAATCTACCGATCCAATATAAACTTCTCTTAACAGATATTTATAATGAAATGTATAGAACAAGCGATTTTCCGACTAGCTGGAAACATTCCTACATCCACCTTATACCTAAATCAGATGGTACAAATTTTCGCCCTATTGCACTTACCTCTGCTTTCTGCAAAATTTTCGAAACACTATTAAAAAATAAACTAGAATGGTGGTTCGAAACCAACAATATTCTACCCAAGAGCCAAAGCGGCTTTCGCAGAGGTCAATCATGCTTTGACAATTTAACAAATCTTTCGCTTAATGTTATACAAGCTTTAAAAAAAAAGAAACAAATGTATGCCATCTTTTTAGATATCCAAGCTGCCTTTGATAATGTCAATAGTGACATTCTAATTAAAAAATTGGCCGACATAGGATGTCCTTCCCAACTTATAAAGTTTGTAAAGTTCCTAACGTATGAACGAATAATACATTCTGAAATCGACAGTGACTTAAAACACACATATAAAGGTGTACCTCAAGGTGGTGTACTAAGTCCACTGCTCTACATTTTTTACGTATCTGAGATTCTTGCTAAAATATCCTCACGCGTATCTGCCTCGCAATTTGCAGACGACATTGCTCTCTATTCCACAAACAAATCCTCTCTTCAAAATGCTGCCAAAATATTAGAATCTAACCTCTCCATAATCGGACTAGATCTTGCCCCACATAAAACCGTTTTTATTAATTTTAACAATCAAAACATTCTTCCAGGTCAAACTGAAATTTCTATTAACAACATTTCTATCAAATCCAGTGAATCAACAAGATTTCTAGGCATTATTTTTGATTACAAACACACCTTTAACATACACATCAATAACCTACAAAATAAATGCTTCAAAAGTTTAAATATACTGAAATTTCTGCAAGGCATTTGGTGGGGTGCAGATCCCTCGTCTCTGCTTACTACCTATATCAGTCTTATTCGCAGTAGCATTGACTACGCTAGCTTCATATACTATCCTACTAGAAAAAATGTAGCCAACAAATTAGAAGGTATACAATATGCTGCTATTAGACTGGCCCTTGGATACCGTAAAACGACACCGACAAATATATTACTAGCCGAATCTAAACTCCCCTATATTTCTGAACGTACAAAGTTTCTCTGTTTTACATATCTCGCCAAAGCCCTATCCAATCAAAACCTGTCTTCATATAAAATTATCACGAAGTTCATAAAAAACTCAAAAAATGTCAATATCAAACGAATTATTGAACTGTGTATCTCAGAGTTCAAAGACACACTTTCATATTTACATCAAAGTGAAAAATTTTGTATATTTCTTCACGATTTCGAAACTATCACTACCTCGATACCCTATGAAAAATCCCTCAATCCAACAATAATTTCCAACGACAAAAACACGACACAAATTTTTACAGATGGTAGCAAAAGTCATTACTCTAAGTCTGTTGGCACGGCTTGTGTTTGCCCTTCCCTCAACATCACCAAAACCCGGTCTTTACATGAAAACTTTTCTATCTATTCAGCCGAATGCATCGGCATCCACGACGCTCTCGATATTGCACTCCAGAATACCAATTCAGTTATTCACATTTTTACTGACTCACTAAGTGTTCTCCAAAGTTTACAAAACCCTACAATTAGCTCTAAAATCAACCCCTTCATTTTAGAAATTAAAAAAAAATACAATGAATTCAATTCTGCAAAATCAGACCGAGGTTCCGTCAATTTCTTTTGGATCCCCTCACACTCTGGTATCGCAGGCAATGACCTAGCTGACCAATTAGCTAAAGAAGCTAGCTCTTTTAATAGCTCTGATATAAATAAAATATCTACTACAGATCTTCGCGAAAAGTTAAAGAAAAATATGTTTATAAATACCAACAAAACCATAGAAGAATTAGGTAAGAAAAAGGGCACACAGTACTTTCAAAATCATTATAACAATAACAAAAAACCGTGGTTTTATAAACAAACTCTGCCTCGCGAGCTAGTAGTGACTATTAACCGATGCCGTTCTAATCATTATAACCTCCCTGCTTCCCTTGCTCAAGTCAAAATCATTAATGATTCCAAATGTGAATGCGGACACAATAATAAAGATATTGATCACGTCTTATGGCAATGTTCACTATACTCTGACCATAGATCTAAATTAATGAATCAATTATATAAGCTAAATATCTACTTTCCGATCAGCGCTGCAACATTACTGTATAAACCCGATATATCCGCATGTGAACACATATTATATTTTCTGCAATCATGTAATATCAAATGCTAAGCTAATAATGATCACCTTGCATACCTTTGTAACATACTATTTTTGTAAATACTTATGTAATATAAATTTTTGTCATAAACTGTCAGGCAATTAAATCTTCCTGCAAGATTTAAAGCCTTAATAATAAAAAAAAAAAAAAAATTGCTCGAATATATTAGTCTAAAGTAACCCCACCGACTAAGGTTAGCTCGTTTTAAAATAAAATCTTAATGAAGTGTGTAGGCACTAAATATTATTCTGAAATATATAAATCTGTTGTGAACAGGAAAAACGCCTTAAGTCCATTTTTTTCGAGATTGAGTTTTGTACGATTTTAGTTTTTTTACATAGTATATTTTCATATAATTGCAATATATAAAAAAAGTGTAAGAATAAGTGAACCTATGGAACTATTTATGATTTTCTTTTAACATTAGTTTAAATGGAAATTAAAAACTTTAAACCTTAATTAATATCTCAAAAACATGTATAGTGGACTTAAGTCGTTTTTCCGGGAACCCACAGAAATATATTATATGAATTATGAATTTTATCTTTTCTTGAAAGAAAAAACTAATCATAAGTTTTAGGATCTCCATTTAACATTTAAACGCGCCGTTATCTTCCATAAGGTATTTTAGTTTTCGGTCGGTTTCGTACGTCGGGGTTGATGCCACTGACGTGTTAGAAGTTCATTTCAATCTGAGTATCAGTGTTTGCTTTATATCAGGCCGAGCCAAGTGTCTGCTACTCTGCTCTGGAAGGGAGGTTAAGGTATAACCCCAAAAAATGCTCAGATAAGTACAGTAATATAAGATAAATATTTAGTATTCATTATAGTGTTAAGAAAAATACTTTGTGGAGTTTTATAATTTTTCAGCTTTTCAACATTCAACACCTCTCTGCTTTGTGAAAGAAGTTTGATCAGAAGATTGAAGAAAGAATTTGACTTGAACTTCAACTGCTACAGTTTTACATTGATATTTCCGAAGCCGATGAAGAAGTGTCCTATAATTATTGTTGATAAACTGTAGATTGTTACTTCAAGAATATAGGTCTCAAAGGCCTCGTGTTAGATATTGCCCGGTTTCCACACAATGACAATGTCATTGCCTCCGTATCCGAGAAATGTGTGGTCAAAGTCTGGCAAATTCCGGACGGCAGAATTTTCACGACTTTGACCGAATTCATGATAGATCTGTAGCTGCAACAGAAGAGAGTTTTGACTGGTTCTGTGGTAATACAGAATTAACGGCCCCGAAGTTAGATTTTTTTCAAGGAGTACGGACATACGAATTTTTGCTGAATAAATGTGTATATAAAAATATGGTATTTTTTGTCATATATTTCTGTATTGCCCTGAAGAAAAAAAAAGTTTGTAAGGTATAGAATACACGAAAACTTTAAAATGAACTACACCCTGGTAGAAATCTTATCGTGGCGCCTACATTCGCTATAACGGCCTTTGTAGGCAAACTAGATAGTACTAGACTGTACAAAACTCGCTAAATCCACACAGATCTACATAGTTTTCTCAATAATAATATGTACGTATACAATCTCTGAGGTTATATATTATTTATTGAACAGAACTTTTATTGTAAAAATTAATGTTAAAAAAAGTTTAACATGCAAGTTTTCAATTATAATAATAAGATCTATAGTTCTATTCATACTATTTACATATAAAAGTAGTCAGAAAGCATATCTAACCTAAGAAATGAAAATTTAGAAATCATGTTCCTTGCATATGAAAAACAGTGATCACAAAATAATGTTATTGATTGATGTAGTTGTTTCTTGAAAAGTAATATATAAATAATAATAATATCATATGTACAAATATGTACTTTATGACATGCTTTATTTAAAAACTAGAATTTTAATTTCAGAATTGCAAATAAATTTGTATCCATATGTGAGTTCTTATAATACATAAACTGCTCATCCGTGACAACATTTTCAAAGACAAACACAATAGTCGAACACATGTAGACGATAATTTTCTTTATAAGTAACAAATTTCTATGTTTTAACTGGCCATAGATGTCAAATTAAAGTGTTTGATTATAAATTAATCACAGTAGGAAATACAAAAATAGAACATACATATAATAACTTAAATACATTATTTTTTTTTTAAAAATAGAAAATTAATCAGTTGATAATAATTTAGGATGAAACATAATCAAATGTAAGGAAACAAATTTTACATAAATAAAATAAATATATGCACTAATACTTCATATAGTTATTTGGATATTCAGATTATTTTCTTATTTTGATTGTTTAATATATAATGTGTAACATAATATTATTATTCAGTTCTTAAATACAAAAACTCGATGCATCTAAAATTTGATAACCTGTAACGAGCGACAGTTTGAATTCCGCGCCTTAATATCAAATGGCCGGAATATTATACAAATATATGCGTGCGCAAATGCGAGAGCGAGGCACGTCGACATGAGGGCTCGAGGCACGGAGCGTCAAGAGTTCGCCCTCTTTCGCTCAGGATCCACCGCGGGAACAACATCTTTTCTCATCTTTCGTGCCTGTCTCTAGCCACGAGAACGACGAACTGCACCGAAGAAACTTGCTATTCTGTGTGAATATTACGACGTGGTGCACATCATCCCACCGATCCTGAGTGGAGGAGCCAACGATCCTGCCGTATTCTCCGATAAACGAGATAAGTGATTTGAGTCTTGAGCGTACGATATTCTATTTACGTCGATTTATTGCTGCATCTACTCGGGATTCGTATTGCAAAATTAGGACTATAAGTTTGAATCTTATATTAGTTTATTGCGTCCGGTCTTTTAGTTATGCTTGTAAATTTGGTGATTATTATTTCTTTTAATTATACTGATCAATTTGTGTGATTGCTTGTTTGTCTGTTTAAATTTGATACCACGTGCCTCGAAATAGAGCGAAAATTATATGGAGCGAATTATAAAAAATAGCGTGTAATAATGAATCAAAATGTATGCTGTGATTGAGGTATATTAAGTTAATCAATTAATAGCTTTCATATAAATAAATTGATTTATGAAGATAAATATTAGATATAACCACATGTGATTATCCGTCCAATTTATTCCCTGAGTTATAGAAATTAATCATATTTAATAATATTTAAATAGATATACTAAATATAAATTTTACATTGGCGCTCAACCGGTAAAAGTGAATTTCATCACTGTAGAACCCAGTTAGAAATAAATTGATGGATAAATAATCATGTATGGAAAATCCTAAGTCGGTATATATAACAAGATCAGGCAGGCAATCTGTAAAGGTAGTGAGTAATTTATATAATAACACAGGAACGCGTAAAGGAAAAACAAACATGGTCACCGAACGAGACGACTCTACGAGGGCCGCGCAAATCACAGGCGGTATTACGCAACAATCCGAGGCAGAGAGGCAGAGGGAAGAGGTTGCTACCTAACAAACTACGCTCGATAATCAGAGAGCCGAGATCGACAGACTGCGTGCTGCGAACGAGATGGAAAATCACCAAGCCGAATTGGAGCGGCTGCGGCAAAATCTACAAGACACGGAGCGCGAACGAGACGAGGCGCGAGCTGCACAAGGTATGAATGCGAATGGTGCATCCGCACATGAAATGCAGCAACTACGCGAACAGTTACATGCATGAAGACGCGAAAGAGACGAATCGAGGAATGCGCAATTATTAGAGCTGCAAAATCAACCGAGAAACGAATTAGAACAATTGCGCGAAGAGATTGCGGCGATGCAGCAGGAAATAAACGAGGTACGGGCTGTTCGCGACGGAGTAAGGCAGGAACCGCGGGTAAATGAAATAGCGCAAAGTACGCCTCCGCGACAAGATCAATTGACGACAGCAAATAATGCTGAAATTTGTAATGTGATAGGGAAAATTAATTTTATGCAGTTAGATGTTAAAACGCCGCGATTTACAGATGAAAATGAAAATAATCCCCTTGAATTTTTAGAGCAATTGGAAAAATTTTTTAGAGTGAAAAATATAAAAGAAGATAAAAAAATGTCCGGTGTAGAAATAGCGTTAGATGGGAAAGCTCGACTGTGGTTAAATTTTCAAAATTCTTTTCAGACTTACGATGAATTTAAAGTAGCTTTTATTAATGAGTTTTATTCAATCCCGATACAGGTAACGGTAAAAAGTAAATGGTCGAATCGCAAATATCAGGAACAAAATGGAAACTTGCAGACGTATTATTATAGTCAATTGAAAGAAGCAAATTATATATTACCAAAAATGTTAGAATATGAAAAAAATTATGTGATCGTCCAGCAGTTTCCATTTTGGGTTAAAGAGGCATTGGCGACAGCTAATTTTGAAAGTGCTAATGCTATAGCACAAACGTTAGCTCACTTAGATTCGGTACACGCAGAACGACAACAAGAGCGTACACGTAAACAATACCCTCAGCAAAACAATCAATATAACCAGCAAGCAGTTAGAATGAGACAAGTAAACGTTCATAATAATAGAGGAATTAATAACAGAGTTTACGGTAATAGAAATAATAATACTCGTTTTGCACAACCTTATAGCGGATATACAAACGTGAGACATAATTATTCGAGTTTCACACGTAATAAATCTCAGCCGGCATATGTCAATAATTACCCCTCAATGAATTTGCCAAACACGCAATATCCTCCACCGGGTTACAATCAAAACGCTAATCAAAATTTGAGTCAAAATCAAACAAGGCAAAACTCTCAGACAAATACGGAAACCGGCAATTTAAACTAAGAGCGGATGCGTTGAGTTGCGGTCCGTCAACGTGTCGTGAAGCAATTGATTTCGTACAAGATTTAGAAAAAGAAATTATTGATAATCAGGACCAATTAAAAAATATTGATATAAGTAGAATATCGCCGTCACCACATTTATTATTGAAAATTAATGACTTAAATATTTGGGCACTGGTTGATTCCGGCAGCCAGATTACAGCAATATCTGAAGAGTTTTACGAAAAGTTAAAGAAAAATAGTAATAGTAAATTATTAGAACTTCCGGTCTCAAATATAATGGTGTCTACGGCAATCGGTAAAAAACAAACGGCAATCAAGAAGCAAATTTTATTAGATTTTAATTGTAATGGTTATAAAAATTCACACGTATGTCTGGTTATTCCATATTTGTCTGGAGAGATTATTTTGGGTAACGATTGGAATCTGAAAAATGGAATTATTATAAATTATTTCAATAGAACAATATTAATAAAAAATAAGCCTATTGCGCGCGAAGCGGTGTTGTTTGAGCAAAGTACCTCGGATAGACTTTTGATATCACAACAGAATGATATGACATTTGTTTATTTAATAAAAATATCAGAAATTAATTTAGAAAAATCTAAATTAAATAGTGAATTTGAAACGAGTAAAAAAGTGAGAAATGAAATTATGGGTGATAATGAGAATGAAAAAATTAATAAAGTCAATGAAATTGATATTATATATGAAAAACCGAAAATAATACAAAATAAATTATATGAGGATAATGAAATAAATTATGGCATAAATGAAATTATGGGTGATAATGAGAATGAAAAAATTAATAAAGTCAATAAAATTGATATTATATATGAAAAACCGAAAATAATACAAAATAAATTATATGAGGATAATGAAATAAATTATGGCATAAATGAAATTTTATATGGTGAAAAAGTTGTGCCGAATGAAAGTGTAAAAGAAAAGTTGAATATAAATGAAATAAATGTGGAAAGTAAAACGGAAAATTCAAAAAGTTTGTCTGAAGAGCTTTGGTCTATCGCGGGTAACCTAACAACACTCGACGGGACGCAAAAACAACAATTTTATGAGGTATTATTAAAAAATAAACAATTGTTTTCTGATAAACCGGGTTGCGCTCGGGGATATGAGCATGAGATAAAAATAAATAAAAAGAATCCAATCATAAGAAAATCATATTCGGTACCACTTGCCCTGCGTGATAAAGTGAGAGAAAAGATCACGGATATGTTGCAGGCTGGCGTCATCGAGCAGTCGACCAGTCCATACCGTAATCCCCTCCGTATTGTTAAAAAGAGCAATGGAGATATTCGGGTTTGCTTAGATGCGCGACAATTAAATAGTGTGATTGAGGACGATCATGAGTCGCCCCCGATAATTAGCGAGTTATTACAGGATTACATAGGTGCTAGATTTTTTTCAAAATTAGATTTAACTAATGGGTACTGGCAGGTGTTACTTCATAGGGATTCAAGGCCATTTACAGCATTTTTATTTGAGGACTCTTCGTATCATTTTGCACGCGTTCCATTTGGAATCAAGGTTGCGGGTAGTGCATTTATGAGGGCGTTAAGAATGGCATTAAGAAAAGGTTCAGAAAAATTAAGAAAAGCATTACGCGATTATATTGATGATTTACTAGTGGGGAATAAATCTTTTGAGTTACACTTGTCAGTGCTTAATGAATTATTTACATTATTGGTTGAATTTAATTTCACAATAAATTTACGAAAATGTGAATTTTTTAAGTATGAGATTTCGTTTTTGGGTTTTATGATTTCCGAAAAAGGTATTTATCCTGATCCTGAAAAAATTGAAAATATAACTAATTTTGAAGAACCGAAAAATGTAACACAATTACAACAATTCTTGGGAACGTGTAATTATTATCGGCGGTTTCGTGTAAATTATAATGAATTAATAGTACCTTTTAGAGATTTGTTAAAAAAAGACGCGAAATGGGACTGGGATTTAAATCACTCTCAAGCATTTTTAAATATTAAACAAGCTTTTACTGATACGGTATGTCTAAAACACATAATTCCGGGAAAAACTTTTATGGTACAAACCGATGGTTCAAATATTGGAATTGCGGGTGTGGTATATCAGCTCGATAAAAATAATGATCATAGAATAATCTCAGTAGTTAGTAGGTGTCTCACACAGGCTGAAGCAAAATATACAACGACAGAAAAAGAATTGTTGGCAATAGTGTATACGGTGTATAAGTTAAGATATTATCTGATTGGTGTAGCCTTTGAGATGGTAACTGACCACAGGAGTTTAACTTTTTTGAATTCCACAACCTATCACAATGGTCGACTAATTCGCTGGAGTTTACTCTTGCAACAATTTTCTTTCGCTGTATCATATTGTAGAGGTTCTGAAAACATTGTAGCGGATTTTTTTAGTAGAAATCCTGAAGGGAAATTTGGCCAACAGTGCGAAAACAGAATAATGATTGCCGCGTTACATGAATTTTGTCTACCGATAAATATTAAAAACGAAATGACGTCATGAGAAATAATGTTAATACATAGAAATGAAAATTTATTGAAAAAAGTGGTAAAAAATTTGAGTGATAAACAGGGGCAAGATGTGTATTTAAAAAATATAATAAATTTAGTAAATAAAGGTCAAAAGAAAGATGAATTTCATATTTATAACAATTTACTTTTTCATAGAGAGAAGAATAGTCAAAATTAGCGTGTGGTTATACCAGAGAATTCGAAAAAAGATTTAATTAAAATAACGCATGAATCATTAGGACATCCAGGAGTTTATAAAACATTAAATTATTTAAAAAATTACTATTACTGGAGGTCAATAAATCGAGACGTAAAAAGGCATGTGTTGGCATGTGACTTATGTCAAAGGGTAAAGCATCTTTCAATCACGATGGAAGGGGAGTATCAGTGCGTAACAGCAGAAGGTCCTAATGACCTTGTTACTGTAGATTTTTATGGGCCCCTTCCACGTGGTCGAGGGGGAGTAGAGTACATCTTCGTTGTACTAGATGCTTTCTCTAAACTGGTCCGCTTATACCCGATGAAGCGCGCCACAACACAAATGTCTTTGAAATGTATTCTTGAGAAGTATATACCGGAATGTGGTAAACCGAAAAGAATTCTCAGCGATAATGGCACTCAATTCACGTCACACAGGTGGCGAAATACATTAGAGAACGAGGGGATACAGGTAGTCTTTAGCTCAATACGCCACCCACAATCTAATCCAACTGAGCGGGTGATGCGAGAAATCGGTCGCATGTTCCGAACATTCTGTCAAAATAAACATACTGCGTGGGCGAATCATGTGACTAACATTGAAAATTTATTAAATATTACGACCCACTTTAGCACCGCCAGTACTCCTCATGAACTGCACTTTGGGAAACCTATTAAAGCGGAGATTGAAAGACTCATTAAATTTCCGGAAAGTCGATCAATAAATCATAATTATATCATAGCTTTAGCGAAAGACAACATAAAAAAGAATTTTGAAAGTCGAAAGAAAAGGCAAAAAATATCCACAGTCGAGTTAAAGATAGGTGACCGCGTTTTACTAAGGGTACGGCATCTTTCAAATGCATTGGATAAAGTCACTAAAAAATTTTTCCACTTGTATGAGGGGCCGTATGAGATTTCTAAAATCGTAGGAGAAAATGCGTTTATTTATTTATTTAGTAGATACGACAAGAAAAAATTCTATTGTTGGAACGTATAATAGGACAAATTTACGAAAATATGACGTATTGAGGATTATAAATTTATTTTATTGTGATAAGGATTAAGCGATCAATTTCAATATATTGTAATAAATACTGCGGAAATGTGTTGACTACATATTTATAATAATATTATGTAATGAAAGCGATGTTGACATATAGGAATGAAAGTTGCGTAAGTGAGTTAGAAGAATGTGTGTGATATATATAGTCAAGCGAGCGATTCACGTATTAAGTACTAGAATAATAGAGTAACATGCGTTGATTAATAACAAAATCAAATAGTTAGGCGAGATAAGGAATGCGAGCGTATTTATTGTTTAGGTAAAATTTAGGCGAAATAACGAATGTGATTCGGATTATTTATATTAGGTAATTTTTCTTTATATAAATGTGTACACATTGTAAATAATATATGCGAACGTAGCTACGGTTAATCAAATTGTGCAATTTGATTTAATTGCTTTAATTTTAGGTCAATACTGTGATTTCTATTAGAATTACGTTTAAATGTATTTCCTTTAGTATCCTATATTTTGAAGTACGTGGAATCAATTAAAAGAGTCTATTCAACTCAACAAAGGTATGGAAGATAGGTATAACGAGAAAGATCCAAGAGTAAATTTTAATTATTAAAGATAAATTATAGTTTTGGTCAATATGGAATGGCGGGTTGATGGCATTAGATCGATGAAATGTAATATATGTTTTTTTTAGTCTTAAACTCAGAAGACTAAAGAAGGGGGAGAAATGTAACGAGCGACAGTTTGAATTCCGCGCCTTAATATCAAATGGCCGGAATATTATACAAATATGTGCGTACGCAAATGCGAGAGCGAGGCACGTCGACATGAGGGCTCGAGGCACGGAGCGACAAGAGTTCGCCCTCTTTCGCTCAGGATCCACCGCGGGAACAACATCTTTTCTCATCTTTCGTGCCTGTCTCTAGCCACGAGAACGACGAACTGCACCGAAGAAACTTGCTATTCTGTGTGAATATTACGACGTGGTGCACATCATCCCGCCGATCCTGAGTGGAGGAGCCAACGATCCTGCCGTATTCTCCGATAAACGAGATAAGTGATTTGAGTCTTGAGCGTACGATATTCTATTTACGTCGATTTATTGCTGCATCTACTCGGGATTCGTATTGCAAAATTAGGACTATAAGTTTGAATCTTATATTAGTTTATTGCGTCTGGTCTTTTAGTTATGCTTGTAAATTTGGTGATTGTTATTTCTTTTAATTATACTGATCAATTTGTGTGATTGCTTGTTTGTCTGTTTAAATTTGATACCACGTGCCTCGAAATAGAGCGAAAATTATATGGAGCGAATTATAAAAAATAGCGTGTAATAATGAATCAAAATGTATGCTGTGATTGAGGTATATTAAGTTAATCAATTAATAGCTTTCATATAAATAAATTGATTTATGAAGATAAATATTAGATATAACCACATGTGATTATCCGTCCAATTTATTCCCTGAGTTATAGAAATTAATCATATTTAATAATATTTAAATAAATATACTAAATATAAATTTTACAAACCTTACACTTTAGAGGTTATTTACATTTACTTACATTGGTTATAGGTGAACAATAGCATGTAAATACCATTAAATCAAAATAATACATAATAATCATAATAGATTACGCTTATGTTTCTTAAAACATAACCTTGAAGTGGCTGTTATTGTCATAATTTTGGTTATCTAGTTTTATCGGGGCTAATAATATGGGGAACTAGAAGGGACGACCGTTACACGCCTTTGTAGTATCTATATAGTTTGCCTACATAGATCTACACAGCGCGAGATTATTCTACATAGATCTATAAAGTGGACGGGATAAATTTCTACCAGGGCAAATAAAGCATTTTTTAACCTGGCTTTACAGAAAATCATATTTTTCAAGTGCAAAAACTATGCATACAGATTTTTTAGACTTTTCATTCATTTTGTTAAAAACATTATAATACGAGTATTTATAACCGTTATTTAGCGGTGATGAATATACACAAGGGTGAAATTTTCATTCAGTACAAACTACATGTTTTCTGATAGAAAAAATTGTCCATAGCGGTTTTTGAGAATGCGCCTTTTATTTTTACTGCTGAAAATGAGGTAGTATAAGTATTTACAACCCTTATATAGGGGTGTTGAATACCTACAAGAGTGAAACTTTCATCCTGCAGAAAATTCATATTCTCTGATCGAATAAAATGGTACATATAGGTTTTTGAGAGTGCTCTTTTTATTTGTGTTAAAATTGAGGTATTATGAGTATTTATAATCTTTACTTGGTGGTTCTCATCCCTAAATAAGGGTTTGTTTTGTCAAACTGTAGATTAGAATACATTTTAAGATAAAATCAAAATTTTAAAACTAAATAAATTTGCAATGCAAAGATTTTTCGATAGCTTTCACTTGATTTTTTTTTTATCTTTTGATAATTCACAGTATGGTTTATACTATTTGCTGCTAGGTGGCTAACAATATTTTCACTCTTCCTTATAAATTAAGACGGTGAATTAATGTATACTAGAGCTTAATGACATTCGATTATTATGATTTTCAATTTGAAACACATTAATTTTACTTGTGTGTCGTAAATATTTTGATTTGGATATTTTAGTTGACGATCTTGATCAAGTCAAAGGAGCTTGTACGTTGCAATGTATTTTATAAAAAACTGATTCGTACCCTGGTAGAAATTTATCCCGTCCACTTTATAGATCTATGTAGAATAATCTCGCACTGTGTAGATCTATGTAGGCAAACTAGATAGTTACTATAAAGGCGTGTAACGGTCGACCCTTCTAGTTTCCCATATTATTTGCCCCGATAAAACTAGATAAGCAAAATTATGACAATAACAACCACTTAAAGGTTATGTTTTAAGAAACAGAAGCATAATCTATTATGCTTATTATGTATTATTTTGATTTAAAGGTATTTACTTGTTATTGTTCACCTATCACCAATGTAAATAATTGTAAATAACCTCTAAAGTGTAAGGTTATCTAATTTTAGATACATCGAGTTTTTGTATTTAAAAACTCAATAACAATATTATGTTACACATATATATTAAACAATCAAAATAAGAAAATAATCTGAATATCCAAATAACTAAGTATATGAAGTATTAGTGCATATATTTATTTTGTTTATGTAAAATTATTTTCCTTACATTTGATTATGTTCCATCCTAAATACAGGCTTGGTTTCCAAACCTGTATGGTTTATGTAAGGAAAACTATTTTCACACACATTTATTATCAACTGATTAATTTTCTATTTTTATAAAGAAATAATGTATTTGAGTTATTATATACATATGTTCTATTTTTGTATTTCCTACTGTGATTAATTTATAATCAAACACTTTCATTTGACATCTATGGCCAGTTAATACATAGTAATTTGTTACTTATAAAGAAAATTATCGTCTACATGTGTTCGACTAATGTGTTTGTCTTTGAAAATGTTGTCACGGATGAGCAGTTTATGTATTATAAAAACTCGCAGATGGATACAAAATTATTTGTAGTTCTGAAATTAAAATTCTAGTTTTTAAATAAAGCATGTCATAAAGTACATATTTGTACGTATGATATTATTATTATTTATAAATTACTTTTCAAGAAACAACTACATGAATCAATAACATTATTTTGTGATCACTGCTTTTCATATGCAAGGAACATTGTTTCTAAATTTTCATTTCTTAGGTTAGATATGCTTTCTGACTACTTTTATATGTAAATAGTATGGATATAACTGTAGATCTTATTATTATAATTGAAAACTTGCATGTTAAACTTTATTTAACATTAATTTTTACAATAAAAGTTCTGTTCAATAAATAATATATAACCTCACAGATTTTATACGTACATATTATTATTGAGAAAACTATATAGATCTATGTGGATTTATCGAGTTTTGTACACTCTTGTACTATCTAGTTTGCCTATAAAGGCCGTTATAGCGAATGTGGCCGCCACGATAAGATTTCTACCAGGGTAACGGCAAAAAAAAACTGCCTCAGACGTCAATACTCAATGAGGATATTGAAAATAATTTTGTTTATAATGGTTACGAAGAGGATAATATTGATATTTTGTTTTATACCTGATGCAGAGGATCAAGATGTTTCTACTATTGATGATTGTGATGAAAACTGCAGTGATTAAAATGTCATTGGAGGTTCTTACGGGTTTTTTTTTATGAAAATTACGATAAAATACGATAAATACGATTTTGTTCCGACAAATAAAAATTTTTTAACCAATCAAATGAAGAAAATGATTGAAAAGATGCTAATATTTCATATATTTGAATTATTTTTTAGTATAGAATTAAAACAATACATCATAGAAGCAGAAAAGAAAGTAATTATGATTTATCCATGTATTCACTAGATGCTTTTATCGGAATTCTTGTATCTTCAACTTTTAATATTAGAGAAAGCGAACGTGCCTATTGGTCTCTTGATAATATGCTTCAGTATGAATTAATAGCAGCTACTATAAGTAGAAATAAATATTTAGAAATAAAAAGCAGCTTAAATTTTCAAAATTCATCGATCAAGATTTGTCGAATAGAATTTGGTGGATGAAATCTATTATTGATATTTATAGAAACAATATTCAGCAATTTGTTCTTTTTTTTATCAAACATGTAGATTTGGTTTAAAATTATGGTTATTATATACGATTTCTGGTTTTCTACTCGCTTTTGAAACTTATTGTGGAAAACAAACTCAACAAAACAATGAAAAGCTTTTCTGGGTACCAAAGTAGTTATGAATTTGATTCATAAGCTTTTTATGAGTGTTTCAACAGATAAACTTGGTGAATATCATTGCGCAAATAACAGCACGTGCCGGGCAGGATGTGCTGATGACGTGCTGGCACGCGTAATGGCTATGTGCCGTCAACGTGCGGTCATGCGTGGTCATCATTTTTGTTTTCTTGGCGCTAGCATGATGCGTGCTTGCAAATTGACGGAACCTTGCCGATTCAGATAGCAGCACGTGCCGAACACGGTGTGCTCAAGGCGTGCTGCACGCGCGTCGGCTGTATGCCGTCAGTGTGCGGTCACGCGTCGTCACTTTTTTCATTACGGCATAATGCTGGCACATCAGTGGCACGCACTTTGGGCAGATCATGAAACTCGGCACGTGCTCGTCATATACCCGTCATAAGCGGAGGTACCTGACAGTCACGCGTTCTTCACGGATGTCGACACAATGTTATCTGGGGACACGCTGTGGCGCAGAAATTCAGATTATCATGGCTCCATTTTAACGGCATACGGACAGCACGGCATGCGCTAACCTTGGAATTTCCTGACAAATTATAATAAATATTGTAATATATAATAAATATAATTAAATATAAATAACTGCGTTGATTTATTTTTATTATCTAAAAAATATATAATTCTAATTTTTATATACATGCATTTTATATAGTTTACATGTCATTCGGAATAACTTTTTATTTTAAAGTTATTCACATATAATTATTAAATTATGAATATTATAATGCTTAATGAATTTATGTTGTATTAGAGATGCATAAGTATGATAACTTATTGATAAATTCTACGAATTATAAGAAAATTAAATATTATTTGAAATGACCGCCATCTTGTGGTTTTCGAATCTTTATGACGGGATTATTTTTATGCGTCAGTCGCATATTTTTTCGGAAGCTGCAACAATATAATTTTTGCAATTTGCAATCTTCAACGAGAGCAACCGCTTTTTTCAACTTGGAAAGCTTTTTTGGAGATTCAAAAGCAAAATACTACATAAGAGGAAAAGTATCGTAAAATTATATTATTTTATTTGTGATTTATATAAGCAACAAATTAATTTTTTATTTAAGGTTAGATTAATATTAAAAATATTTTTCATTTATTGATTTTAGTAAATTTAAGGAGTGAGGGCTGCATTTATTCTTTTTACTATAAGTTTATAGGGTGAGGGCTTTTATAATGTTAATTTTAGTGGGAGAGTGTAAGGGTCACTAATAACTAGTAAATATTTTTATTTGTATTAGGTTTATTGAAAAATTCTTGAGTCTTTATCATGAAGTACTTTTACTTATAAATCATATTCTTATAGATTAAACCTGATTTATTTTGTACAGTCTTTGTAAGGCATAAGGTATGTATAAAATTGAAGTAATGCGCAGATATAAGAAATTGGAACAATGCTCTTATGATTATAGAGCACGTATCAATCGTTTAATGGCCAGAGCATGTGAAGATGTATCTCTACCCAGTAATGAATATCCACCCTTTGACGAAACCAGTGTCGGTGTAGATGCCGGTAACAATTATGCTGGTGCTGATGTTGGTTTCATAAGTGAAACATTAAATGGCAGCAATGTTTCGCATATGGAGCAGGATGAATTAATCCAATGTGGTTCTTGGTTTTCTAATCGAAATGAATCTGCTAGTTTATCTAGCAATTCTGATTTAAATGCAAGTTGTCCTAGTGATCCAGACACGTTACAAAACTTTGAACTTCGACTTGCTTCGTTATTCACAGACACTAATATGTCTCACAGCAAGCGAAAGCTATCTTGCAAGTGATCAGGACGCATGATTGCTTTGCAAATATTCATGTTGATCCTCGAACAATCTTGAAAACTCAAAATTTCTCTGCTCCTACTAAGCAGGTTGCTGGAGGCGAGTACCTTCATTTAGGTGTAAAAACTGGTATAATGAATATTCTTCAGATAACTCCTCCATAACTGATTCCTGATGTTCTTCAAATTAACTGCTGTACTGACGAAGCATCACTGAATAAAGCTAGTCAAATCCTGATGTGGCCTATACAAATCAGAATAGCTAATATCCCAAACAGTGCTCCTGAAGTTGTAGGTGCTTTTAAAGGTTCCAAAAAACCAACAAGTGCCTTAGATTTTAAAACCTTTTGTGAATGATTTGTTTTTGGCACTGCTAAATGGTGTGCAATTTAATGGTGAAACAAAATATGTTGAATTGAGAACTTTCATTGTTGATGCACCTGCTCGAGCTTTTGCATTAGGTCATAGTGCACACAATTCAAAAGTTCCCTGTTCTATATGCTAGGTAAGAGGTGTATGTGTTCGTCAAGGAGTAATGGTTTATAGTGGTATTAATCATTCGCCTCGCACACAAGAAGAATATTCTTCGAGGATTGATGTTGATCATCATAAAGAAACAGTGTGTCCTCTTAGTGCTCTTCATTTCAATTTGGTTTCTCACACAGTGTTTTACTACATGCATTTGGTATGTCTTGGTGTCAAGGAGAAAAATTTTCAAGGAATAGTCAATGGTAGATTTGCTACGTCAGGCAAGTTTTCATTCAAAGATCATATATAAATATTAGGTGATCGTCTCAAGCAAGTAAAGGAGTACTGTCCTTAAGATTTTGATCGGAAGCCTGTCAATATTGACAAACATGGTAAATTTAAGGCCACCGAGCAGCGAAAAATTTTGATGTATAGTGGTCCTTCTATATTTTATGGTTTAATGAATTCTGCTGTTTATGTGCATTTCCTTTTGCTCCATGCAGCAATGAGAATTCTTACAAATACCCTAAGCACCGATGAGGATATCAATAATGCAGAGGAATGGATCCAAATATTTGTTGAATATGCCCCAGATGTTTACGGTGATGAATTTTTATCTTATAATACTCATGCTCTGTTACATCTAGCAGATGATGTTAGATCGTTTGGAGCATTGGATTCTTTTTCTACTTTTTCATGTGAAAACAATATGACATATTTTAGAAAATTGTGTAGGAAACCAAATCATCATTTGCAGCAAATTAGCAATAGACGAGCTGAAAATTGTCGAGTTGATGTTTTTAAGCATATATCTATCTTCCAATCAGATAACACCTTCATTTTTGAAGATGGGTCAATCTGCATAGTTCAAAATATTATTCAATTCGATGATACGGATTGCTATCTTACTGTTAAGCGTTTGACAACAGTTGAGAATTTATTCCATTCCTCTTGTGCTTCTTTATCACTCCAAGTCTTTCTTTGCTTCACATTGTCTACAGAAACAATATTGATTAGATTTGATCAAATAAAAAGCAAATGTTTCAGGATTCCATGCTCGCCAGGGCTCCTACAAAAATTTCAACCAGGACATTTTGTTGTAATTAAAACTTTATCCTCGCATCTTTCGAATGCATAATAAGTTTTGTTTATTTAATTTTTCTCAAAATAAATGTATTTTTATCTCGAGAACTAAAAGAAATAAAGTACTTTAGTTCGTATGTTTTGGAAAGAGAATTTGATGTTGAACATGATAGCATTTTCTTTCATCACCTAATTTGATAATTTTGATTGGACCAAATTTCTGCCCCAGACACCGATGAAATTTTAAGCTGGGCGCCACAAACATTTTGTTAAAAAAAATTTCAATGATAGTTTTAGATGTATATTTTAAGATAAAAAATTATTTAGAATGGTACTAGAAATCAGTTAGGAGAAAAAAATAAAATAAATTGGCTTATTTTACCAAATTTAGGTTCTTATGAGGTTTAACATGTAACATATAAATCTGATTCTGAGAAAATAAGCCAATTTCTTTTATTCTTTTCCCGTAACTGAGTTATAGTTATTTTATCTTCAGATATACATCTAAAACTATTATTAAAATTTATTTAAACAAAATTGCTTGTGGCGTCCAGCTTAAAATTTCATCGGTGCCTGGGGCAGACATTTGGACCAATCAAAATCACCAAATTTGGTGATGCAAATAATACTATCATATTTTACATCAAATTCTTTACAAAACACACGGACTAAAGTACTTTATCTTTTATACTTCTCGAGATAAAAGTACATACATTTTGAGAAAAATAAATGAAAATGCTAATAATCAAGTTTTTCAGTTTGCCATAAATCCTGAACCAATTTTTATGTACAGGGTGTCAATTAAGTCCCGGGACTGCTGAATATTTTCTAAAGTACTGCTTTTCTGGAAGAGGTCAAGGTCATTCCTTAAGTAACTTTGAACAAGGAACCCAACGGTGACCTTGGATTTGACCTTGAACCTCATTTTCAAGGTTATTTTGAGGTCAACCTCATTTTTTTAAACGGGAACCCCTATTTTTTATAGCGGAATCGGAAAGAGCGGAAAATTTTACATCCGGATATGTATTGAGGTATGGGGTTGAGGTAACCCCTAGAGGTCAAATAGTGGTCAAATAATGACTTCTTAAAAATCTCGCGAGTTCAGTGGTAAAACAAAACAAACAAAGGTCATACCCTAGGTAAATCTTTACGGGGTACCCGACGGTGACCTTGGATTTGATCTTGAACCTCATTTTCAAGGTTGTTTCGAGGTCGACCTCATATTTTCAAATGGAAACCCTTATTTTTGATACCGGATTCGGAAGGAGCGAGAAATTTCAAGTATGGATGTGTTGAACAAGGGATGTAATTGTGACCTTCAATTTGACTTTGGACTTGACCTTGAAGGTCATTTGAAGGTCAACTGATTTTTTTAATCGGAAATCCCAGTAATAATACCGGAAACCGAAAGAGCGAGAAATTTTACATTCAGTCCTTATTCTCACTTTTAGCGTTACCCAGAAACAACTACGTGGACGTAGTAAGATCTGTTTCCTTTGGGGTGCTTGATTAACGTGAGTCCCCTTGCCTCTCCCTTAGAGGTCCAAAGTTTAATGGCAATAACATCTTGGATTTGAAGAAAATGAAATTTCGGTAGTAGATCCTAACTCAGCGACCCCAAAAATCCCCGAGTACTCATTTACAGACAAAAATGTGCTGTTCCCAAGATTTTCATCCGCCATCTTGAATTCGCCATTTTGGATTTGGAAAAATCGAAATTTTAGTAGTAGATTCTAACTCAGCGACCCCATAAACCCCCAAGTAAAAAAACCAGTTGACCTTCAAATGACCTTCAAGGTCAAGTCTAAAGTCAAATTGAAGGTCACAATTACATCCCTTGTTCAACACATCCATACTTGAAATTTCTCGCTCCTTCCGAATCCGGTATCAAAAATAAGGGTTTCCATTTGAAAATATGAGGTTGACCTCGAAACAACCTTGAAAATGAGGTTCAAGGTCAAATCCAAGGTCACCGTCGGGTACCCCGTAAAGATTTACCTAGGGTATGACCTTTGTTTGTTTTGTTTTACCACTGAACTCGCGAGATTTTTAAGAAGTCATTATTTGACCTCTATTTGACCTCTAGGGATTACCTCGCCGTAATCTCTGTAAACCATGTTATGAAGATGTGGTGCACCGAAATTACAGTGAAGAGGAGATACGCGTGTGTCAGTTCAAGAAGGGCTCTTACCACACTGAAAAAGATGCTACCGGAGTGGGAAAATTCAGTGCCATTTGGAGATTATCGGGACTACCGCTGTTACTGCTGGTGCTCCTGCTGATGATACTGCTGCTGCCACACGTCCAGGAGCTACTGCAGCTGCTCGTCCAGGGTCTACCGCTACTGCTACACATGCAGCTACTACTTTTTAAGAGTGGTATATATATATATATATATATATATATATATATATATATATATATATATATATATATATATATATATATATATATATAGATGTACAATTAATTACTGCTACTATTCGTCTAGGGTCTACTACTGCCACGCATGCAACTTCTACTGTAGCCGCTTGTCCAGGGTCTTCGCTGCTGTACAACCAGAGTCTACTGCAGTTGTACCTCCAGGATCTACCTCTGTAGCTGCACGCCCAGAGTATAATCTACTGCTGCTGTTCGCCAAGAGTTTACTGCAGCTATACAACCAGGGTCTACGGCTGCTGCTATACGGACAGTTTCTACTGTTGCTATTCATCGAGTCTACTGTAGCTGTACGTCAGGAGCCTACTGCAGTTACACGCCCACGGTCGACTGCTGCTGCGACGCATGCAGCTTTTACTGTAGCCACTTGTCCAGGGTCTACTGCTGTTGTACAACCAGACTCTACTGCAGCTGCATGTCCAGGATCTACCTCTGCTGCTGCTGTTCTCCAAGGGTTTACTGCAGCTACAAAACCGGGGTCTACTGCTGATGATACACAGGCAGCTTCTACTGCTGCAACTCGTCCAGAGTCTACTGAAGCTGTAGATCTAGGGCCCTCTGCAGTTGTATGTCCAGGATCTACTGCTGCTGCCATGCATACAGCTTCTACTAGTGATTCTCGTCTCGCGTCCATTGCAGATGTACGTCAAAGGTCTGCTGCTCCTGCTGTCATTGTTGTACAATCTGTGGCTGCTACAGGTACATCTTCTGCTGTGCTATTAATTGAGGAGCTTCTATAGCTGCTTCTACTCGTAAAGCTTCTATGGATAGTATTATTGTGTATAGGCGAAATACAAAATTTTGTATTACTGCGTATAGGCGAAATATTTACTATTTACATTTTTGTGTACAGGCGACATACACGAAATTTTGTCTCAAGTCTATACGATATAGCACTTTTATATAAATTCGGTTTTTCAATATTCGTGTGATTGAAAATTGCATATTTTAAAATTGGTGCATCATGTACACTCAAACTTGATATACAAGCTCTTTCCATGTGTTTCAACATATTTCTGTAGTTTGATGAATTATCTACAACAAAAAGATGTACTTTGTTCTAAAATACTTGCGCCAAAAGCATGTATTTAGAACACTACAGATCTTCTGGTTCCAGTTAAGTCACTAAACTACACAAATATGTTGAAATACATGAAAAGGGCTTGCATATCAAGTTTCAATGTTTTACGATATAGCACTTTTATATAAATTCAGTTTTTCAAGATTTGTGTCATTAAAAATTGTATATCTCAAACCTTGTGCACAATATACAACTGAAACTTCAAATACAAGCCCTTGTCATGTATTTCAACAGATTTGTGTAGATTGGTGAATTTCCTACAACATGAATATGTACTTTGTTCTAAAATACTTGCGCCAAAAGCATGTATTTAGAACACTACAGATCTTCTGGTTTCAGTTAAGTCACTAAACTACACAAATATGTTGAGATACAGGACAAGGATTTGTATATAAAGTTTCAAGTGTAATTTCTGCAATCTACACTTTTTCTTAAGTGCCGTTCTAACATCTACACTCAAGTAATGTAAAATGTATTATTTGCACTTTTGAAATTGGTTGCGGGTGGTTTACACTTTTCGAAAGTGCAATTCTAATTTAGATGCTATTTTAAATACGCATTATTTATTGTATTTGCATATAGGCGAAATATGCAAGCGTATAGGCGAAATACGCATTATTTATTGTATTTGCATATAGGCGGAATATGCAAGCGTATAGGCGAAATATGAATTATATATTGTATTTGCATATAGACGAAATATGCAAACGTATAGGCGAAATACGCATTATTTATTGTATGTGCATATAGGCGGAATATGCAAGCGTATAGGCGAAATATGAATTATATATTGTATTTGCATATAGGCGAAATATGCAAACGTATAGGCGAAATACGCATTATTTAATGTATTTGCAAATAGGCGAAATACGAAAAACATTATGTGTATATGCGAAATACGCATGTTTGTTGTATTGTTAAATTCTAGTTTTTTTTAATTGACTAGCCGAACAGACTTGCTTTACTTGGCGCATGTGCCTGGTTCCATTTGTAGCGGTTTTCGCTAGATTGCGCCAGTGACGACCGGAGGTACTACCTGCCTTACCGACCTATGGGTCGGTAAAATCGCAGAAATGGGTTTGACACCCCCTTAAGCGAAACACGACCACTTCCCCCCAAAAATCCATCATTCAAACCCCCGTCTACGCAAAATCCATCCGTGAAACCTCTGCCCTCGTCAAATCCATCGCTTACACGCACACCCATACCTACACGCACACTCACGCCTACATACACACCCACGCCTACACACACACCAATGCGGCTTATACGCACACCCATGCTTATGTGTACACCCACATACAACCGATCGTTCCTGAAAAACCTACCATCACGGGCAGGATGTCAATTAATCGAAGAGCCGGTAAACTATACCCATGAATCACACTAATACTACGATTGAAATTGCAGGTGATAAAAAAGTTAAAACGATGTTGTTTTTTTTCGATCTACTTTGATTTTTCATCCTAAATAAAACCTCAATAATTTTTTGCAACAGCGTCAACATCAACTGGCACTGATTGAGCTCCTACGCAATGAACAATCATTAACTGAGAAGTTAATTAAAACCGTAGAGTAAGTAATATATGTGCATAGGTTGTATCATCATTTAAAGAAATTATTACTGCGATAATAATTCTTCTTGATACATTTTAATTTCAATTCTAATAGTTTTTTATTTCATGTGATTATAGGATACAATCTACCAGGCTTAGTGATGCTGAAAAAGTGTTAAGGTATATTTAATAATTTAATTATAAATATCTTCAATTACTGAGATTATATTTTATATTATTGTCAATGATGTTTATGTATCCCCTATATTCAGCGAAAATAATAAAATGCTGAAGCACTTGACAAAAAAAAAGATGCTCCAAGATATTTTACACTTAAATCGGTAACTGACCTGTTAGCATTCGACGATGCTGATTAAGAGTTATTTGACAGTGCTGTAAGTTATACATTTTAAGGGAAAAAAATACAGGTTTTTGGTAAAAAATCCGATTTATTTTTATTTTTTTATACTAATTCTTAGCTTTTTTCTTAATAATGAAAGAGATTTCAAAGAAGAATTTTACTTCTTTAAGCTGTTTTAATATTTTGAAATATTTTCGTTTTTATCTAAAATTCAATCTTTTTCAATATTTTCGTGACAAAAAAAGTTAAATAAATGCTCCCTAAGCAAGGCTAAACGTCAGTAAAAACAAAAACTCTCTGCCAGTTGTGAACAAATAAAGATTTTCCCATAAAACAAAAAAAGAATCATAAATAATTAAGAATCTACTTTTATTTAATTATTCCTACTATTTTACTTTAAAGTCACTTTTTTCAATTCTTTATATTCATAACTTACAGTGGCGTTTTTCGCACCAGATTTTATTTTTGTTTTAAATGTATGGTAATCTACTTTTTAAATACATTTTTTATAAATCTATGTTGAGACCAATTAATAAAAGTTTAAATAAAAATTTTTGCTCGGCATTAATTGTAATAAAATACATGATTTTTGTATAAATAAAAAAGTAAAAACTTAATTTAGCTATAGAATTTTTTTCAAACAAAAATAAAATAATATTCTAACATAGATTTCTATGTTTTACTTAAATGAATACATACATTCAAGCTAATCAAAATTCATCAATGCCTGTTGCGCAAATCGATAATCAAAATAATATGCTTTTTTGAAGGTTTTCTGGTATTTCTGAGATGTTAAAGGCGTTTTAGGGGGATTTTAACTAGTGCAAATATATAATAATATAAATATGTTCTTTTTACGTATTATTATATACAAATTTTTAAAATAACCGTGTTTCAGATTAACTACTTGGCCTATCTTGGAGGGAGTAACTACTAACGCAGCAGCAGTTTACTTTCAGAAATATTTTGATCTTACTGAGGAATTGATCCCGAAAGTATCATGGAATGGCTCGAAAGCAAAAATGATAACTGCATTGAAAGATACCCGTTTTGTTGCAGCATGCGAAAGTAAGCTATATATATAATTTGTGTGTGTGTATGTGAGTCTGTGTGCGTGTGTGCGTCCGTGCGTCTATGTATGTGTATGTGTGCATGTACGCGTGTGTGTAAATTAATATTATATTTAGATTAATTATTTAATTGGTGTTTCAGAAGCCATGGCTGAAAACTCTGGGATAAAAGAAAAAATTAACGCTTCCGAGTTCGCCTGGGCTATGACGAAAGCCATCAAAAGTACAAAGGAGCGCTATAAACGTTGTAGCGTGTCAGAGCCGGAGTTGGAGCGAGAATCTGAGGAAGATGAACCGGTAGGAATAGGGTCTCGTCCACAGAGTCCATTCAGAGCTCGCCTGCAAGATATCCGCAGAAACGTCGCATCAGGAGATGGATTACCGGGTGGTCGACGTCGAGGCCTCGACGTTCTTAAAATAAGGCGGCACAATAAATTTTTTTTCGTTTTCTGATACTTTTTTGTTTTTTTAGCGGTTTTTCGATTTTTGAGTTTTAGTTTT
The DNA here is from genome assembly GCA_949152435.1 of Gastracanthus pulcherrimus. NCBI lineage: Eukaryota > Metazoa > Arthropoda > Insecta > Hymenoptera > Pteromalidae > Gastracanthus > Gastracanthus pulcherrimus. Next base: position 30,256,148 of record OX424574.1, on the reverse strand, counting down.
TCGAGTTTTTTAATACCTTAGAAATAACATCATCGATCCAATAAAGATGCATTTGAAAGAGCATACAATTACCTATCTTTTCCGACTCGAAATTTTGAAAAAGATATTTCTCTTGTTTTATTATACACGAAAACGTCATTTTTTTTCAAACGGTTATATCTGTGAAATATAATAATTTTGTTTAAAAAATCGCCCTTTTTCCTGACGCGATAACTTAAGTAAATCGACAGCATTTTATCTGAAACTTTATAAAAAGGTAGTTTTTTACTATCTCATGACCTGTATGTTTTTTCAGATCATGAGATCTTTTACTTTATGAGATATTGAGGTTATGTTATTTAAAAAATTTTTTTGATCGCTTTTGTCTCGAGAACGGCGTGGGCATTTTTTATCAAAAAAGACTAATTTTTTTCTTTTTTAAATGAAGATTTAAAATTGTAAAGAAATTTCAAGATTCATCGCCTTGTTCTTGTTTTATAGTGATAATTCTATTTTTTAATTTTTGAGTTTTAGTTTTTCGGGGTTTTTGGAATGTTAGAAATTTTATGATCAATTTAGTGTAAATGCATTTAAAAAAGTATAAAAAAACCTATCTTCTACAACTGAAAAATTTAATTAAAAAAATTTAAAAACGTTAAATGTTAAGATAATAGTAATATTTTATGTATTAATTTATATACTGAGGGTTGGCGAGTGATACGAGCAGGAGGATTTCTGTTTTCTTTTTATTATTTTCCATTGATATGATGAAATATCGATTGAAAAAGTATTTTAAGATAAATGAAATAATGTATATCAATATTTTTGGTTTTATTTTTTATAAATATAGGTAAAAATGATACGTATGAACGGTATAATTATGTGATTGTAGGTGTCGTTGAATTCAAATTAAATGTGAAAATTATTAATTTAAAAAAATAATGTTATCGAAAACTGCTTGAAACAGATTTAATTTATATATAAATGTAAATTAAAATATAAATGTAAAATATAAATAAGATTATAGCTACAACTACCCTGGTAGAAAATTAATCTAGAACTATGTAGATCTATCTAGTTTGCCATGGGAATAATCGAGGGCCTCGATAAAACTAGATAATTTTCTACTAGGGTAGTTTAATTAACTGTTATAAATTAAACCATCAATGATAAATTAGTACACATTTTTGAGCACCTAATTAAAAAGAGATATAGCAATTTAAAATGAATTAATTAAAACAAAATTTTTCATATTATCTTGTAATGTTTTCATGTAATAATAAGATATCATTTATTTTCTTTAAAATTATTTGTTCTGCAATTTTATCTGGAAATTTAGAATTATAAAAATATGTTTTATATTTATCATATAATTCTTTCGCATTATTTGGTTTATGAAATACGATTACAAAAGCATATAACTGTATTAAATTGGTGCATTGGTAAATTGATTATTTATTGCTTCATTTAAATATTTATCCCATTCTTCATCTATAACATCAATATCAATCTATAACTCAAAAGAAGTAGACTCACTAATGTGTAATAATAACATTCTCAATTAAAATAATTTTCGTTATTTAGGATTTAAAAATTACATTCTACTTAACACTGGTTTAAAAAAATTTTTTCTTTTATTTCAAATTTTAGTTTTCTTATGATATATGTAATAATTAGGCAAATCAGTATATAACAATCTATTTGCATATTCATCATGCAAATTTAGTTGAAACTAAGCACTTAAAGTTGTATTTACTGTGATAACTCATGTAATTTAAATTCAAATAACGATATATTGCTTCTGGAGGACAAACGTATCTTGTAGATATATATTGACTTATTTAATCGTAACATAATACAGTAGAAATTTCATTTGAATCCAAACTACTCGTATCCTTGAAACGAGAGAAATTTGTTTAGAAACTGTAATAGCCAACGTCTTACCCGTAACTAATAAATTAACAGACGATTCTATAGACTATTTTACACGTATTTTACAAAGACATTCAAACGACTTTAAACTGCAATGTTCTGTACATGAATAGGTTACTGTGCGTCGATTCCATGTACACACCGGCTGTTCAAGTTATTGGCGGAAATGTAACTAATCATTGGAGAACTTTATACTTTGATCTCAATAAACTTCATATATATGACAGTTTATCATTTCAGAGTATATATCCAACTGAAATGGCCTACATCAATAAACGCTTTCCTACGATTACTGAGAGTGATATAGTTTTCGAAAAAATGAAAGTTAGACAGTCTGATGCGGTAAGTTCTGGAGTTTACGCATGCGCTTTTGCTCTAAGTATAATGTTAAATAATGTTAAAAACGATAAATAATAAAGTGAATAACCTCATTAAATCTTAGAATATTATAAAAAGAAAGGTAGTAGTACGTAATGTATTAAAAGGTGCAAAAAAGAAGAAAATGTCAGATGTAGTTAAAATTAATGAAGTGGATAAAACAAAAGATGATAATGGCCTGATTGATAGTTCTAGTCACGGTGGGCAGGAAGGAGCGATAAGGTTTGACCAAAATGACGATAAAATCGGGTTGCGGGGCGGTATTCGGGCATGAATGTACATCTCAAATCTGTTCGAATCGAAATCCGATCGGCTCCTGTTTTCCAGATATCGACAATTTACGTATTTTAGCTAAATTATTGATGTAAGCGAATCAGTTGCACCTTAAGAATGCATGGAATTTCATTATATAATCAACGAAGATATACAAAATATCTAGATATCATGTATATTATATATAAGTATGATATATTGTGTATATATATGTAGACCTGGTTATCAAATAAATGAAATGATGTGTGTATATATATATATATATATATATATATATATATACATACATAATATACATATATAAATATATAATTTAAATAAGAAGTCATATTTAGGCTGGTGCATTGGATGTGTGAGTGTATTATATTGATAATACGTACTTTTCCACAATTTGTTATTTTGTTCAGAAAGTTATTATCAACGAAAAAAATCATATTTCTTTATATATTTCCTGAAGAAAATTGAACGACAGCCTTTTTTAGTTTTGTAATATAAGTAAGATCCTGAATAGAGTTGATTTGTTCCTTTCCCGAAGTTTCAAAAATTGCCTGTGCACTGATTCGCCAGCCTGCTCAGACCATAATCCTAGCCCATCATCATTGTCCAAATATGTAAGGCAGTTTTTTAAGTACTTCAGAAGTACATGGATTTTTAACGATTCAGAGACTTCAGTGCTCTTAAAAGCTTTCCTTTGAAACTTATTTTTCTACCACATGGCGCACAAATTTTCTTGCCATTCTCCTCATGATTACACTTATGATCCATTTTAGAATGAATGGATTCATAATTCTTTACTGGAAGAGAAAATGCCATATTTATCCGTTATCCTGCCACTCAAACGTGATCTCTAACATGGAAAATATCAAAACTATCCAAAACGCAACCAAGAAGCATCCAAAATCTCATCGTCTTATATGACCAAATCATCTCTATTATCATATAAGAAAGCACGCAGCCACCTAGCGGTGAGAATCGAAGTTATAAATTTTTATATGGAAATTTAGTGTAACCCAAAAATTTATAATTTATATAATATAAATTTATAACACAATAAAGTTTGGATTTACCTATATATATATACACACACAACTAATCTTCACCTCCTTGAAAATTATCTGACGGAATATTCAGCTATCCCCGAACTTTTGGGAGACCCTGCATGCATATATGTATACGTGTGTATATATATATATCGAAATCCGATCGGCTCCTGTTTTTGAGATATCGTCAATTTACGTATTTTAGCTAAATTATTGATAGAAGCGAATGAGTTCTAGCTTAAGAATGCATGGAACTAACTTATATAATCAACAAGGATGTACAAAATATGTAGATATTATGTATATTATATATATTTATGATATGTTGCGTATATATATATATATATATATATATATATATATATATAAACGCAACATATCATAAATATATATAATATACATAATATCTACATATTTTGTACATCCTTGTTGATTATATAAGTTACTGCGATAATAATTCTTCTTGATACATTTTAATTTCAATTCTAATAGTTTGTTAATTCATATGATTATAGGATACAATCTACCAGGCTTAGCGATGCAGAACAAGTGTTAAGGTATATTTAATAATTTAATTATAAATATCTTCAATTACTGAGATTATATTTTATATTATTGTCAATGATGTTTATGTATCCCCTATATTCAGCGAAAATAATAAAATGCTGAAGCACTTGACAAAAAAAAGATGCTCCAAGATATTTTACACTTAAATCGGTAACTGACCTGTTAGCATTCGACGATGCTGATTAAGAGTTATTTGACAGTGCTGTAAGTTATACATTTTAAGGGAAAAAAATACAGGTTTTTGGTAAAAAATCCGATTTATTTTAATTTTTTTATACTAATTCTTAGCTTTTTTCTTAATAATGAAAGAGATTTCAAAAAAAATTTTTACTTCTTTAAGCTGTTTTAATTTTTTGAAATATTGTCGTTTTTATCTAAAATTAAAAGTTTTTCAATATTTTCGTGACAAAAAATTAAATAAATGCACCCTAAGAAAGGCTAAACGTCAGTAAAAGTAAAAACCCTCTGACAGTTGTGAACATCTAAACTTTATCCCATAAAATAAAAAGGCAATCATAAATAATTAAGAATCTACTTTTATTTAATTGTTACTACTATTTTACTTTAGTCACTTTTTTCAATTCTTTATTCTCATAACTTCCAGTAGCATTTTGCGCACCAGATTTTTTTTATATGTTTTAAATGTTTGGTAATCTACTTCTTAAATACTTTTTTTATAAATCTATGTTGAGACCTATTGATAAAAGTTTTAATACAAAATTTGTCTCGGTATTAATTGTAATAAAATACATGATTTTTGTATAAATAAAAAATTAATAACTTAATTTAGCTATAGAATTTTTTTACAAACGAAAATAAAATACTATAGCAACATAGATTTCTAAGATTTTTTTAAAAGAATACATATATTCAAGCTAATCAAAATTCATCGATGCCTGTTGGGCAAAACGATAATCAAAACAATATCCTTTTCTGAAGATTTTCTGGTTGTTCTGAGATGTTAAACGCGGTTTAGGGGGATTTTAACTAGTGCAAATATTTTTTTTATGTATTTTTATATACAAAAAAAAGATAAAATATATTTGTCAATGCTTAACAAATTTTGTTTTTCTTTTGGTAGCTTCTTCCCTTAAGTAAAATTTATTTTTTGGTATTTACACATAAATTAATTAATTGAGCAACCACATCCTCTTTTTATTCAAATTTTTAAAATAACCGTGTTTCAGATTAACTACTTGGCCTATCTTGGAGGGAATAACTCTACTAACGCAGCAGCAGTATACTTTCAGAAATGCTTTGATCTCACTGAGGAATTGATCCCGAAAGTATCATGGAATGGCTCGAAAGGAAAAAGGATAACCGCATTGAAAGATACCCGTTTTGTTGCAGCATGCGAAAGTAAGCTATAATTATGAATATATAATTTGTGTGCGTGTGTGTGCGTCTGAGCGTGTGTGCGTGTGTGTGTGGGTGGATATGTGTGTGGGCCGTGGGTGCGATATGTGCATGTGCGCGTGTGTGTGTAAATTAATATTATATTTAGATTAATTATTTAATTGGTGTTTCAGAAGCCATGGCCGAAAACTCTGGGATAAAAGAAAAAATTGACGCTTTCGAGTTCGCCTGGGCTATGACGAAAGCCATCAAAAGTACAAAGGAGCGCTATAAACGTCGTGACGTACCAGAGTCGGAGCAGGAGCAAGAATCTGAGGAAGATGAACCGCTAGGAATACAGTCTCGTCCACAGAGTACATTCAGAGCTGGCCTGCAAGATATCCGCAGAAACGTCGCATCAGGAGATGGATTTCCGACCGGTCGACGTCGAGGCCTCGACGAGTTTGACGAAGAAAGGCATGACGATGAACCACCCAGACAAAGACGACGGACCATTGGAAACGTACGAGGAGACGACGGAGGGGGTTTCTACGACAGCAGAGAGCGAGACGGAGAGCGAGCCGAAGAGCGAGACGAAGAGCGAGACGAAGAGCGAGACGAAGAGCGAGACGAAGAGCGAGGTGAAGAACCAGCTGGAGAGGACGGCCAAGACATCGATGGAACCGCTGGATGGAACGGCGGTCACACTATCAACTTTATTAACGCCAACAGAGATGATGGCCAAAACATTGCCGGAGTCGTCGACAGAGAACATCCTGAAGCCGCCCCCCAAAACGACAAAGATTCTGAAGGTACCCTCGATAACGTCGATGATTTCGAAGATACGCTACAAAACGACGAAAACAATGAAGATCAAGAGTACCCCCAAATGACAGAGTATCTTGATCCAGAGCTTCGGCTGTACAACAAACAGCATATGCACTCCAGGAAGGACAACCGATACGCACCCGGTTTAAATGGTGACGCAGGCGTTTCAGAAGAATATGAAGATAACTGTGATGTGTATAACTATTTAAAAGAACGTGGAATGGTCGATGGATATGATTCTACTGAAAAATATTAGAAATTACTCATCTTATGTACATTACATCTCTGTTGCAACGCCGTAACCCTAAGCGGGCCCTGGGCGTAGTCGTCCAAAGCGGATGGGTGGGTGCCTATCACCACTACACAGCGCGTCCTCAGGTTGCGGATAGAGGAACGACCCCTGAGAAAGAGGTTAGCTGCGAATAAAGCGAATAAGCAGTCGCGGACAGCCGATAGGCCCAGGCGTGGGTGTGATGAACCCGCACTGGCGAACGCATTCATCTAGAAACACTACGCAAGCACCGCAACAACTACAAACACTATACAAAATCTCCCATCTTACTTTCTTCTTCTACCTTACTCCGTAATCTATCTCTTTTACCACACATTTCAAACAAAAAATGGGCCAAAAATCCTGCTGTCGTGGAGGATGCGGGAGCGATGACAAGTGCCCTGAGAGGGGATGTGTAGAATGATTCGCCACCTGGTCTTACATGGCAACGAAGCCAGCGAAGGCGCGCTGCCTTGCAGGGGGGCGTTAGGATATGAGAATGAAACCGAGTGTGTCTGACGACGAGTTGACTATGTCCTCGCCAAAGTCGGAAAGCTCTGATACTTAGTTCTAGGAAGGTATGAGGGTTATCACCCCTAGACGGATGGACTCACCTATCATGGCTCAAAGAAACCAAAACCAAACCAAAACCAAAAGAAACTAAAGGGTGGGAACCTGGAGTGTACGCAGTCTACACAGAGCGGGCGCGTTCCGGGAAATCATAAATGAAACTGAGAGGTACAATTTAGATTTGGTAGCAATACAAGAAACCCGATGGAAAGATAACGCGATGCTAGGATCCGGTAACTTCACCTTCTTATATGGGGGCGCGAGCGGGCATTCTCTAGGCACCGGATTTCTTGTTAACAAAAGCATCATACATTCCGTTAAAAGTTGCAATTTCGTGAATGACCGACTCTCGTATATCATCATCGAAGGAGCGTGGTATAATTACGTGGATATTAAGTCCACTGTCCCACGGAGGACAAAGAGGAAGAAGTCAAAAATCTTTATTATGAAACTTTAGAGCAATTAATCGACCAATTCGCGTCTTACTACACCAAAATAATAGTGGGGGATTTCAATGCTAAAATAGGGAGAGAGGAAATGTTTAGGCCCACCATAGGCAAAGAAAGTCTGCACGAAACCAGCAACGATAACGGTATTATGGTCATAAATTTCGCGGCCGTAAAAGATCTTATAGTCAAGACCACGTGCTTCAAGCACAAGGATATACACAATGCAACGTAGACATCGTCGGATGGGGCCACGCACAATCAAATCGATCATTTTCTTATTGATAAGAGGCGCCACACGAATGTACTCGACGTAAGGACCTATAGGGGGGCGGATTGCGACTCAGATCATTATCTAGTAGTGGTCAAATTAAGAGCCAGATTAGTAGCCGGTCAAAATAGTAAGCGAGCGAACAAAGTAGAAACCTTTGATATTGGAAAACTACGAAGCGGGGTAGAGCGAATCAAGTACCAAGTAGAAGTTAGCAACCGATTTCAGGCGCTCGAGGAAACGGATGAACAGACGGGAGTAGATGACGATCCGAACAGGTTGTGGGGGGCTATCGAAAAAAACTATAAAAGGGGCCGCGATCAAAGCACTGGGTAAGAAAAAAAGACCGAAGAGCAAACCATGGTTTGACGAAGAGTGCGAACTCTGGTTTGAAAGACGCAAGAAGGCTAAATTAGATAGTGTACACAATGAAAGCGGTAGGACCGTAGAAGAATACCATGAAATAAGAAAGCAAGTGCGTGTGATTTACAGAAACAAGAAGCGCGAGTATCAGAAAAATGAAATTAGAAAAATAGAAACTAATAGTAGGGAAAATAACCCGCGCGAGATGTACAAAGGAATAAACGCTATTAGGAAGGGTTTTCAGAGTAGATCGCAGTTAATGAAAGATAAGGACGGGAACCTCGTGACAAGCGAAAATGAACTATTGAAATTATGGAAAGATTATTTCGATAAGTTATTAAACGTGCATGAAAACTCCGAGGAAATGGGAGACGAAATCCACACTGCTGAACTCCATAGGGACGAAACGACCTACAAAGAAGTAGAGGCCGCGATCAAAAAGCTAAAAAACAATAAGGCCGCAGGAAACGATTCTATACCAGCTGAACTACTTAAATATGGAAGCACCGCGCTTACATCTAAAATTTTTTATCTAATATGTGCTATTTGGAGAAATGAAACAATACCAGAAAATTGGAAAGAATCCATCATCATACCGATCTTTAAAACGGGAGATAAAACAGACTGCAATAACTACCAGGGAATCTCACTTTTAGCTACCTGCTACAAAGTTCTGTCAAACGTAATACAGGCCAGACTCACACCATTCGCGGAAGATATAATAGGAGATTATCAGTGTGAATTCCGGCGCAGCAGGTCAACGAGCGATCAAATGTTTACCATAAGACAATTATTAGAGAAAAAGTGGGAATATTGCGAAACTATACACCAGCTATTTGTGGACTTTAAAAAAGCGTACGACTCTGTCAAATGAAGCAAAATGTATGAAATCCTAGTGCTCCTTGGCGTACCAAAAAAACTCGTAAAATTAATTCAAATATGTCTGAACGGAAGCACTGGAAAGGTCCGAGTAGGCGGTAATGTATCTGAATCGTTCATGATACGCGACGATTTGAAGCAAGGTGACGGGCTTTCAACGGTACTCTTTAACTTGACGCTAGAGCATGTTGTTACAAAAATGCAGGCTAGCGAGCTAGGCGCAACACTCAACGGAACAACGCAGATGTTAGGCTATGCGGATGACTTGGATATAGTGGGAGATAACGGTGAAACGGTGGCGAGAAATGTGGAAATCCTTATAAATGCGGCTAAAGACACGGGGTTAGAAGTGAGCGAATCGAAAACGAAATATATGATCATGGAGAAACTGGGCATTCGCGAAGCAGAGGGGGATCTCAGAGTCGGAAATTTCACTTTTGAAAAGGTTAGCGAATTCAGATATTTAGGTACAACTATAAATGATCGAAACGAAATTAAAGCCGAGATTAATAAGAGACTTCATTCGGGTAATGCCTGCTTCTACGCTGTGAACAGATTACTTAAGTCAAAGCTACTGTCGAAAAATGTCAAAATAAGGATATATAGGACTATAATAATGCCGGTAATCTTGTATGGTTGCGAAACCTGGGCGCTCACTAAAGCGGAAGAAAATCGTTTTAGGGTATTTGAAAATAAGGTTCTGCGGAAAATATACGGGCCAAAGAAAGATGAGGAAACTGGGGAGTGGAGGAAACTGCACAATGACGGGCTACATAATTTGTACGCGTCACCAAATATTAACAGATTAATAAAATCACGGAGACTAAGATGGGCAGGGCACGTGGCAAGAATGGGCGATGATCGTACAGCAGCGCGTATAATGAAAGGAAAACCGAAAGCAACGCGACCTCTTGGTAGACCTAGACGCAGATGGGAGGATAACGTAAAATCAGACGTAACTGAAATTGGGCGGGAAGGCGCGAAATGGATGGGGTTGGCACAAAATAGGGAAACGTGAAAGGCTTGCGTAGATGAGGCGATGAACTTTCAAGTTCGAAATGCCACTTAAAAAAAATGTATATTACATCTGAACCACTTCATGTTCTTTTCTTATTATTTATTTATTCTTATTTATTTATCTATTAATTAATAATTATTTAGTTCCTTTGAGGAAGTCATATTAAAAATACACATTCATTTATTTAATTGTCTTGCTATTTTATTTGTTAAATTAATGTGTGTTTTTGATATGAAATAGCGCTTTCTTACATTTTCATTTTATTACTATAGTGTATTTATTTAGTTACTTAAAATCTAATCAAATTAAATTTATAAAAAATGTAAGGAAGCGCTGGAGGGTCTAAAATAGTAGGATGAGACTCACGGAGATGGGCGAGGTAGGGACAGAAAAAAATTACAAAATGATCATTATAAAATCTGGAGCAAAAGAAATTGAAAAACTAACTGGTTTTTTATAATTCAGGTGAGTTTATTTAATAAAACATGCAGTTTCTTTTTATTCAATTTTCACTTTCATATTTGTACAATTTATTTCTATATTGAACTTCAAATAATATTTGTTTACGAAATGTTTAAATCGCGTATTATTGTATTATTATTATTATTATTATTATTATTATTATCATCATAACTTTATGCTGCAGCGAATGGGTGCCACTACCGCATTTGGGACAAAAAACAGAAAAACCTTAGCTGCGGAACACCACTACAATTATATGTCTATAAGGATCTATCCTTGGAATGTCGAAACGGTGATCCATATATCCAAAAAGAAGAAGAAGATATCGATCTAGGGAAGTTGTTTTTTTTTCTTTCTCTATACGGTTTAGCATTAATTATTTTTATGAAGCTTAAATTTTTATCATCATTTTCAGATTTTCTTTAGAAGACGTGTAGCTACAGCATGCTGGTAGAATGAAGAGATAGTAAACGCTTGCCATTATTACATACAGGTAATATTTAGATTTATTTAGCTTTAATCTTAAGGTGATGTTAAACCCCGCGTTACTGGTAAATACGGGGAACCACTTTCTTGATTCATTTTTCGATTTTAAGAAAATATCTCTATGAAAAGTTGTTCTTTTTGGTTAGAACAACAACTTTTCATAGAAATATTTACTCGAAATTGAAAATGAAATGAGAAAAGTGGATCCTCGTATTTGTCGGTGACAGGTGGCTTTAGCATCACCTTAAGTGAATATGAGATTAATTACTACGCAAAAAAACTAATATAAGATTATTTTGATATATAGCTCATTTGATCTAAATTTATCAATTTATAAAAGTTAATTCACTGAAATAAATAACATTCTCATTAAGGGGTCAAGCCTGAGTTAAATTCTGTAAAAATCATTGTCCATTTTATGGACGGCAAAAATATTTTGTATATTATATGTGATTTTGCCATGAACTAGATCCCTCTAAGTAGTCTTTATAGTCCCTTACAAAATTCGCTAATCTACATTATTGAAATTAAGCCTTTTTAACCACTTACCATGTGTTTCTGAATCAGGTGGTGTATTTCTCATGGTCACCGAGGCTTTAAAGTATTCTTCAAAAGTGTACTCACAGACTTAAGGAGCTACATTTTTAAAAAAAGATTATTTCCAATTGTTGGAGACACACATATCAATAATAATACTCTGAAAATACTATAAAAATACTACTATTATTGATACATGTGTGTCTAACAATTGAAAATAATCTTTTTTAAAAAAAATAGCTCTTTAAGTCTATGAGAGCACTTTTGAAGAATGCTTCAAAGCCTCGGTGACCATGAAATATGCACCACCTGATTTAAAAACACATGGTAAGTGGTTAAAAAGGCTTAAATTCAATGATGTAGATTAATGAACTTCCATGGGACTATAAAGAACACTTAGAGGGGTTTAATTCGTGGGAAAATCACACATAGTATACATATTTATATAAAAACTTGCATCAAATTATATTGTGTCAAAATATTTTTACTGTCTATAAAATGGACAATGACTTTTTACAGAATTTAACTTAGGCTTGACCCCTTAATGCTATGTTTTTACTCTTACAGTAGACGGTATTTATTAATTACTTTTTAACTGTTTAATTTTATGTTTTTAATAATTTTCAGATTCTAAAGCTGCATGTACCTATAGCTGTAAGCAAAAATCTTGCGAGTACATACACCAAATTTCCAGGTGAGTTATTTACTATTAGATTTCATTAATCTACAACTTTATTCAATTTTTCAAGTAATTAAATTTTATAATAATTTGCAGATTTTCTACAAAAATAATTATTTAAGGTGCAGCTATAATGAAGACAAATCAACAGGATGACATCAGTATCCTTACGTAAAAAGCCTGCAGGAATTCTAGCAGAGAATCATGCAAAAAACTGATCATCAGGGGATCTGCAGGATTCCTTGCAGGAATCCCCGCAATATTTTCGTACTGTTTTCCTGTAGGAATTCCTGCAGGATTTTCTTAAGGAATTTTTCTAGAATCGGATATTATTTATGTTCTAGAATATGAAATTATTAAAATCACTACCCTGGTAGAAATTTATCCCGTCCACTTTATAGATCTATGTAGAATAATCTCGCACTGTGTAGATCTATGTAGGCAAACTAGATAGTTACTATAAAGGCGTGTAACGGTCGACCCTTCTAGTTTCCCATATTATTTGCCCCGATAAAACTAGATAAGCAAAATTATGACAATAACAACCACTTAAAGGTTATGTTTTAAGAATCAGAAGCATAATCTATTATGCTTATTATGTATTATTTTTATTTAAAGGTATTTACTTGTTATTGTTCACCTATTACCAATGTAAATAATTGTAAATAACCTCTAAAGTGTAAGGTTATCTAATTTTAGATACATCGAGTTTTTGTATTTAAGAACTCAATAACAATATTATGTTACACATATATATTAAACAATCAAAATAAGAAAATAATCTGAATATCCAAATAACTAAGTATATGAAGTATTAGTGCATATATTTATTTTGTTTATGTAAAATTATTTTCTTTACATTTGATTATGTTCCATCCTAAATACAGGCTTGGTTTCCAAACCTGTATGGTTTATGTAAGGAAAACTATTTTCACACACATTTATTATCAACTGATTAATTTTCTATTTTTATAAAGAAATAATGTATTTGAGTTATTATATATATATATATATATATATATATATATATATATATATATATATATATATATATATATATATATATATATATATATATATATATATATATATATATATATATATATATATATATATATATATATATATATATATATATATATATATATATATATATATATATATATATATATATATATATATGTTCTATTTTTGTATTTCCTACTGTGATTAATTTATAATCAAACACTTTCATTTGACATCTATGGCCAGTTAATACATAGTAATTTGTTACTTATAAAGAAAATTATCGTCTACATGTGTTCGACTAATGTGTTTGTCTTTGAAAATGTTGTCACGGATGAGCAGTTTATGTATTATAAAAACTCGCAGATGGATACAAAATTATTTGTAGTTCTGAAATTAAAATTCTAGTTTTTAAATAAAGCATGTCATAAAGTACATATTTGTACATATGATATTATTATTATTTATACATTACTTTTCAAGAAACAACTACATCAATCAATAACATTATTTTGTGATCACTGTTTTTCATATGCAAGGAACATTGTTTCTAAATTTTCATTTCTTAGGTTAGATATGCTTTCTGACTACTTTTATATGTAAATAGTATGGATATAACTGTAGATCTTATTATTATAATTGAAAACTTGCATGTTAAACTTTATTTAACATTAATTTTTACAATAAAACTTCTGTTCAATAAATAATATATAACCTCACAGATTTTATACGTACATATTATTATTGAGAAAACTATATAGATCTGTGTGGATTTATCGAGTTTTGTACACTCTTGTACTATCTAGTTTGCCTATAAAGGCCGTTATAGTGAATGTGGCCGCCACGATAAGATTTCTACCAGGGTAAAATAATTTAGGAAATGTGCCTTTATAGGTATAGTTCCATCCGGATGGTAAGACCAAAACTTAGGGACTAAAGCTTCGAACTTTAATTTTTTTAATTTTGTAATCAAGTTAATTAAATTTTCGTTTTTTCAAGCTTAGTCCCTGAGTTTTAGTGTTATCATCCGGATGGTGCTATACCTATAAAGGCAAACTTCCTAAATTATTGTAGTGATTTTAACAATTTCATATTCTAGAATATAAATAATATTCCACTCTAGAAAAATTACTTCAGGAAATCCTACAGGAATTCCTACAGGGATTCCTAAGGGCTTTTGTCGTAAGGGTATTTATCAACGCTCACGAGCATTCAAGATACATTGGCATGCAGTATATAATAGTTATTACAATATTGTTATATTTATTATAAATTGTAATATTTATTGTAATTGAAATTTAATAAAGAGTAAATTTATATATAATTTCAAATTTTTTATTTTTATTTTAAAAATTAATATACATAATATATTTGGAGGTTATGAGCACCTGCAGAAGCGCACGCAAAATTTAATCATTTAAACGTAAGGCACAATGCTAGCACGTTGACGGCATGGCGTGCTGCAAAATTTTGGAATAGCCGCTCGGCACGCGTGCTGTCAACATGCCATTTCTGGGCCGGAGTACACGGAAGTCACTGTGCCGTCACGCATGCGGCACGCGTGCCGTCAACGTGCCGGCACAGTGCCGACGCCTTGTTATCTGGGTATATATATATATATATATATATATATATATATATATATATATTCGCTCATACAATTCGCGCGCAGTGTACATGCATACGCATATAATAATTATAATGAAAAAATAATAATAATAATTATAATAATAATAATAATGACGGTACATGAACAGTATCTCGATGATGTATTTATATCTCGAAATCAAAAGTTTCGAAAAATCGAAATAAAGTATACTAAATTTACGTTTAGAAACCTTTATTTACAAATTTACATTTGAACTAATGAAAAACTTACATTTTCTTATACGAAATAATGATTCATGAATATATTTCTGAGCCGCTATCTATATCTTTCATCGAAATCTCCGCCATGAAAATAAATTTATTTATAAATATAGCCACATGCGAACAAATAAATGTATTGTTTCAAAAAAATGCGATCAAAAAGTATATGGGTATAAGTGGAGTAAAAAGGGGTGAAAATAGGTGAAAAGGGGGTGAGGGGGATAAATTACATTAAAATAGTAATATCAGAAACCTTCTATAAAATACATTTGTTTGATATAGGGTAGTAAAAAGGGGTAGGGAGGGGTAAATTTATTATAAATTGTATTAAAAATAATAAATAACATTAAAAAAAATCAATATTTTAATGTAAAAACAAAAATTAAAGAACATTTTCTGATGCGATGAAATATTGGTTTTCCGGCCGTCTAAAGGTTAAGCAATAACCACCGCTTATTACATACAATCATTATCAATCAATACTAAGACTTACCAATAAATATACAAAAGAAACAATAATAAACGAATAAATAAATATAAACAAATAACTAATAAATAAATATACAATAAATACAAATTAAATATTATGAATAAATAAAATATAAGTGAATAATTATGAATGATTATAAATAATTATTAATATTTTACAATTATAATTACTATAATTAATTTTATAATAACTTTTAGCATTTATTATTTTTACTTCTGTTTTTTTTCGCGTATGTACATAACTAATATTATATTCGTTTTTCTGCTATACATATTGTTTCATGAAAAACTTGCGTAACCGCGAAAATTGGTATACGAGTTGCCCTATTTTGTTTACCGTATGCTAAAATTACGCCTATTATTAAGAATAATTTTTATTGATTAACAATAATTATGATTATCATTATTATTACTGTTAATAACTATTGTAATTACTGATATGGTAAATTATTGTTATTAGCAGTGATCATATTATTATACATAATTATCATTATTTTCTGATACCATCAGCCTAGTCGAGGTCTTAATGATTGGTCAGACTCAGGTAGACTAATAAAACTAAGAGATTTACACAAGTATGTGCCAAACCTGTAAGGAATGGAACAGGATTAATCTTAGAACTATATAATTAAAGGAAATAGGAGAAAAGCAAATACGCTTAACAAAAATTAAAAACTTGGAAACTCAAAGCTTAGTTTTCCGAACTGCAAGTTATAACTACATCACGTCCCAACTAGGAAAACTAAAGGTTTTCTCTTACATCGACGTTCTTTTATAATTAAATTAGCAGGTCTACGTCCCTATCCGCCTATAGGTAAGCACCTATTGAAATAAAAATTATTTAACTTAGCTCTTACAGTTACTCGTGTACTTATTTTCTTTTTTTTTTATTCTTTTCTTAATACCATTATATTATTGTTATTATTTTAATACTATTCGTTTTCTTTTATTATTATGATATTGCAAGTATTATTTTTGTTAAGTTTAAAAGATTTAATCTTAAACAATTTTGTCATAATCATATTCATATTTTACGTTATCATATTGTTCTTACTATTACTGATAATTCTTAAACATTACTATTCGTCAGAACAAGAATAGTTAAGATAGGTAGCTAGTCGACTATATTAATTAGCTACGTTTTATTATTTTTTTTTATTAGTAGTTTTTTCTCCTTCTCTTATTAATATATAAAATTTTGTTAATATTAAAATCCAAATATTAAATAATAATATATAAAATTTATTAAATTAAATTTCTGAACATGTGTATAACCCTAGTAGTAATTGCCATATTATTTATTATCACTATTTTTGTTTCTCGTAAAATTTTATAGTTTCTTTTTACAACGTTCGAAAGCTTAAACTAATTATTATTATTACTACTTTTCCCTTTTACTACTAATAATTAAATAGTACTACATATATACATTTACCCCCTATATTAGATTAAAATAATTATTTTTCAATAGCACGACAATAATATCCGAAATCCAAAGATTAATATCGATTGAATTTAGATTAAGAATCCTAGAAGATAGCGCAAGGTCAAGGAAAAACTTAAAAATATTAGCAGAATCGAAGATTCCTCTATCGCTAATTGAATTGGCTAAAAGACTAACGCGCAAAATCCATTGTGAGGCAGTGATTTCACTAGCAGAGAGACTATTTGCAGAAAAGGAACTACCTCTCATTGAACTCCATTTCTCTCACAACAGAGGATTAGCACAAGGAAAGTTGATAACACTTAAGGGCAAGATTAGAGTATTGGCACTACCAGACGGAAGCTACACAGCACCGACGTTTTACCAAACACCACAAACCCTTTCAAAGGACCTTGACGTCACGGCCCACGAAATAAATACCGACCCGTACAACCCAATTCTTTTTTATAAAACTGAGAAGGGTTATACCGTCGACAGGGTCACCATAAATTACACTAAGGAATTTGAACACTACGAATACGGCCCCTACACAAAGCTACGGTATAGAGCAGAGAAAAGCTCTCCCGTAAGAAAGTGGGCCTGTGTATTAGAAAAACAACTGGTGAAATTAACGCCTAAATTGCTTGGAGCCAATTTCAATACACCTAGCTAAGAATATAACCTTATGGGAAGAACAAAAGACAATTGGAAACTAATCATCAAAAAGCGAAAATGCTTTATCAAAAGCGTCCAAAGAGCTTTGGCAACCCTTGCAATCAAGAACTTAAAGGAAACTCAACCTTGTCAAAACCATTTTGCTGATTCCAACGAAGAAGTAGATATCCTCAACCAGGATATCGAACCCCAATCAACACATACACCAATACTGGATTATCCAATAGAGATCAACTGGGACGAATATTTAACGATTGATGAATATAATTGCGAAGTTACACCAATTATAAAACAAGAACGTTTTCCGAGTTTCTGTCAATCCTCTAACATCAAATGTGAGGACGACGAAATCATACACACACCACAAAATTTTATCGATCCTCACCACCACCATCCAATAGTGTTACTTAAAGATTGTCGGTATTATTTGCATACACTCAGAGAACACATAGATGAGGAATAATTCGAACTTACGAAATAACTCTTCATCGACACAAGAAAGACCATACACCTCAAAACCGAGGGAAGGCAAGAATTCCAATTTCATCCAGTGTACAAGGAGGAGAAAACGTAACGACAGTACTATAGTAGCAGAATTTGTCATTTATTGTCAACTAACCGACGTTGAACCATCAAATACACATTTGATAATCAATTCTTCACCGATTTAGTAAATCGGATTCAACGATAAGATGGCCGACGAGAACGCTATTGCCAACCTTACGCACCATCAAACCATCACTGACGCATTGCTCAGCACGATGGGTGAATGTATGACAGTGCAACAATCCTTGTTACACATACCTATTTACGATGGGAAAAATATGCCTTTAAAGACGTTCTTACAAGACGTCGAAAATGGCCTTAGCATCTGTCCATATGGGATACGAAATGCCTTCTTCAAGGGTGTTACGCGAAGCTCCGTGATACGGCTCGTGATGCTGTAGGAGATACGCAAATAAACACGATAGAAAACCTTAAGGATGCTCTTAAAGTGTATTTCGTGCCTAAGAAAAACTACTCCCATTATTGCGCGGATCTTCAGGCCATTAGAATGCGAAGAGGAGAAACTGTAATGAAATATTACAGCCGCATAAAGAAGATCACGGAGATCGCCAAAACATCATTACATGAGAAATTCGCACGCGAAGAAGTTCCGCACATGATCACAATGCTCGAAGGGATAGCACTTGAGTCCTTCAAACGAGGACTCTCGGATGATCTACTATATGCTGTAAGTGTGCAAGTACCAGCAACTCTGGCCAACGCACTTCAAATAACGCAAAGGATCGAAAGGGATATGATTCACTCAAACGACAGGAAGGGACTCATAAACACAGCAAGGATGACTTCACCAGAAAGACACGTGCAATTCAAGGATGACCAACTCTTTAACCGTGCACCATGGAGGAGCCAATCACCCGCAGAACGCTACACGGACCATCGACCCAGACAAAATTTTAACCAAGGTCCACGTTACAATCAAGGAAACAGGAACTACCAATCAAATTACAGACCCATATACAATTACCAGTCTAGAAGCCCAACCCGTTCGTATCAAAATGAACAGCGATATCAGAACAAAAACCACACTTACTATCCTCAAGACCCACGTTATGCGTTTGGAGCACCCCCAATGTTGAATCCTCCTATGCATTATATGCCATTTGGATTTCAAACATCAATGACGGGGCCCCTAAATTGGAACTATCCTTATAATCCAGGATATCCAATGGTCCGGAGAAAATCTGAAGAAAATTTAAACACCCAAGTAGCCCGCCAAACGGACGCATCGACGAGCGAACAAACCCCAGAGCATCCCCCATCAGTAAAATTTATCTCAGCCGAACAACTGCAGAAGGATCAAGTGGACACGCAGTAGCCCCATTAGTCAATCTAAAGGCCCCAGAATTAAAACAGCTTACCGAATTCCTAATAGACACAGGCGCCGAAATCTATCCGATCCATGTAAATGCTCTAAACCCTAGAACAATTATAGCTGGCCACAACGCCATGACTATAACTGGAATAACTAAATAACAGCCGAGATATCATTCCACCGTAATGCACTAATTACTAGTTCCAGGCCAATTCATCCTATAAGATTTACAAACTATGCATATAAAAAACCTAAATCTACAAGATACATCCTGCAAGCTAGGACAAGGACCTCAATAATTATAAACCTACATCCAACTGACCTTAAAACGGGATATCTGCCAAAACTCGAGACCCCGAAAGATATCTACATTCGACAAGCAGTCGTTACAAATAACGGCCAAAAGTGTCATATAATGGCTATTAACACATCGGAAAAAGAGGTAGAAATCGAAATACCTCCTGAGGAGATAGAACCTTACGAAAGTTTGGAATTTGAAGATTTCTTCCAAACGGATGGTAGCGACCAAGAAGTCATACCAGAGGAAGAACGACTTCATCGAATAATAAACTCACTACGCCTGGACAAATTTAATGCTGAAGAAAGGAAAAGCATTATAGAACTAATCAAGGAATTTCCACAAATATTTCATCTGCCTGGAGATAAATTACCAGCAACTGATGTACTAGAGAACCCAATAATTACAAAAGACGAAGCACCCGTTTTCGTTAAACAATATCGATACCCACCAGTACACAAGGATGAGATTGAAAACCAAGTAACTAAATTACTTGCTGATGGAATAATCGAACACTCCACATCCCCTTACAATTCCCCTCTGTGGATACTCCCAAAGAAGGCATATTCTAAGGGAAATAAAAGATGGAGAATGGTAATCGATTACAGAGCTCTTAACGAGAAAACGATCGGAGACGCTGACCCTCTTCCATCAATCTCAGAGATTCTAGATAAATTGGGTGGCGCCAAATATTTGTCAATATTTGATTTAGCTAGTGTATTTCACCAAATCAAGATGCCTCCAAGAGACCGTCATAAAACAGCCTTTAGTACCTCGAATGGTCATTATCACTACGTAAGAATGCCCTTTGGTCTGAAAAATGCACCAGCAACATTCCAACGTTTAATGAACCTCGTTCTACTAGGTCTCCTAGATATAGAACTTCTGGTATACCTAGATGACGTAATAATATACGCCTGCAGTTTAGAGGAATACACTGTAAAAACTAGAAGATTCTTTAAACGACTGCTGGACGCAAAATTATCACTCCAACTAGATAAATGCGAATTTCTTGCAACAGAAGCCGAATACTTAGGCCACGTCATCAGCGAAGATGGTGTACGACTCGACCCAAAAAAGACAAACGCAGTAAAAAATTTTCCAGTTTTTTCAAAACCCTTCATACTCACTACGTATTCATCAAACTACGCAGTCGGAGCTGTCCTTAGCCAGGGAAAAATCGGAGGAGATCGCCCAATAGCCTACATGTCTAATTTCATGAAACCAGCAGAAATTAACTATGGTACAACGGAAAAAAATGGTACCTATACGGACGAGAATTCACCTTTGTAAGCGATCACGAACCTCTCAAATGGATTGTCTCAGTGAAACCACCGATCCACCGACTCATAAGATGGCGTACTCGCTTACGAGAGTATCAATATACATTCCTTTATAAGCCAGGAAGGCTGAATGTAAACGCAGATGCATTGTCCAGGAACCCTGTACCTCCAAATGCAGTTGTTTTTCCGACATCCTCATCTGTCGGACCTTCTAAGAAGACAAATCTCGAACCTATGAAAAGAACAGGTACACCAGTTGGTTCTAAAAACAAGAACTTAGATCCAGCCTTACCCAATTCAGAAATTGGAGGAACAACGATAGCTGAACGCGTGCGTTTACGCAGACTTAATGCTCCCAACGTACAAAAACAAGGAGCGATACCTAAACAACCACCTCCAAGTAGCGAAACCCAAAAGAAAACGACGATTCCACCAAAACACGCCCCATCAACCAGTGGAACGAATAAAGCAATCAGACCTACGAAATATACAAAAAAGGTAACTTTTAGTTCAGAAGAAGAATCAAATACACCCCTAGAGCCACCCCCAACACAAAGGAAAAGTTTGAGTGGATTTCCAAGCCTAATATCACATGAACCACCAATAAGAAGAATACCTGTATCCTCGGATAACGAATCAGGTAACGAAGTTCAGGAACCAATGTCAAACAAAAACATTAGAGAAATCAAACCAGCCCACACATCTGCATCTGATGATCAAGATTCATTAGATGAATATTGATGGGACAGCAGTCAACATGGACCTCGAAACCAAATAAAACCACGCCCCATGGCACGTTCAACACCAATCGAGGATGATCTGCTGGAAGAATCAGACGTTGATCCAGACATAAATCAACAAGATCAACCACGCTTCCCATTACCACCCGTTGTCGAAGAAACAACCGACGAATCCTCGGATGAGATCAATGAAGTTATAGGAAATAACGATGTACCAAAACCTTCAGAGACCATCCCACCAGGAATATTCTACCCTAACTTTTCGAAAGCACCCGACAACAAACTGGTCATTAAACTCATAAACGATGGAGTTACCGACAAAAGAGATAACCTACTACATTTCCTGTCAGCAGATTGCGAATTTACGACACCCGTGTCTAAACTCTTGCTTGATTTAGGAAGTATAGATAAAAATGACATAAAAGGTATCAAGCCGAAAAAGGGACAAATTATTGTAACCCCGAAACCTAAGACAAAAATATTTAGTGCGATTATAACAAAAGGTCATATAGATAACTTCGGAATCCAAGACCTAAAGGAGGTTCTAAAAAGTCTCGCTGATTCTCTAATGAAATACAGTATAAAAAGTCTAAGAATTTCCAAACAAAACGATATGACAGACCAAATAACGTTTTCGACCTTCCTAGATTTTTTAAGACAAATCTTAGGTAGATGTGAATGCACAATGTTCGTTTGCTATGGAACTACAACAATACCACCTGAAGATGTACGTAGTCAAATTATAAAAGAAAACCACGACAGTCTGATCGGAGGACACATAGGAGTAACTAAAACCTATCGCCGCATTCGAGAGAAATTCTACTGGTCCGGTATGAAATCCGATATTACCGAGTACGTCAGACATTGTGAAAAATGCCAGGAATTTAAACTCGTTAGAATCAAAAATCGAGAACCAATGATCATCACTGACACACCTATCGAACCTTTCGACAACATTTCTATAGATACCGTAGGTTCACTCCCCTTAACCCCTAATGGAAATAAACATATCTTAACTATACAGGATAATCTTACAAAATACTGTGTCGCTATCGCTGTCCCAGACACTAAAGCTGAAACAATAGCCGACGCATTAGCACGACACGTGATAACGCTATACGGTTCACCTCGTATAATATTATCAGATAAGGCGCCCGCCCTAATAAAAAAGGTGATGCAACAACTCTCACGTATTTTTAAAATTAAACAAGTCACATCATCAGCATACCACCCCCAATCTAATGGTAGTTTGGAAAGAAGTCATCTCGCCCTCATAGAATATATTCGCCAATACATCAACTTGCACGACGACTGGGATAAAATTTTACCATTCGCTATTTTTTCATATAACACCATCATATAATTTTTGGAAAACCTGCTCGCACCCCCACTTCATTTTCAAACGACACCGAAACATACACAGCATACATAACTGATTTAGTCAACAGACTACGCGACACTAGGGAAATAGCAACAAAAATCCTGATAGAGTCGAAACATAAATGCACTTAAGGAACCTAGAATTAATAAACTAGATAAAACCTATAAAGGTCCATATAACATAACGGAAATACTAGAGCAACATAACGTTGTTCTAGAAGACGAACAAGGACACAGATTCCTTAAACACATAGATAAAATAAAGCCTGCTTACCAACAATATGGATAAATCTGTTCCAGATATGGAACCTGTGGCAATACCTCATCCTGATAATCCTGTCGTCTCAAGGACACACTGAGAAAACTTGTTCCATCCAGGATCAATGCCTAATGCACTTTGAAATTTAAAAATAATTTTGTTTAAACAAATTAGATTATAAAAAGTGATAGACATACATTTATCTCTTAAAAAGATACTGTCAAAGAAATTACAAAAGTTTTTTTGTAATTTGAAATAATTACAAATCAGAAAATTGTTAATTAAACAATGTTTATACTTTCTCTGATTTTCGCAAATCTCGACCGATCTATACCCTTAAAATGCAGATTATATTTATTAATTTAAGCGTTTCTTTTCCAACAACAAATGTATTTGTTAAACAATATAAGAATCAGTTTTCATTTCTGTAAAAATTGCATAATCTGCTTGTCATGTGTGTCCCGAAATTTGTTAAAGTATACAATGTTCAAGTAAAAATACATTTTTTATACTCTCCTATGAACTTTACTGAAATATAGATTTTTTTATAAATTCTTCTTTTTTATTTCATATTTTTTATACTTCCCTGGTAGAAAATTATCTAGTTTTATCGAGGCCCTCGATTATTTCCTTGGCAAACTAGATAGATCTACATAGTTCTAGATTAATTTTCTACCATGGTTATAGCTATATGATAAATATTTTGAAACCTGCTGGCTGTGAAAACTCGAAGTTATACAAAAGTAATAGCTAATTAAGTAATTAATTTAAATTTCAAAAAGTTCCTTACACCCCGTAATGTCAATAGATATTTTCCAAACTTGAAGGAAATATCGATTAAAGTGTTAATAGAAGTTAATCTTTTATTTTGATCAATTGTTACTGTTAAAAACAGGATTTTATATTTTTAAAGCTTCGTAAAAAATGCTTTATTTTTTCAAAACCATAAACTGAGTATACACAGAATGAAAAATATTAACTTTTGTTCACTTGCAGCTTAAAAATATTTTTCAAAAATAATTAGATTTTGAATTTTTGATTTTGATTAACTACTAACATAACTTTTTAAAATACAAAATTTATAAAAAGTATGTATATATAATTAGTAATGTCAGCTATAAATGAAAACATTAATCGACACCAATTAGTCTCTATATTGAAAATAAAAAAATCATGTAGCTGTCACTTATTAGACATAGTGATGTTTATTTATTGAACATTTTTAAGGCAAATTAAAATCATATTATTGGTTATTTCTGGTGTTCTGCCTCTCCCAGCAGTCGCACATCCCATTGCACTGCATATCATGATTGCGATTAGCCTGCAAACAAAAGAAAAAAAAACATTTGATGTTAAGAAAGTTTATTTATTTATTTTTAATGAATGTTACGTATCATGATGTGAGAGAGTAAGAAAGACAAACAAATTAAATATGTATGTAATTGGAAGATTAGAAAAAACCTGAGACTACCGTATTAAGATTGTATGTAAAATTATGATGAAATATGTATTACATATTGTATTATTATTTTTCGCATTGACAGAAATAAAACTCTTATCTATCTATCTATCATAAATAAAAACACTTACGCTTGCACGATTTCGTAATTCGATTAAATCCTGTTCCGCTTTATTAAGCTTCTGCTTTA
Organism: Gastracanthus pulcherrimus; assembly: GCA_949152435.1. Classification (NCBI taxonomy): domain Eukaryota; kingdom Metazoa; phylum Arthropoda; class Insecta; order Hymenoptera; family Pteromalidae; genus Gastracanthus; species Gastracanthus pulcherrimus. The sequence continues at coordinate 30,230,885 of OX424574.1, read as the reverse complement.
AATTTGTATTATTACTATAGTAATATCGTACTGACTGTAAAAGAAAAAATTATGTAATAATTTATAATTATCATAAATAAAAAACAAAATGTAATGTTTTGAAAGTAATTATTACGCACCTTTTTTAATTTCCGTATGTCATCATCTAAAACATATAGATACATTGAAATATTGTATACATTTTTATAATTTATGGGGAGTCTTCAACAAATGAGAAAGCTAACCTGAATGATATCCTTGTTGGAGCAAGGCCATGGGCGGTCTCGTAGTGGATCCTACGCCTCCATCAGTAGAGGGTTGCCTAGTAGAGTAAATTTTATTTGGTGCTTTACCAAACGCTGAGAAGGCTGCGGCTATGGCAGTAGTCATGCATTGCTCTCGTTCCAGGGTCAGATGTGAGGAACTCGCCTCGTCTAACTGACGACGTTGTTCAATTTGGCGCTGTTCCTCATATCTGAATTCCTGGAAGCGATTTTGCTGATCTGTACGACCCTGAATCCAGGACTTTTGCTCCACAATACGGCGTTGGTCTGCAATGCGGCGTTGTTCTTCAGCTCGAAAAGCCTCAAGGCGACTGTACTCCTTGAGACGCCGTCCTTCGTCGACACGAAGAGCTTCCAGACGACGCCGCTCTTCGAGACGACGTAGCTCTTGAGTACGTCGTTCATCCTCGAGTCACTATTCATCCTCGAGGCGCCGCTGGTCGTCGAGTCGTCGCTGATTTTCGAGCCGCCACTGGTTCTCCAGTCGCTCCTGTTCCTCGAGGCGCCGCTGATCTTGGAGTCGCTGCTGCTCCTCGAGGCGCCGCTGATCTTGGAGTCGCTGCTGCTCCTCGAGGCACCGCTGCTCTTCCTGTCGTTGCTGCTGCTCGACGCGCTGCTGGTCTTCGAGTCGCTGCTGTTCTTCGAGGCGCTGCTGCTTTTCCAGTCCCCGCTGCTCCTCGAGTCGCTGCTGCTCCTCGAGGCGTCGCTGCTCATCGGCCCTCTCTTGATTCCGAAGCCTCTCCTGTCGTTGGATCTGATCATCCCTGGCATCGCGTGTTGCGGCCGTTGGGCAGCCCCGCCTGGAATTTCCTCCCGTTAGAGGCGGAATTCTTTTACGATTTCCGAAACCTAAAATCAATTAATATTTATTATTAGATCCCAATTTTTATTAAACAATTTATTAATGAATTACCCCTACCGATTTTTGTACATATTTAAATAGGCTCATTAAGGTAGTTCTTTCATGAGAATAATTTTTTTACATGTTACAATATCCATGTTTGTAAAATGACGAGTGTGGTATTTCTAACCGCTGTTTAGCAAGTCTGTATTACAATTATTTTTATCCACAATTAGATAGAGTGACCCTAAAATTCCCTGTGAATTGAAGGATTTCCAGGTTTTTCCCTATGGGAGACACCCTGCACATACACCTTAAAATATTAATAAAAAAAATATTATAATAAGTAGTAAAAACTTATTTTAAATAGAAACAACTTGATAACGTGTAATATTTTTTCTATGTATGTAATAAAGATTTTTCACTATTTTGTAACATGTCCCTTACACCTCCCAAAACCCATGCGATGACTTTTGTTCGATAGTAAAATCAACTTGTCGTAAAGCATATTGAATAATCATTATCCAATCGACTTGAAATTTGTCACTCTCGTTCTATACATATACATTGCAGCGACATCAAAATTTAATGATTTATCAATTTTAAACTATAAAAATAATCTTAAATTTAATTTTACATAAATTCGAACCATTACAAATTTCATTTTACCAATATTAATTTGAATCTTCTTGCTTAAAACTTGATAAATCTTCAAAATTTTGCTGTCCCTAAAAACTGTATATGTATGTATAGAACATGTGTGAAAAATTTCAAGTAAATTGGATGAAAATTACTTAGGATACTATACAGCAAGTGAAATTTTCCATCGAACAAAAGTCATCGTAAATTTTGAACTGATGCTATTTATATGAACCTAGATCTAGATTATCATGTGAGTATTACCGCTCAAGTGTCAAAATATGTCAATTTTAATTTTGTATCACTTTCAAGTCTTCAAAAAAATAGTAAAAATAATAATTGAGTAATCTAAATAGTATCAGTCCAAAATAACATCCAATGTGAACAATACTCGTATAAGCCTTGAGAAACATAAATTTGTTGGTCGCTATATAGTCTGTAGGTTATCTGCAAGCAATACAATTATGCAAAATACGTAAGTGATAAAGTTGATAAAGGTAAATTATAAGAGGCAGCCCCATCCCCAGATTTGTAATAACCATTACTCGTTGACTCCTCTTACTATGGTGACATCACTTGTCGTAAAGTATTTAAAGTTTTGCTGCTTATTATAATAATTTTTTTTTAATTAACATTTTAAGGTGTACGTGCAGGGTGTCTACTACAGGTAAAAACCTGAAAATCCTTGAATTCACACGGAATTTTTTCAGCCATAGAAAATTCTGGAATTTACAGGGAATTTTAGGATAATACCGGGCTTTTTCTTTCAAATTCAAAAATATCCGTGGTCATGGGTTGCGCAAGGAACTTTTTGAAGTTAAGAAAGTGAGTTTCGAGTAAAACACGTTTGAAGTTTCAATTTGGTATGCTATCCGATGTAAATTGTTTCACTTAAGTGGCTATAACTTTGGTATAGCAAAGAATTTTGACATTCAGCAGGTCTTAAAAGTAACATCAAGAATGTACAACAAAGAGGTTGTAGACACTCGCACGTGTTAGCAAAAATGTGAGTTATAGAATATTTTAAGACCGTGCTTAAAAGTTTGAGAATTTTTATTTATTTTATTGAAAATAAATAATAAAATGTATGATAATTTTCGGGGCAGACTGATAGACAAAAGCAGCGATCGAATGTCAAAGAAGGAGGTGCTGTAAAAAGGGAAAAATGGATGCAAAACTACCTGATCTTCTCTATTGTTCATACTTTCTTTTCTATTTGTAATGTACACATTTTCGCGCGTCCATATTTCGACATTAAGAAAAAATGATATAAGGTACTTACCCTTTGGCATTCTGAGATGATCCACTCTCGTAACAGTGCACTGTATTATGCAAATGAGATCTCCGGGATCTGACCCTGGTACGATGTTGATAGATAATCGGTAGAGACACGGTGACCGAACGAAGCCTAATGAAGAATGAACAGGATCTTGCGAAGCACAACGCGCTTCCTACTCGCATTTGCGGGATTAGCTTTTTTGGGCTCTCTCCCCAACATCTTAAAACAAGAGAGAGAGAGGGGGGAGGGGTAGCAAACGGCGCAAGACCTGCGCTCGAACCCTGGGAATACAAATTTTACGTACGCCATCTGGCGATTTCAATATGGTGGCCAAGAGGAATGATATATATGGATATAGTAGTAATGATAAAATATTCGTTTCGGCGATCAATTTAAAAAACACGCATGAAAATCATATTTAGTGTATGTATAGGATTGCTTTATTTACAGAAAATACATAGCAGAACCCTTACGTTATTATTAGAATTGAGAATGAGCACCCTCACGGAATTTAACAGATTTTCAATTCTGATAACAATTTTACTATTCTACATATTTACCGTAAAAATTTTATGAAAAAATATTTGACTACAGTTTACTTTTTTCTTTTTTTAATGCATATATTTTATTTTTATATTATGCGTATTTATTATTTGAAACAAGAATAAATAGTTTGTTATATGAAAAGGTCGGTGGAAAAAGTGTTTAATTTCGGGCTTTCCCAGTGTATATCAATTCATTCGCATAAGCTTGAAAACTAAGATGTTTGTACTTTAATTTTATTTCTTGTAATTTTTTTTTAAATAAATAGTTTATGTATCAGTCCCAAGAAACATCAGATTAGAGCAATGAAAGTTTTTAAAACAAGTAAAATATTTAAAATTTATTGCAATTACACGGTATTCTTAAAAATTATTTTATGAAGTAGTTTAAAATTGAAAGATAAAACATTTATTTTGCAGAAAAATATTTGAAATGATAAAAAGGATTGTATTAATTTTGGTTTTTATACTGTACAGTATAAACTACAATGTCTGGAACAGATGTATAATTATGCTCTGTCTAGATATACACATACCTAATAGAGTCTAGCACTATCTTGTAATGAAAGCCTTACACATTTCTGTAAACAGGATATTTTAAAAGTATAATTTTTGTACAATTTTTTCAAGACTTATATTACAAAATATTTAGCGTATACAATTCTATCCAATAATGTACATAAACAAAACGTCGCTCTTTCTTATTAATTGCACATGATCATTGCATTGCATTAATTATACTAATTAATAATCATTGATCTTGCCAGACTTGTATACTCTCAACAGGGGCAGCAAGTATGGATATGGAATTCCATATTTACATATATTAAACCATAATATATTCTAAACCCAAACTTAGCCTTTTTTAATAAAAAATAGTGTAAATAAATCTGCAGACCCTAAATAAATCCGATAAAGCTCAGCAATTTGAAATTTTTTTTTAATTAATAGGTTCAGTGCGGCGTGAGCCATATACCTATGTGTCACAATTTTCTTTCTTTGTGTGCTACGTGACACATATACAGGGACAGGGTGATTCAAAAACACTACATACAAATATATATCAATGGATTCGTCTTGAAAATCTGAATCTAGTGGTATAAAAAAATAAATTTTATCTCCTTAGGGGTTGTCAGGGGAGAGTATTTAAGTTGGCCAACAGAGCTCACCTCTAGAGGGGAGAAAGCGCGGCGTTGCCGGATCACGGGTGGTCGGCGCGTGAACGGGCGGCGTGGTGCGAGAAGTGAGCGCGAGCCATTGGCGTAGAGGGAGGGAAAAGAAGAGCGACACGGCGGTTGATGGCGATGCTAGCCGATCGCGGGCAAAGCCGCTCGCGAGCAGACAGCTGTCGTTGCCTGTTGCATGCAGTCGCAGGATAAGGGTTAAGGACGTCGGAGTTAAAATCGTGTTTTTTCTTCTAGTGATTACTTTTGAAGTATAGAATACAGGGAAAAATCAAGAGCAGAGCCGCGTAGTGCTCTTTATAATAAATCTTAACGCATGCAAGATAAAGCTGATCTGATAAGTTATTTTTCTAATTAATTGGAAATACGATAGGGTGTTTCCGCATTGAAAGATAACCTCGAAATTTTAAACCTACCAAACTTTTGAAAATAACGTTTTACAATATTATTTTACAGTAAAATTCAGAACAGATCCGTGTAGTACTTACTATAACGAACCGGTCTGTACAAGATCAAGTTAATCAGACTTGAAGTTTTTACAAACATTTGGAAATTCAAAGTAGGTCGGACAGCCAAAGAGGTGGCGAGACTCCGACATCCCCTTAATGGACACGAAAGTATAACAACGTAGTATCCGGGCGTGTTTTCTACAAAGATCTGCGACGAGTATGAAGACGAGGACGAGTGTTTATATCCAAAAGAAAGTGTACTTGCAACGAAAAAGTGCGTAGGTTCCGTGGAGGTAAGGTTAACTTGTATACTTGCTTCAATCTTGTTGGTGCTTTCACTGTTCCATTGTTAATATCGCACCGCCAGAACAAGACTATGACTCGGCATTTGTTTAACTTGATTATTGTAGATAAAATCGTTCATACGAAAATAAAAGTATTTTTTATCCTTCAAAAAATTGGTTTTAAAAGGTTGATAAACTATAAAGCAATGATAAAATTCAAGTAAAAAATGTTCACTTCATGAAGAATTTACGATACTATTGTCATACTATCTTTCTGGAGGTACGATAGCTAAGTGAGACCAGGCTACTAGTACCTAGGCTAATATTTTTCCAGATCTACCCGTGTAAAAAATTGCTCTTGCGTCGATCTGCAATAAGTATCGCGAACTAAGTCATCCGTCAATCTCGCAATAATCTTGCTAAGGCCCGTTTTCGAGATTAAATATTTTTCTACTTGAATAAAGTCTCGCACGAAATGCTAGATTAGTTCCAAGATATTTTATCCAGACTAGATTCGTCCAGTGTTATATCTCGCATAGAACGCAAGACTAATCCAGACGAACTGCGAGATCATCGCTGGACATAACCCATACTTATAAATAAATCTCGCATAGAGCTTAAGCCAGTTGCAAGACATGTCGTTAGAGGAAATTTTACTACATTAAAGAAAACATTGCCGTTTTTTATTACATTAATTTAACATGAATTACAATTTTTAATACTGCGTTGTTTATTCTTTTTCAAGCTTATTTACAGGTTCAATTACATAAGTACATTGACCAATATTAATTTCAAACAACACTTGTTGTATGTTTTCTATGGGAACTGCAAGTTTAACATCTACATTTATATTACAGGAATAAATAAAAGGTATTACGTCGTCAATTACATTACACTCAAAGATATGTTCGTATTCGTACCTACTGATAATCGCATAGCACGTACAAATATTGTCATCGCATACATTACATTTTTCGCAATCGCAATTACAAATTTTCACAAAAGTTTCTATATTACCTATATACGTATTTCCGTCCAAAATATATTTTACAGTAGATGATTTTGTTTTTCTTTGACGGTTATAAAGTTTGGAATCAAAGAGTATGTTGTTTTTATATAATCTGTAAAATATATGAATTTTATTTTCATCAATGTCGATGTTTCGAAAACAGTATGTAATGATTGCAAGCATTGGCGTTTTTTTACACAGTCCCACAATATACATTTTTTCAGATATTTTTTTCGTTTTCAGTCTAAAATTCGATTCTAATTCATGACAATAATTACTAATTTCGTTTTGTTTTTTAAGATACTTTTCTTTTAAAGCATCATGATTTAGGAATAACGAGATTGAAGAACAGATTTGCAACTCGGCGTATTTAGTACCATGAACCAAACTTTTTAGGACTCCGTTCATGTTTTCGAAGGGAAAACATGACGTTACCCATAAAGGACCAAATCGTTTTACTACTTCTGGAAGATGTAATAACAAATGTAAATTACAGCTCATATGTTTTTTTTCCATATAAGTGACAAAACTGTGAAACATACTCATTAAGTACTGTAGACGCTTTTTCTATCATTACACTTGATATACTTGTTTGGTTTAACAAGTAGATACCCAAAACTAGTAATTTGTGATGATTCAAATACTTTTCATCCATAAGATCGCGTAGTACGGGAATACTATACGATAAAAGAAAAAGCTTCAACTCAGAAGCTTTCCAATAAGCAAAATCTGTAACTGACCGAGGTAAACGCGCAACAGAATACGGGGGATTGATCGCTAAAAGGCATTTATTAATGATCGATAAAAATTTTGTCATAGAAAAATCATGATTGTAATTTTCGGAATCGAACCAAAACCAGCCGAGCTTTTTAGTCAAACCTACGTACGCGCAATGCATAATATCAATTGCTGTAGTTTCAATATATTTATAAACATTTTACACCAAAAACAGCTTCGGATGTTTCAAAGGCTTGCTTGCTGTATTCAATGCATTCCTCAGAAGTGCGCAACTGTAAATTATTATTGTACGGATATACGTGAGTATGTTCGATTCTTTCTCCTATTTCCTTGCAGAACTGACAGCCATAATCTCCGTTAAACAATTTCATGTTTAAAAATGGAGCTTTTGCACACAAGTCACATGTACCACACATTACAATGCCCCTTACTTTTACCATCTCGTTGCAACTATTAAGACAAAATAAATATCCCTTATATAGGCTTCTCAAACTTTCAGTAAATACACTCATAAAAAGATTAGACTCGGGTTTAGTCGGGCCGAACCATAAACCAGCGAGAATCATGTTTTCTCGCTTGAATCTTTGAATATATGGCAGTTCGTTTATAACAAAATAAAATGGCCAGATGCTTAATTTTGACGATTTAAAAAGTGGCACGCCATCTGTATTCCATGTTAATGAGATGTTATTTATATTAGACAAAAAAACGTTATCAACCAATTTTTGATATATTGAACCATCGTAAATATCCTCATAATTATTAGGATTTAGTTTAATGCGCGTGAATCTAGTAGTTAAAAGTTCTCGAAACCCTGTGCGTTTGTACATTTTCTGTAATTGATCGAATATAGAAATTTCTAAAAAATAACTCGAGGCTGTTCTTCTTCTGCAATCTGCACATTCTTGATCTTCCTGACTATCTCGTTTTCTAAAACAAACCGTGCAATAATAATGTCGAACCAGCGAAGTTTTTATCTCGCTAAACAATTTTTTAAATATGTAAATAGATTTCACGCAATGATTAGGCCGAATACAGTGCAAATCAATTAATTTAAGTATTTGTGCAAATAAAGCTCCTGTAATAGCAAAGCGCATTATTAAAGTGAGCACTGACAATATGTGCTCCGCAACAGTTACGGGCGAACCTGGATACAACGGTACATCAGCATTGTTAATTAGGAAGTCATCTTCTTCTCCCTCTTCTTCACTGTAATCAGATTCGGCAGATTCGGCATCGTCTGAGTCAATCCATTCCTGCTGCTCTTCATTCTCAATTATTTGATCGGAATTTCGTTGATTTTCATCCAGGTCTTGTAATTCTATTATCAATTTTTATAATATTATAGAATTTATGTTATTTATTAACACGTATATAAAATAGCTGCATGAGTTCGTTGTGCGACGTACAATCAATGCTAATTTTCGTCTAAATTTTCGGTTAATATATAATTTATTTTAATACACGCATGCAGATACACATATTTCAAATCATCGTATTTATTTATGAACTATTTGATGTTTTATTATTGTCGAAATTCCAGCAGCGCGCCTTCTTAACCACACTTTTAGAACGACGACACAACGAACTCAGTATGTATATACTTTTTGTTCGTGCTTGATTATTCGCGCAGTGTATACGCCTATAAAATATGTTGGACTATAACTATACTGAGCTTTTATTCACGGATTACCTTCGGGTAATTCGTTACGCGCGATTATGAAGTTATTTGGATGAATTTTCGCTACCCGATTATAAACTCAGAGAAATAAAACTTACGGTCTTCTACGTTCTGGAAACGCAAACAATGCCTTTCGAACTCCGCATCAGATCGTAAATCAGGCTGTAAAGTCTTGTCCCCGGGTAACGCATCCTCGTTATCCGATGAATTATATTCCTCACTATCAGTCACACATGATGTATCTGAGTTTTCGTTATCAGCCAATAATTTTCTCCGCAATTTTCGTTGAGTTGATTTACTATAATCAAAAAAATGTTCGGCTCTCTTCGGCATTATGAAAACGTTCTCGTGCACATCTGTCAATAGGTTCTTTTGATAGATCGATTTCGACATTCGCAAACTAGTTTTTTGTTTACGCCTTGAAGTGGCTTGATTATATCGCAGTACATTCGAACGATTTTTTTCAGAGCAGAGCGAAGTGCGCAGCGTTGTCATTCACATGTCAACGTTAACCTTTTACTAACGGCATTTATTGTAGTCGCTTCGAGAAAAATAATAAGATTTGTGCGTACATACTAAAAATGGAGTTGAATAAATATCATTTAGTACTATGGCTCACGGAGAACCCACTAGAACGGACGACGAGTGTGTTAAGTGAACGGGACGTGAAAATCAATAAAAAGAGCAAGAAAGTTACAGCTAAATGGGGATCGGAATGGTTTGATGCACAAGTTTTAATGAGCAGCAGTAAGACATCTTATTTTAATCTAAATACAAATATTTGAATGAATGTAGCTTTTACAACAGTTTTATCATAATTTTTACTAACACTTAGGAGACAAGCTATTTCTGGATAAAGTCGAGGTAGACACAGATGGCGAAATTATGACTAAGGATAGGAGGAAGTTATTTCCCGATGCAGTTGTACTAGAAAAGCGGCATCATGTCAAAGAGAAAAGAGACATTCTTGCTGTTAAAGGAGAAGTGGGTAAACAGCTTGAGAAAGACATAATAAATAAACATTCCATATTCAGTGATTCAGAAGATGAAACGAGGTTAGTTTACTGATTTTATGCGGTTTGTTTATATGCCTTTTATGATCATTATGTATTTATTAACTTACAGCTCTCAGAATGAGAATTTTGATATTATCAATGCACCGCGAGGTAAATCGAGCAACGACGGTAAAAAGAAGGAGCCTCCGCAAAGTCTGATATCTGAAGTGTCCAATAAAAATGAAAAGCCAATGCTCAAAAAATGTGCTACAGATAAAACTAAAATAAATAGAATTGAAAATCCGAAAAATTCAAAAGTATAAAAAAAAATAAAGAAATTTGTTCAAGAAGAGGATGCGGACAAGAGTGAGTCAGAGAACAAGAAAGATGAGAAAATTTCAAAGAAAAAAAAACCGAACAATAATCCTGTATGGAAGTTGATAAACTCGCTCGAGACAGAACCGATGAACTCTTCGGAAGGCATTCCTCAGGAAAAAGGTAATATTTTTAAATCAATAAACATAAATTACATAATATATTCTAACATTTTCGAAAGATTTTCTTATATATATATATATATATGCAGCCCCTTTAACGAGTGCAGATAAGAAAATAGAACGTGTAAATCGGGAAATTCAAAAAAACGAAAGAAAATTAATGATCATGACGAGAAAAATGAGTCAGATAAAATGGAGTAAAAGGAAAGACCAGATGGCGAAGTAATATCAAATAAAAAGAAACGAATTGATAATGACGGTACCTCAAAAATCATGACTAGAGAGCAAAAGGCAGACTCGGACTTTTCAGTACAAGATTTTTCGCCTGAAAACGGTAATATATTAAAAACACTAAAATCTTTTTTGACACAGTGTGCTTGAAAATGAAATGCACGACACACACGTGCGAAAGTTTATTTGGCACTCGTGTAATTCCCACCCACGCTTTGCTGGGACGACAGTATAATAGTATATTTCTATCGAAATATACTATTATACTTTACACTTAAAAAAATAAACCGAATAATTTTTTCTAAAGTTTTTCTTAAATATTTGATACATCAAAACGATATTTATTTCAGATATCCCAATGGAAGAAAAAGGAAAGGAAAGGGGAAAAGAAGTAAATTTAGAAGAAGGAGCAGAAACAGAAAACGCGGTGGAAGATGAAAGAGATCAAGAACATAACCGTGATGAAGTAAGAGACGAAATAAATGCTGAAGAAGATGCAATTAACGGCGATGGTTAAGTAGATGACGAAAATCAAGAAGAGCGTTATGACCGTGATGATCTTGCTCGAATGAACCTTGTTTCACGTCAGCCTGAAGAAGGAAAAGTATTTACTTTTATATATACTACATTACTACTACTTGAAATCAACTACTATTTACCTCTACTTATTACAATATATTTATAGATAAAACTTCTCAAAGGATTCAAATTTTATATAAGCGCAACTGAGTTAGAATACTTGAAAACTTCTTGGCGGAATAAGCCTCAAGAATTAGCGAGAAGGTTAATAAAATTAATCGTCGGCCGTAAAGACTTGAAGGAAATTACGGCAACAGGAAGGGCAGGAACCCGAGCTATTCCTCAAGACGTTTTTAAAGCTATCTTTAGTAAGTAATCATGGAGTAAAAAGTATTATATTGACATATTTAGAAAGTAAAAACTGTTGTGGATACAGTGTGCGTAAAATGCGATTTTATGCATTTTGACAATTTTTAAACCCGCTTTTACGCCCCCTGTATCGAAAAATATCGTTTGATATACGTACGAAAGTTAATTCTGCACTTATGTGATTGTCACTCTCGCTGCGCTCGGGCGACAAATCTCACACTCGTCTAGAATCAACACTTTCGCCCTTGTATCAAATATACTATTAAATCGGAAATAAATATTTTTTAATTTTCTAGTTTACGTGAATAAAAAAGTTCCTGATCCCACTGACAAACGCGAGACTTGTGGCAGATCGACGCAAGAGCAATTTTTTTACACGGGTATTCATGAGTATGTTAATTGCGACTGTTAGGCGAGCCATAAACCAGACGGCGATACTGCGTCAAAGATTCAACAATAAGTCTGTAGATCTCAATAAGGTAAGAGAGTTCTAATTGACTACTCTATGTGTCATTTGTCTAATTCACATGTACTATTTTTATAGGGCACATGCTGTGGAACTTTGGAGTGTCCAGAATTTAACTTTTTTTACCTAGATAGACCCGTTTGTGCTCTTGAGTGCTTTCAGTGAGGTAAGAGAACTTCCAACTATCTTTTTATATTCAGCAGGATACTGAATATTTTGTTGTAATTTCAGGTTTACAAGCAATAGTTACTAGGGCATCCTAGTTTCAACAAAGCTAAGACGCTATCACAAAGGAGATTGCTACTGGATTGTCTGCTTCAGCTGTTTGAGGGTATTACATCTAGAGTGCTTGCTCTATTATGTAATGCGCTCTATTATCAGTGCAATCATTTCTGAGTATCAAAAAATATGCCAAAAATACATTTTTTACTAAACTACCTAATGATTGCTAAGCATACTTGATTCGCTACCTAAAAATATTGTTTATTTATGATTAAAGCATGAGCGGTCAAAAACTGTTACCGTATAATTGCGATTAAATTAGCTCGGATATGACTTAATCGTATTTGAATACTGGTTAAATATACTAACGAGTATAGTATTCAATATAGTATAAATAATAAATTTTTTTAATAATTTTTAATAATACAACAGTCAATTTTATCCATTATTATAGGTTAAATCGTAACCTATTTTTACAATTTTATTAGTTTTATTGATAATTTGTAATAATAACATTACAAAATGTAAAAGTATATCATATGTAATTATTTTCCTGCGTATTTTATTGACTTAAATATATGTAAGAACATTTTTACTTCGCTACACTTTTTCCATAAATATTTTTTTAAAATAACTATCTTAGATTTTTTATTTAATAACATAAGCAAGCGGAAAATAGAAAAGCGGACCTCTGGCCTGCAGTAGTTGGAGGTCGGCAGTCTACTCGCGGGCGCTGAGTAAGTGAGTTGGTGCCCCAGCACGCTCGATCGCGCTTACGAATAGAGGAGTCTGTGGCTGTGTACACGACTCACGCCGGCATATCCAGGCTCCTGACTCGAGGCGCTCCTCGGTCAGTATCCTGAGGTGCGGACGGATAGGTACCGGTACATCTACTAGAGGATATCGCAGCGAGGCGCACCCCGCTCGAGGTCCAACGGTGGATGAACCCGTAACCGACACAAGAGCGGGTTTAGCGACAGAAAATAGCACCCGGGCCGTGAGCTGAGCCGCTCTTCAGCCATACGCCCTTTTGTCCGAAATCCGTATTTTAGCGTAGGGAACTCACCGGCCAGACTTACGGGTGCCCCCGTGTCTAGTGCACTGTTGAGAACCTTCCATGGTACTCCTTGAAGGGTACTCCAGTGTGACGGAGATATAACGCTAATAAGACGGGCGCTCCCGGATTATTCGTGAATTTTAGAAGCGGCCTCGTGGAGACGCGCCTCCACGAGTGCAGATGATAAATATATATTATAAGCGTTAGAATTAATTAGACTAACTATTATATACGCGTTAAATATTTTATAAGCGTTAGAGTTAATTTAACTAATATATTTTGGTTTCCGTCTGTCTTTGTTATAGATTAAAGGAGATCGCGGTGATCGAGACGGACAAGGGACGGTTTCCTCGTCTAAACATATTTAGTTTATTTAGATTAATTGTTAAGTTTTGTTATAGATATTTTGTTTGATTTTGAGATCAATAAATCTCTTATTATTATTTCGTTAATATAAAACCTTTCTATTTATTTCTTAATAATAATCTCAATCATAACCCCCATCCGAACCCTGGTGGAGCTCTTGAGCATCCGGCGGGGGCTCTTTTGTTACAAATGTATTATCTATACAATATTGAATACTAACATCGTCAGTGTATTTTACCATTATTCAACTGCGATTAAATCATATCCTAGCTAATTTAATAGCAATTATACGGTAACAGTTTTTGACTGCTCATGCTTTGATCATAAATAAACAATATATTTAGGTATCGAATTAAGTGTGCTTAACATTAATTAAGTAGCTTAGAAAAAAAGGTATTTTTGGAATATTTTTTAATAGTCAGAAATAATAATCAACATTTGATTTTCGATATTTCGCGCCCCTGCGACTGCGCGACAGGCTACAACAGGTTTTTGCGCTCACGAGCTGCTTAACATTGTTTTGATCGTCGGCTTCGGACGGTCGTCTGCTAGGTAACAGAAAGGGATAAGGAAAAGAAAGTACGACGAGATAGTGTACGTGAGTGATTACAAGGAAATATGCGACGAGTATGGAGACGAGGACAAGTGTCGCTGTCCAGAAAGACGTGTACTTGCAACGGAGTATAAATGCGTAGGTTACATGGAGGTTAGGTTGGCTTGTCATTGCTACTTAGAATAGTCTCCGTGGTAGTCTAACTGTTCCATTGTTGATATCTAAGTAAGACCAGGTTACTAATATTTAGCCTGATAGTTTTATTAAGTCAATCGTTTCCAGATATGTTCATGAACGGTGTGGTAGTAGTTGCGACTGGGAGGATAACCGAAACCAAATTATAATGCTGCATCGGAGTGTCCATCATCTAGATCAGCAAGTCTGCAGATGCAGTAGGATTCTTGAGTGTTCAGGACTGCACCCATTCCAGCCTAGGTGGACCAGCATCTGCTCCTTAGTGCTCTCAATCAGGTAAGAGAAACTCTAACTATCATCTCATATTCAGCAGGATACTAAATATTCTATTGAGTTGAAATTTCAGATAGATTACTGATAATGGAGATGGAAGAGAATGCCGGAGGCCACTCTAATGCATGCAGTGAAACAAAAGTAATCATACTCCACGTTGTGCCTCAGCTAGCACCAATGCTGGTGGTGGTGGTGCGGCTACTTTTGCAATGCAACGACGAAGATGCCATTGGAGTCAATGGAGTCCTCAATTGTACGCTGAAAAGTGAGTTTAGGAAAAAGCCTGGACCAGCACCCAGCTGTGCATATATCTGTGTGTATGTTTGTGTGTGTGTGTCCTGCACGCATCAAGGAAGAGGCAATTTTCAAAGACCTTTTTAAGCTCTAATGTTTTATTTATCATTTTTTAAGTGGGAAAAGGATGTGTATGCCTGCCAAAAGGTAAAATGAGTAGTGTTTATATTTAACAGAAATAAGGTAATTTTAAAAAATGAGTTTTTTATTTGTAAATATACTTGTACTAAAACATTTCTTTGCTCTTACAGCTCTATATCTCGTACATAATTGAAATGAGCAGTGGTACAGTCTCCATTCATCAGTTTCATTCCAACATGGGTTTTTTCCATACTGTGCAATGAATGGTCCATACAAGTATATTTAGGAGGATTATTGTTTAAAATAATAGTTTTTAAAGCTATAACCTCTAAAATTTATAAAAAGCAAGCAACTAGATAAACTTGTATGAATCATCTCTTACAGAGAAAATGTATAGCAAACTCATGTAAGAGTGAAAGTGATTCATTTAGGTTCAAGCACTGCTAATTTGAGTCGTTTTTGTTTACACTATATTTCAAAATTGAATTAAAATTTAATAATAGTTTCTATGGCTACAACAACTATAATTTATCAAAAGCAAGCCACTACATAATTCTCTTTTACACTATATTAAAAAATTGAATTAAATTTGAATAAATATCATCAGATTTTTCAGTAATTTATAACATATATAGCTTTGCGCTTAAATTATTTGACATATTATCGATGGATAAACTTGTATAGACCATCTCTTACAGAGAAAACGTACGGCAAACTCATGTGAGAGTAAAAATGACTTATTTAGGTTCAAGCACTGCTTATTTGAGTCATGTTCAATATGTAGAGTTCTAACAGGAGTAAAATCTTTTATTACATGTTTATTTTCAAATATAAAACTCATTATTTTTAATTACGTTGGTCTATATCACACATAAACAGTAATCATTTTTCTCTTCTTTGCAGGTATAGGTACCTATTTACCCCCATAATATTATCATAAATAGGCTGACAGTAAAAAATGTGGACACCGGAGCGTACTGAAAAGTTTGGAAGAGATGTATGCAGAAAGTGCAGTGTATATTAAGCTCGTCGAGTAGCATTTGCATAATAGTAGAGTACTACACTATGCAGAACTTCAGTAGTACGACACGGTATGCGAGAAAGCACAGCATGCGACTAATGGGGTGCTTACGCAACACTGCCAGAATTGACGTAAAGTGTGCGGTGAGTGTAACACCATCCCATATTCAACGCTTCTCTAACCGTGCATGTATTTTGTTACGGTAATCTGTGGTACTTCTTCGCTTCTAAACAAAATGAGTCTCCGGTCTCCACATTTTATCCACACATAGAACTACCTTATAACTGTATTGTTATAATATATGACTTATTTTAAAATGTATTTTGAATAGAGATTCTGTTCTACAAAATTATTATAAAAATATGTGGGCCGGTTTTATGCATTAATACATTACACAATTATACGGGGCGTTAGAAAAGTCCCGGGACGGTAAATAACTTGAAAAATCCTATAACTTTTGTTCCTGACATTATCCGCTGCGGCATTTATTTTTCAAGTTATTTTGAAGTCCTGGGACTTTTCTAACACCCTATATAATAAAATGTAAGTATTAAAAAATGTTGATAATATGAGTAATAAATGTGCATGTATACAATGAAATATTCATCAGAATAGTATATAAATGTATATAGAAGTGAAATGCATAAGATTTGCAAATGCATTAAAAAAATATGCACATAAGAAACTAAATATTCGTTAGAATACTATAGCATTCTATATATATAAATGCTATATATATATATAACAATAGCTAGGGAAAAATCCAATGACATTTGCTCCTGGTACTATACTCTGCGGCTGTTATTTTTCAAATTATTCTGTCGTCCTGGGACTTTTCTAACACCCTATATAATAAAACTTAAATATTCAAAAATATTGATAATATGAGTAATAAATGTGCATGTATACAACAAAATTTTCGTCAGAATATATATATAAATGTACATAAAACTAAAAATGCATTTAAAAAATATGTAGGTATATGAATAACTAAATATTCGTTAGAATATTATAAGTATAAATGTATATAAAATTAAAGTTGCATAAAAAAATATGTATATGAAAAACTAAATATTCTCAGAATAAGATATAAATATAAATAAAAATAAAAAAGCATAAAATATTATAAATGCTTTTAAAAAATATAAATAATAGTACAAAATATTCGTCAGAATATTATATAAATGTACATATAAATAAAAATGCATTTAAAAAATATGTATATGAAAAACTAAATATTTGTCAGAATATATTATATAAATATACATAAAAATAAAAATGCATTTAAAAAATTTGTACATAAAAACAAAATATTCATCACAATATTATATAAGTGTACATATAAATTATAATAAATTATAATAAATTATAAATTGGGCGGGAAGGCGCGAAATGGATGGGGTTGGCACAAAATAGGGAAACGTGGAAGGCTTGCGTAGATGAGGCGATGAACTTTCGAGTTCGAAATGCCATTTAAAAAAAAAAATAAATAAATAAATTATAATAAATTATAAATTATAATAAATTATAAATTATAATAAATTATAAATTATAATAAATTATAATAAATTATAAATTATAATAAATTATAAATTATAATAAATTATAATAAATTATAAATTATAATAAATTATAAATTATAATAAATTATAAATTATAATAAATTATAAATTATAATAAATTATAAATTATAATAAATTATAAATTATAATAAATTATAAATTATAATAAATTATAAATTATAATAAATTATAAATTATAATAAATTATAAATTATAGCTAATAATGCATGTATATAAAGAAATGTAATGTTTTGAAATGAGAATAAATACATGTAAACATTTGAAAATACATATCTGACCATCAGATGGCGCCACGAACCAATTCCGCAAGTTTTCTTGATTCGGGTTTCATTTTGGCCGCTACCACACGTGTGGCACTGGGTACTCGTCAGTGTTCATCGCTGGCTAAGGCTCCCCCTTAATTCATTTTTATTTTGTCGTCAACACATAAAGAATATCCCGAGAAAAGTTAAGCGAAATAGCATCCCTCTTGAATCTGGAAACTAGCTTAATATACTGAAAGGCACACCAAAAAACTAGGTTTTCTTGACTCCTTAATATTGAACAATTAGCTAAGTATGTATAAACTTGTATGTATTTTAATACCATAAATTACTTGATTAAGAATTAATTATTAACACATTTTTCAGAGAAATCCATAAAATGTTAAAGGATCTGCCGAAGAGTAGGAAGAGAACGGCATGAGACATTCCAGACTGCCTTCCCTTCAAGACACGTGAAGATCTTATAGTTTTTAATGCTGTCGATGAAGACACATACAATGATGTTATAAGTACGAAATATGTACAAATATTTATTAATATTATTCATTTCTTTAACCAGAAATACATGTCATTAAGGGGGGCCGCCATTTATTTTTATCAATATTTTAAATGTTTTATATATCTAAAAATAAGGTTAAAAATGTATGTACACAATACCACAACATTTTTTGCTTCTTTACTTAAAAGGTTTAAGCCAGACAATGTTTTTTTTTATACATTTTGGTTCGCTGAATCGAAATCCGTGACCCATTTTGCCCCATCACATGAAGGTTTATTTTAAATGAAGAAAACAGTATAAAAAAGCATTTATTACTTCATTACTTCATACCTTATTGCAAATAACCCGTGAACATAAAACCCAATAATATCCTAACATACATGACCCTCGAATCCCAAAACCCTCAAACCCATAAACCCTCAAACCCTCAAACCCCTGCAGTTATGAACCCCTGAACCCTCAAACTCCTGTACCCTCAAACTCTCATACCCTTAAACCCTCAAACCCATATACCCCTGAACCTTCAAACCACTGAATCCCTGAACCCATGAACCCATAAACCCTTAAAACTGTAAACCTTTAAACCCATAAACCCTTAAAACCATAAACCTTTAAACCTATAAACCCTCAAACCCGTAAACCCTCACACCCATAAACCCCTAAACCCTGGAACCTGTAAACCCGTAAACCCTCGAACCCGTACACTCTCAAACTCAATTCATAAACTTTTAAATTTATAAACCCTTAAACCCATAAACCCTTAAACCCATTAATCTATAAACCCTTAAAACCATAAACCCATAAACCATTAAACTCATAAACACGTCAACCCTCTAACACACATATCCTCAAATGTATATACCCTCAGACCCATAAACCCTCAAACCCATAAGCGCTCAAGTCCATAAACCCTTAAAACCAAAAATCCATAAACTTATTAACACGTTAACCCACAAACCCATAAACCTTTAAGCTCATATACTGTTAAACACAAGAACCCGTGAATCCAACCCTCAAATCGATAAACTAAAAAATTCGTAAACCCCAACCCCCAGCATTCATCAAGCCATAAACCCTCAAACCCATGATCCCTCAAACCCATGAACACTCAAACTCTAAAACCCATGAATCTTCAAACATATGAAACCTACAACCCATGAACCGTCAAACCCCTGAACGCAAGACTTATTTTTATAATTATTAAATTTTTCATTTCTTAAATATATCGTTTATTTGTAGGTCAATTACTTGATTTATCTTGGTGGTAGAAATACCGATGACACTGCAGCAATTTTTTTTAAAAATTGCTTTGCAGTAAAAACAGAGCTTCTGTGCAATGTAACTTGGCTTGGAGATAAGAAAAAAAATGTCAGAAGACTCGGTGATACCCGGTTTGTGGCAGCTTGTGAAGGTATATTGTTTTATATATTTTATTTAATTTGTCACACTAGACTTATTATATTAATTATGAATGTTTCATTAATTTTTTATAGAAGCCATCTCCTCAAATGCCATGATCTTACCCAGGCCAAGCAACTTGTAATTCACAGATTCGATGACCAGGGCCCTGAAAAGCCTTAAGCAATGTCTACGGCGTCTCGAAGAGAAAAAGGTACGCAGAGACAGACTACTGCCCGAAGAAAGAGATGAGGAGCAGCTGCTACCATCTCCGAGGAGAAGACGAGCTCTTGATGAACAAGAAGAAGATGATGAAGAACATCAAGAACCCCTGCCATCCAGTCGAAAAAGAAGAAGAGTTTTAGAAAAAACTTCAGACGGCGAGAGGGAGAGGGATGATCATCAGCAGCTGTCCAGTCCAAGGAGCTATGTAGGATTGGATAATCTGAAGGATGAAATACCCGCCGAAGATGACGCACCTACAGAAAATTTCGACCATTTACAGCAGAATCCATCTGATAAACTCTGGTAAGTGGCCTCCTGCTAAATATTATCACAGAACATGTAAAAAACCGCTGGCAATTCTTTAGCACTTTGCTTCCTCAAACTTAATTGATTGTTTCAATATGAAATTAGTTTTAAATTTACTTATCTTTTTTTAATCAATATATTAAAAAAGCTGTGTTTTTTAGTATTGATGGATTGTCAAAAGATAATTTTTTACTAAAATTACATATTTAGATTAAATTACAGTTTTTCACGTCTTTTATAACTATTGTTATAGGTACGTTTTATCTAACATTCCAAAAAAACCTACAATGTTGTTGCATTTTCGATTCCAATACAATTTAAATATTTCTTCATAATCTAAGCTATATTTTTGCTTAGATTTTAATGTAAATTTTTTAAATATTTAAAACTACAATGCACAAAAAACTTTATTGCCAGGATAAGCGGACAAGAAAGTTTTTTTTTGCCTGATAAGCATTTTTTTCTCGCCGGTCAAAAAACGATCAGGCACGTAAATCGTGCATGTGTTACAAAACAGTATATTGTGTACCTAGGACGAGAAGGACTTTTTTCACCGAGAGTAATTTTCAGTACGAGTCGCAGACAAGGCAAATGCTTATCGCGAGCCGGAGATGAGTACCTCAAACACACGAAGTAAAAAAGACCCTCTCGCCCTTGGTACATACCATACTTTTTGTAACGCATGTACGGATTTTCGCGCTTTCTTGGCCTAAAAAGCGAGCTTAAGGTGCTGCTTTTATTAGCAGCGTGCGAAAAATTCCACTTTTTTGCCCGCTAGTTTAAAACTACGTAAAATTGAACAAATTAAGCTCGATCCCTCATAATATTAATACGTACATAAAAATTGAATCATAATAAAAATTGAAAATCGCACGCTAATCGAGTAGGCGATAAAACCTGAAAAACGCCCGCATACGCAGGCAATAAAATTTGTAAAAGTTGTAAAATGCTCGCTGGCCAAGTAGCGGGCGATAATAGTATATTTCGATATGGGTGCGAAAGGTGATTATTTACCTCATGTGACGTTTTTCGCACGAGCGAAGCGAGTGAGAAAAGTCTCATGAGTTAAAGATCTTCTTACGCACCAGTTTTGAACCATATTTTATACCACAAGAGCCGAATAATCATATTAAAGTTATGATTTTGAGATTAGAGTGGTATAAAAATTAAAAAAACGCCTGCTGACGGTTTTTTTGCTCGCCGATCTTAAAAATTATATAGAATTATTCAATAATCTTTTTATATAAATGTTGCAAATAAAACCGTTTGGAGTATTGAATATAATTTCTTTTACTGGATATGTTTTTAGGTTTTCTACATATTTTTCGAGTATTGCAAACCATAACTGACATGTTTCCAATGTACAATGTTTAAATACATGCTTTTATTGATATTGCCGATATGTTGTCGGCCAAGAGTTATCCTGTTAGTAATACGATTCATTTGTAAATTTAAAGATCAGGGGAGGGGGGGGGGCCTCGTTGCGCAACGCAGATCCGTATAGCGCACCAGAGGATAGCGTATAGCGCTACGCGCATCGGGATACTGAATGAATATTCAACCATTTTCGTATTTTTTCAGAATATTCCCGACGGAATGCAAGCTCCTCCACGAGAGGTCTGAGGGGAGGGAGAAGGCCTCGTATTTGAATCAAATATTGGAGAAGTTCCTGGAGCTTGAGGATTTCCCCAGCGAGAGGACTAAAGTAAACACGGCGTACAGGAAGACCAGGACAAAGTTCGCAAGACTCCCGATCCTGTCAACGGAACAGCCCAATCTTTACACAGAAATGTTGTCTATATACACCTTAGACAACATGATTGGCGACAGGGCATTTAGGAGAAAATTCCTGCACAAACTGCGCGATCAGTGGTAAGTAGCCTAAATTTATATAAAAGTTTTCATTAATATAAAATTGTTTTTAGTATAATTATTTACATTTGTTGCCCTTTTTAGGTTCAAAATAAGAGACATAAAATTGTCAACTATACCGACAAAGGGGGATAATAAAAGGTCAGGGAGAACCATGACAAGGGACGAGGGTGGTTCCCCGGCGACGGCGAATACCGTTGGTTTGTCTCACCATGAGCAGGCAACGGAAAAAATGATGAAGACTTGCCAGGAGTACCTGGTCCCCACGTCGCGGGGTGAGAATTCCAAGGAGTTTTTGGTAGCTTTGAACGCGTACGTGGATAAATGTGTTTCCCTATGGAACGACACGAGGACGCCGGAGATCAGCCCTTTTACGATGTGGAGGATGCTGGATAGGAATTTCCGGGAGCCCGACGACAAGGAAGTAAGTACAACAACAATAATAATAATAGTAATAATAATAATAATAATAATAATAATAGTAATAATAATAGTAATAATAATAATAATAATAGTAATAATAATAATAATAGTAATAATAATAATAATAATAATAATAATAACCTAATAATTTAATGTATAATTTCAGCACGCTCGATGGCTCAGTGAGACAGGAGGGGAAAAAATCCAGCAGTCTGACATCGAGGACGAGACATCTCCTCCATCCCCGGTTAGGAAAAGGCCGCGTTCGCAATTGTGTTATTCAAAAGTACCGAGGAGGACCTCTGAAAGGAGCACCTCTGTCAGCACCTCTGCCACTTCCAAAGCTCAGCTTCTTCACCCTAAGAAAAAAAGTACCGAGCCCCCGCCCAAAAGACGACGCCTAAGACGCGTGACTCAAGGAGACGACGACGACGAGGACGATGATAAGGAGGAAGAGGAGGAGGAGGATATCTTGATTCCCATTTTCCGTATGGTCAATTGAACTAGCGTCATTACTTGAGTACTTTTTTTTTTTTTTTTTTTTTTTTTAACGTCGCCATGTTTGTGCTTCCATGTGGTGCTAATCGACGACGGGGGTCTGCGGTGTGTTTGTAAACAAAGCACATGTAATTTTTACAGAGGTGCTTGTATCAATCGGCAGAGACTAGGATTCGAACCCGGGTCACCGGCGTGGGAATCCGACACTCTACCGACTGAGCCGCCGCAGGCCCCGACTTGAGTACTTTAAGTAAGGATTTTTTTTTCATATAGTCTAATGTAATAAAACAGTAAGGACACGGGAACATTGCCGATGCAGTTTGTTGACCATTTACAATTAGCAAAAGTTTAAAGTCTGAAACAAATTTAAACGCGATATTATTAATTTTCGTAAGTTCAAACAAGAGCTTTACATTATCATACGACTCCTTTATTTGTGGAACTACGCATAAGAGTATCAATCTATTTACACTAGTAAGCTTAACCTCTTTTACTAACAACTCCACCCTCAGAATAACGTTTTCTTTTGTAATTCAATTCCTTCGGCTGATCGTAAATTGACCGATCATTTTCATTGCTATCAATATCATTTGAACATGTACTTTCTGAAGTAGGAGAATAATTTTCGGGGAGAATTGTCAAACTTATTTTACAAGAGCCTTGGCATCCATCCGCCAAAACTTTGATGATAACATTTCCTTGTATTTTCCGATGTTCAATAACTGCATCGAGGAGTTCCTCAGCGTCTGCATAAACGACAGGTCTGGGAAGTTTTTCTCTTTGTTTACTTGAGCTATTATCACAATCAAAGTAATGCACAGCATGTTTATATATATCAATCAAGATTTTTGAGTTTTCTGATGTATGTTTTGTGTAATACGCTGGAATAGATTTCCTTCCTACTTTACATCTTATGAAATTTGTTATTCTTTTCATTTGGTTACTTGAAAGTCCTATATTTGTTCGGAAGCTATCCAAACTCTCTTCGTCGAATGAGATATTCCTTTCAATACTAGGATTCAAAACAATTTTTGATTTAGTTCCACCAGTAGATAAATTCAAAGTAATGTTAGGAGGTGACTTACTTTTAGTTGTAGGAATAATGGATTCAACCTTTTTTTTCAAAACAGTAGTAACAATTTGTTCTTTATTTCTTTCAGGAAGTTGATCTATAATTTTTAATACATTTTCATTACTTATTTTACAAAAGATGTTTTATGCCATTTCCAATTTCTTGAAAACATTTACTACACATCTGTAGTGTATTTTTAGTTTCCTTGCTCTCTGTAAGTGAAACAGAAAGTTTATCTGCTCCGACAAGTTTCAATGAATCATCGGTTACATTATTTTGTAAATCTCTTTTGTGTCCTTTGCCCCTTTCAACTTTAACATGGCCCTTAAATCTACCAGTTACACATATATAACAGTTGCATGAATTTACATTTGTACGAGTCTCTTTGGGTAATTTCAATTCTGCATATTTAGGCATTTTTTGTAATGGCCTTTGAAATTTATTCTTTTCCGCATCAAGTAGAGTTAGACAGCAGGTAGTACAAATACTTAAAGGATATTTTTCATCCATTAAATCAAAATCTTCAGACACAAATTTTTGTATCAGTTTTTCGGTCTTTTCATTTATAAGAAATTGTTCAATTTTTTTCTTTCCAAGTTTAATTTTTTTTCCACAAGGACCACACACTTTTTTTCGATTATCCTCGTGAGAAGATTTATTTCCATGACTCATTTTGAAATAAATTTTTTTACAATTTATTTTCAATTAATGATGATTTTCATGAAATGATATTAAAACAACTAGCCTCCAGACAGGAGGTTTAGTTATAAGTTAGACTGTATCACTTTGTGCATGGGAACAAAAAGTGAGTAGCCACCTAGTGGTGAAATACGAGAAGTAATGAAGAAATAAGTTTATTAGTTTTAGAAAACGTCAGTAAAAATTCAAAGACTTCAAAAAATCATAATAATCTAAAACAGCTTTTTTTCTCTACTGTTATTTATACACAGCATTTTGTAATACAAAAAATTAAATTATTAGTGACTACATATATCAGGAAAATCTTTTGATCAAAACAATTATGCTTTCTATATAACGAAAACATCAATAAATGTTATTACGAAAAGTCCTCAAAGGAAAAATCGACGAATACGCGTTCCTGCGTTTTGAGCGGTTGAAATACACAAATGCTGATAAAACGCGAAAGGGATCAGCTAGGATTTCAAATTTTACAAATTTTAAATTTACTTTTGATTCTGAAACAGCCTGTCCAAACCGATTTTTGACTCATTTTCATCAAACCTATCCGACCTTCAAACTCACCGTGCCTGATAAGCGGGGCGAAAGTGGCATATTTTTCCCTAAAACTAGTTATGCGGGGCGAAAGTAAAATTAGCGGGACAAAAGTAAAATTAGTGGGGCAAAAGTAAAATTAGCGGGGCAAAAGTAAAATTAGCGGGGCAAAGGTAAAATTAGCGGGGCAAAAGTAAAATTAGCGGGGCAAAAGTAAAATTAGCGGGGCAAAAGTTAATTTAGCGGGGCAAAAGTAAATTTTTTCTAAAAATTTTCCGAAATTTCAAAAATTTCCCTAAATTTCAAAAATTTTCCAAAATTTCAAAAATTTTCCAAAATTTCAAAAATTTTCCAAAATTTCAAAAATTTTCCAAAATTTCAAAAATTTTCCAAAATTTCAAAAATTTTCCAAAATTTCAAAAATTTTCCAAAATTTCAAAAATTTTCCAAAATTTCAAAAATTTTCCAAAATTTCAAAAATTTTCCAAAATTTCAAAAATTTTCCAAAATTTCAAAAATTTTCCAAAATTTAAAAAATTTTCCAAATTTTCAAAAATTTTCCAAATTTTCAAAAATTTTCCAAATTTTCAAAAATTTTCCAAATTTTCAAAAATTTTCAAAATTTTCAAAAATTTTCAAAATTTTCAAAAATTTTCAAAATTTTCAAAAATTTTCAAAATTTTCAAAAATTTTCAAAATTTTCAAAATTTTCAAAAAAATTAAAAATTTTACGACCAAAAAGTGCCTTTCAGTGGAGAGTGAAATAAAATACTATATGCAACACGAGGCAAAAGTAGATTTTTCCCTTGGGTGATTGTACCTCCCTTACGAGAATATTTTCCCTCGGGTGCTTACTGCCCGAGCGTCGCTCGGGCAGTAAATGCACCCTCTGGACAAATATTCTCGTTCGGGCAGTAAACTCACCCGCGGGAAAAAACTTCCACTTTTGCCCCTTGTTACATAATGTACTATTATTCCACACTCGACCTATATGGACACTTTTTGCCCCTGAAAATCCGGGTGAAAGTAGCATGTAATTCCCATAAGTGCAAAGGGAAAGTAAAATTTTCGGGGCGAATGTAAAATTTACGGGTCGAAAGTAAAATATAAAAAATACGTGTCGGCCCTGCTTTTCAGGGTCTAAAAGTAGCTACGGTCGAAAGTGGAATAAAATACTATATGCAACACAGGATGAAAGTAGATTTTGTCCTCGAGTGATTACTGCCCTCACGAGGAAATTTTTCCCTCGGGTGATTACTGCCCGCGGGAAAAACTGCTATTTCGTCCCTTGTTGCATCAATGTACTATTCTGTCCGGATAAGCGGGTAAAAAAGTTTTTTTGACCGTTGACCATTTTTGTTGCACGACAAAAAATTTCTTTTTTGTCCGTTATTTAAAAACTTATTTTAAGAAACGCAAAAATCCATACATGTGTTACAAAAAAATATGGTGTGACACACTCACACGCACGCACACACACTCACACGCACGCACATACACACTCACTCACACGCACGTACGCAAACACACTCACTCACACGCACGCACACACACATACGCGCATACAGACACACACGCATGTACATACACATACACGCATACAGACACACACGCATGTACATACACATATACGCGCACACACATACACGCACACATGCATGCATACACGCCGCACATATACACGCGCACGCACTCACGCATGCACATTCATACAGACATTCTGTAAAAATAGTGTATGTTGATTCCTATTGTCTCAAAAGATATTTCTATAGTGTTTTTAGCAAAACTTTTTTATTACCATCCCAAAGCTTCCTCTGTGATGAAGCAAAATCAAATTAATTTAAAATAAAATATAAAATATTTCAGGGAATCAGAGGACGGAGAATTCGATGGAAGGACCCACTCTGACGAATACCCGCGGAGCATTTGGAGGAGTGCCGACCTGACAGAGGAGGTGCAGAACCTTACCCGGACGATGACACGGAGATCGAAAGTGACGCCGAGAACAACAAGGATCATGACGACCACAGCAACACCATGATGGAGGACAACGACCAGCCTGAGGTTGGGACCGAAGAATTTCCGGACATCTACGCATTTATAAAACGCCAAGAAAAATACTAGCTTGCTACATTTTTCTTTGCGTTTTATAAAGGCGACTTTATTTATGTTTTTACTTTTTAGGGAAGTTGATATAAAAAGTACAAGTTTATTATATTAGTTTGCATTCTTCTTATATTATCACTTGCTGAAATTAACGTGGACTTTTTATATGAATAGAACATTTTCTTACATTTTAACTTTTATTTTTTAATTATATTTTAATTTTTAATTACGTAATTAAATTTAAAAAAAAGTAAGGAAGCGTTGGAGGGGCAGAAAATGTTGGTTGTGCCTCACAGAGATGGACGAGGTCTGGGCCCTCTCATACATAAAAAAAATTCTTTTAATTTTGTTTGAAAAAATAGCAATATTGAGGTAATTTTTACATTATAAGAGAATAATTGTCATAACATTATAATTATTATTATTATTACCCAGACAGCAAAAAAGGAATTTTTTCGAAGGATTTTTTTCGAACACTTTAAGAATAATTATAAATATAAGTTAGAAAAGGATTCTTAAAGAGTTTGAAAAGAGTTCATAAAGAATTCTAATGTCTACGACATTCATGAAATTTGTTTTGCTGCCTGGGAATTCTTTAGTGTTTTTATTACTTCTATTAAAATAAAAATAATAATTGTTTTCAGATGCCGTTGAGAGGCGTTAGAAAATATCTCCAGAACCGATCCAGCACGGACTGAGAGACGACGGTTAGGAACAAAGACTGCCGATTCAGCGACTGACCCAAGACTGAGGTAGACAAGCTGAGGCTGGAAGCGACAAAAATTACATCGTTTTCAGACTTGCAAGCTGAGCTGCAAGGAGGGCCCAGCAAAGGTAATGTATTCATCATTCTATTATAACTTTCCAACCCATAATGCAATAAAAAATCTTATTTTTTTCATTTTTTTCAACAGAATTCATAACACTTCGAGGGCAGAAACAGTGTGATAGCGATCTGCTGAATGGTTCCCAAGGTCATGCTGTTGTCATACGAGTGCGTGGACATGCCTGCAAATCTCTCGATGACGCAGGGGCACCGAGAATGATGTTGAATAGGAGGCTTCTTGCGAGCTGCAGCTCAGCCGATCCCTGTTAAAAAATTGAAGCTGTATTTCAAGCTTGAATTTCAGCGATGAACTTGAATCTGGTTTGATCGAACTTAAAATCCAGCTCGATTCCAAGCTCGAAATCAAACTCAAAAAATCCACCCTGATCGACCTACATTTCAAGTTTGATCAAGCTGGATTCAAACTCATGGCTGAATTTCAAGTTCGATCGAGCCGGATTCAAACTCATCGCTGGATTTGAAGCTTGAGATTTAGCTTGATATTTTCAATAGAGAACCATGCACAAGGACCAGCTGGTTCAGCCACTGGTCCATTTGAGTGATCGTAGCCTCCTGTAGCTGCAGGCTCCCGAAATATACCATTATTTACGTAAGTATTTTCATATATATATATCGCCGTGCTGGCATATTGTCGGCAAATTGCACCGCACAGTGCTGACACGTTGCCGGCACGCGGGCCGTAGTGCCAATCGCGCATGCAAATTGCGTCGGCAAAATGACGGCACTATAACGGCCCGCGTGCCACGATCGCGTTCCTGCATGATAAATAAATGGTACTTGCAATGTACGGTTTAGTATAAGCTGGAGGTTTTTGCTGTAATGAATACAGTAAAACTAACCAGCACTTTTTATTTTTGTTGTTAATCCGGACCTGCGAACAGGCAATACTAATTCCCTCTGCAGGATTTGCGGCGTTATAGTGTGTTATTGTGTAAATAATTTCTACTCTGTATTGAATTTAGATAATGTTATATGTAACTCTGGATAAATAAA
The DNA here is from genome assembly GCA_949152435.1 of Gastracanthus pulcherrimus. Classification (NCBI taxonomy): domain Eukaryota; kingdom Metazoa; phylum Arthropoda; class Insecta; order Hymenoptera; family Pteromalidae; genus Gastracanthus; species Gastracanthus pulcherrimus. The sequence goes on along the minus strand of OX424574.1, from coordinate 30,201,519 downwards.
TAAATAAATAAATAAAAAAAATAAAACTTTTATATATATATATTGAAGTTTAATAGTATCTTCCCTTTTATTGATATTTTTAGGATTCAGATGTATATGAAACATCTCTGATAACAATCTTATTGTACCAATCAAAATTATGTTTTTCATTTATCCTATGTTTTGATAAAACATTTAATTTGGTTTGATCTCTTCTGTCGATATCCTTGAAATGTTCTGTGACACGTACATCAAGCATCCTTTTGGTTTGACCAATATACACTGCATCACAACCCAGACATTTGATTTTATATACTCCCTGGTAGACCAACCGAGATGGCCTGTTCGTCAACGGTTCGCTAATGACGTTGGTCAATACTTACTGCTCTAATTGACCAACGGTTCGCCAACGACTGCTCTATTTGTGATTCTAAAATTTCATTTTCAAATTATAAATTGAATCATTAAATGTACGTCATTAAATGTATATTTTACAATAAGCCACTGAATGATAAAAATAATAGCGCATATGCTGTCATGAAGTTGTAAAATATAATTAGATTTTTATTTAAAGTAGGGTTATGGTTACGAATGGTTCAATGTATATGTGTATATTATGCCTACCCGCGCTTCTCGCGCAAACTAAGAGCGAGTCGTGAGTTGCGGAGCATGCAAATATCTCTCGTAACTACTGGTTTTGGTATAATTTTTTACTATTCATCCAACTTCCCATGTTTTCATATTATACTATACAAGTGATAAAAAGTATTTTTTATTTTATACTTAATTCTTAATTATAATAGTAAATTATAATGTATTACCCTAGTGGAAATGGTTTTAATGTCAAAAGTTTGCCAAAGATTGCCAAAGTTTATTAGAGTTTGACAAAGTTTCTCAGAGTATGCCAAATGTCTTCCAATTGGCCGTTTTGGCTCACATATGACAAATTTTGGCACACTTTTGGAAAACTTTGGCAAACTTAGATAACTCAAACATACTTTGGCATACAAGATTTCTTCCACTAGGGTAGTAAACTAAATCATCAATTTACTACACCTAACCTCAAATTTGAATTAAGTGTAGATATATTTAAATGTGAATTTTTGAAGTAAACTACATAATTATGCTCATATAATAACTTTTTATTGATTGCATAATATACCATAACACTTTACATAGCTTGATTAAGCAGTATTTAGTGCTTTTCGCCGTGTCCAAATTTTCAGCATTCGTTGACCAACGACGGGCGGAAAAGCGTTTCAAAATAAGTGGGTTCGTTGGCGAATGGTTGGTGAAACTACTGGCCAACCTTAGTAAAATTGACCAACGATTGGCGAATCGTTGGTGAACGTTTCTACCAGGGCTAAAATACTATAAAATATGTCCTAAACAAATTTAAAATACTATAAAATATGTCCTAAACAAATTTAAAATACTATAAAATATGTCATAATATAATAAAATATGTAATTTCGAATACACATGTCTAGTAGACTTAAAACGCTAGATCTATGAAGTGTATAACTCTTTCTTCTACTTTTAGTTACGATATGCAATAGTGTAAAGATTAAAAAAGGCAATCATTCATATTGTTTCAATTGCACACGGTACTGCACATGTCTAATAGGCTTCAAAGCGCTAGATCTATATAGTTTACAATTCATTTTTCCATTTTAGTTACCATATGTAATATTGTAAAAATTAAAAATTGTAATAATTCGTAGTATTTCAGCTGCACTGCACATGTCTAGTAGGCTTCAAATCGCTAGATAATAATAACTACCTTCAACACTAATCAGCAGTTCAGCCGAATTCGGGATATTAGTGTAAAATATTTTTAACACTAATCAGTAGTTCAGCTGAATTAGGGATATTACTTTAAAATACTATAAAATATGTCATAATACAATAAAATATGTAAAATAATTAAATAATCTTTAGCATTTGACGTTTCGGCGACTATTTTGTCGCCCTTTAGCACTGTTTATTCAAGCCAACAAATATGTGTATATAAGTACATTTTTAACAGTTACATTAATGTTTTAATTATATTTTGTTTCTGTTACCTTATAAAGAATCAGTCGTTTGTTTATGCAACATTTTTAATCAATGTTGCAACTTCATCTAAAAATCTATTACAAACATGTTTTTATATGAAGATTATGTTGCATTGTATAACGTACTTTACAAGTATAGATTTCATTTTACCTTGCTTTCTTTTTTTTCCCAGCTACTTTTACTAAAGACATTTTTTATGTGATATTTACAGTTAAAAATAATGTATAATATTTACAATTAAAAGAGTGTATAAGGACAATGGACAAACAATAACTTAATGATTAGTATCACAACAAGTATAAATTATCATATTTGAAAGTATCACAGAACAAAAGTCTTGTAACTGTCCCGTTATATTAATATGACAACATTGAATTTATATTTATGTACAACGGGTGACATCTAACGGTTGATTGAAATGATATCAATCCATAATTTGATCGATAAGAAAGAGTTCACCAACGCGGGAAAGTTTTAAATGTAAAACCTCGTAAAAAAAAATTACAAGGTACAACTGACTTTATTTGTTTTTTTGTTGTTTTAATTGTCTTAGTAGTAGTGTGTATATTGAATTTAAATTTTGTGTGTCTTCTTTTTTATTAATAGATTTTTCCTGAATATTAATATGAATCATTTCAGATATTAGTCTTCGTCTCTAATTTTGATCTATGTCAAGTATTATAATATTTTTAAAATCAAATTGATGGGATTCAGTTGCCATATGTTTTTTTATAACCGATTGTTTATCTTCATTTTTTGAAAGTTTATCATGTTTCGGTACTCTAACTAATTCTTTTATTTTGTTTCCCCTATATATGATACATCACAGTCTGTGCATTGTATTTTATATACTACGTTTGTTAAGTCATGTGGTTCAATTTTGACTTTATCTCTTTTTATAATGTTATTTAGGGAATAGTGCGTTTCTTACACATAAGAATTGTACACGTAATTATTGTGCACAATTTAACATTGGTCAAATATATCTATATATAATTTGACCAATGCTAAATTGTGTACAATAATTAGGTTTATAATTCTTATGTGTAAGAAACGCTCTACGCCTTATTTAGATTGTTATTCATTTTTGGAACAGTTTTAATACAATAAGATTTGAGTTGTTATATACCAATGTTAGAGAAGAATTAGTACTCAATAGCATTGAAAAAAGGTACAATCAAATCATTAAACATTTTAATATTCTGTTAACGGACATTTTAGAAGCAGTAAAACACCTTATGAGAAACACATACTTTCAATTTATCCAAGAATATTACTTAGAAACGTATGGAGAGAACTTAAATTACAAATCGACCCCCCCCCCATGAGCCAAAAAAGAGCAATGGTGTATAATTTAGTTGACAAAGCATTATTATTATCTAATATAAAGTTTCACAACAAAAACATACAATTTATAAAAAAAATATTAATTGACAATAACAACCCTTCAAAATTTATTGATGTTCATACTCAAAAATGTATAGTTCTCAAAATACAAGATAATAACAGTAATAATAACTTAAACAATATCCTTAATAATAACTCTGCACAAAGACGGTTCACAACGATAATCTTACCTTATATAAAAGACTTTTATGAAAAAACCTCACAACGACTCAAATCTTATTGTATTAAAACTGCTCCCAAAATTTATAACAATCTAAATAACATTATAATAAGAGGTAAGGACAAAACTGAACCACATGACTTAACAAACGTAGTATATAAAATACAATGCACAGACTGTGATGTATCATATGCAGGGGAATCAAAAATAAAAGCATTAGTTAGAGTATCGAAACATGATAAACTTTCAAAGAATGAAGATAAACAAATGGTTATAAAAAAACATATGAAAACTGAATCCCATCAATACGATTTTAAAAATATTATAATACTTGACATAGAACAAAATTGAAGACGAAGACTACTATCTGAAATGATTCATATTAATATTCAGGAAAAATCTATTAATAAAAAAGAAGACACACAAAATTTAAATTCAATATACACACCACTACTAAGACAATTAAAATAACAAAAAAAGAAATAAACTCTGTAATACTTTGCAATCTTTCTTTTAACGAGCTTTACATTTCAAACATTCCCGCGTTTGTGAACTCTTTCTTATCGATCAAATTATGGATTGATATCATTTCAATCAACCGTTAGATGTCACCCGGTGTACATAAATATAAATTCAATGTTGTCATATTAATATAACGGGACAGTTACAAGACTTTTGTTCTGTGATACTCTCAAATGTGATAATTTGTACGTGATGTGATACTAATCATTAAGTTATTGTTTGTCCTTTGTCTTTATACACTCTTTTAATTGTAAATATTATACATTATTTTTAACTGTAAATATTACATAAAAAATGTTTTTAGTAAAAGTAGCTGGGAAAAAGAAAAAGAGAGCAAGGTAAAATGAAAACTATACTTGTAAAGTACGTTATACAATGCAACATAATCTTCATATAAACACATGTTTGTAATATATTTTTAGATGACTTTGGAACATAGATTAAAAATGTTACATAAACAAACGACTGATTCTTTATAAAGTAACAGAAACAAAATATAATTAAAACATTAAAGCAACTCATAAAAATGTACTTATATACACATATTTATTGGCTTGAATAAACAGTTCTGAAGAGGACGACAAAATAGTCGCCGAAACGTCAAATTCTAAAGAACATTTAATTATTTTACACCTTGACTCATCAAGACAATCGTTAAAATATATTTAACAAAAAACATAGAAGATGAGTGTAAAGATATAATACAAACAATAAAATATGTAATTTCAAATACACATGTCTAATGGGCTTCAGAGCGTTAGATCAACACTAGTCAGCACCTCAGCTGAATTCAGGATATTAGTTAAAATACTACAAAATATGTTCAAAACAAGTTTAAAATACTATAAAATATGTCAAAAATACAACAAAACATGTCTAGTAAGCTTCAAAGCGCTATATATATATACAGTGTTAAAATTCATTTTAGTTACTATATGCATCGGTGCAAAGATGAAGAACATAATACAAATTAATTGCAAGAAGTAATAATAATTATCGTCAACACTAATCTGCAGCTCAACTGAATTCAGGAAATCAGTTTAAAATAGTATACAAATAAAACTTTATAATACTATATAAACTATGTCAAAATAAGTTTAAAATACTATACAAGATATCAATAATAAATTTAAAACTCTATAATATAATTTGTCAAAAATCCAATAAAATATATCTTTTCAACTGCACATGTCTAGTAGGATATTATATGTATTACTGTAAAGATTAAAATGAAATCTAGTAGGCTATTATATGTATTAGTGTAAAGATTTTAGTCTAGTAGGTTTAAAGCACCAGATATATCCTTTATGCCTTAATTTTTTTAATTTTTACTTACTGTATGCATTAATGTAAAACCCTTTTTGAAATTTTGATATATATTGTTATTCAATTTGTAGATACTGTATGCATCACTGTAAAACCCTTTTTTCAAATATTTTTAAATAATTATAAATATTAAGGCACATTATTTTAGATTATTTGTTTAAATGGAAACATAACAACAACAATACAAACTTATCGATGTCTTGATAGTAAACACGTGCTCTGTACGCGAAGCGGACCCTGACTTTTAACTAATATAAAATCCCGAGTATGTAATAGGATTCCAAGAGCAAAACAAAGGAGGTCTTTAAACGGACAGATTCGCGCCCCCACCTTGTATACACACACACTGACGCACACAAATTTCGTCACATCAATACAAATTTTCTTCTTAATTCAAATCTTAGCTTCTTTCTTAACTAAGCTCTGCCATTCTGTATTTGTAATTGCACCAAGAGAGATCTTAGTGACCGTCTACAAGTCAACGCAGAAAACCTTTAGAAAACAATATCGTAGTACATTCCCAAGCCATATTCCTTAAAATCCGTATACTTAATAGTTTTTTATAACACCCTATTTTCCTACTTATTCTCAAATTAACAGTAACGACGTAATCAAATATAGAGTTAAACTAACATCATTTCTCAGCATCTAATAGCATGTTCTTAAGCAATAGTGAATAAGTGTAATATAAAAGCATGCTATTTTATAAAGTGTTAGTGCCTAATTGTGAGAGAGAAAAAATCAACCTGATCGTTCACCGACACTCGATGGTTGAATACGTCCAATGGAATTTTCAATCGCGTTGTGTGGGATACAGCAAGTAGTCTACATAAGTTACCTAGATTTAAGCTTATTATAGGATTAATTCTTCTTTGACCTGAAAAAGGGTGTAAGAGACACCCGAAACGTTATCAACATATTCGTATACATTGAAACAATTTGTACGTCTACAATTTGCTGTTAGAAGCAATCATTTAAAATTTGTCCGAAAAGTCAGACGTTAGAGTCATTTTTTAATTAACATCTTACATATATTCCAATAATTTTCGGAGAAAGTTTCAAGAAAAGGTTTAAACCGAAATAGTGTGATAGAAAAAGTTTTATACAAAAGTTTAATCCGACAAATTTTAATAAGAAATTTTTAAAAAATGTTCCGACTGATAAAATGTAATAGAAAGGTTTATAAAATACTATATTATTATATACCTAGGAAGTAAAGTAGGCTACTGACGCCCACGAGTGAGTTGGCATCCGAGCGAAGCGAGCGGTAGCAAAATCTCAGACGTCAATAGCCCTCATTACTCCCGAATGCAGTATAGGATGTTTTCTCAAGCCTAGGAAAAAAGGCTTCCTCCATGGATTGATGCTCAGCTTAAACGACTTTATGACAAACGCGACACTGTACGTCGACTGTACAAGAGAACGAAAGACCACATCTTGTAGCGGGAATTTGAGTCTCTCGCGTCTGAGGTAGAACATCACACAAACGAAGCGCGAAAGAAATTTATTTAAAATCGAATTTTCGAAGCCCTCGAGAACAATAAAAACATATGAAAAGAACTTCCTGGACTAGAACTTCCACCGAAAGTACGTGATACTTTGCATGGCTTTAATTTTTTATTTTTACAAAACATTTTTTTTTCAGCAAAAGAAATATAAAGTGGCTCAAAAATTATATTTATTCTCACAATTTTTTTTAATGAATTCCCATCATACATTTTCCATATATAACAGTTTAAAAAATAAACATGATTTTGTTTATAACAAACGAAGGGAAGAATTATCTTATAAAAAATGTCGTGTCGGAAAAGTTAGGAAATTATTTGCTTTTTCAAATGTATTTTTGCTAGGTCGATGATATTATTTCTACCGTACCAAAAAACCCAAAATACTAAAACCCAAGAATGAAAAAATCACTAAAAACAAAAATGAATCTAAAAATGCAGAAAAATTATTGTTTTGCCCCGAAATATTAAATTTTATTGTAGATTACTCAAAACATCGAGGGCCACATATACATGCACACACGCACAAGCACACACACACACGCATTTGATTACGTATGTCCAAAACATATTGTTCCTAACATGTTTTATTGAAAACTTTGCTTTCTACTATCCTAAAGCTTCCTCTTTAATGAAGCAATATCTTTGACAATTACGATTTTCTTTGTATTTTCTAATGGTTCACTAATTATAGGTATCACTTCACCTAAAAAATAATTTTTTCAAAGTTCCAAACTTAATAATTCCGCCCTCTTTACTCTAAACAGAAATCTATTAAAGGCAATCTTCCAGAAAATCCTCAACCCATACCTCGTACTTACTCTTTCAACAGCCATATCACTCTTCAGGGAAAGAAGCAGAAGAACATCGACGCCGGAGGGCGTGGGGCTTAAAATTCATGGTTCACCCACCCCTCGCGACTCTGCTTCACAAAAGACAAAGGGTTTAAAATCAATTTACATGTTCTCACGGCTCGCCTCCTCCTTCGTCTCCTGCGGCCTATGCAACCCGACGTGCTCTGGCCGGTAAGACAGGGATAAGGCCTTGCCAACACTCGGTCGGATTACCACCGGGGCAACTCGCCCACTCGATACATACACCGTATACAGTCTTGCGCGCATTTCGACTGTGTGTAAACAAGGGCACGCGCCGCCCGCCACTCGAACGCTCTCCCGCTCTTCTCCTCATTGTACAAATAATTGAAATACTAATCCGAACTCGCGCTCGTGTACGAAGAAACCGGCGGACGCGATGACAATCGTGTCGAACAATGAGCCGTTCAAACAGTGCTGGGGCGCGTTAGTCCGGAATCGATGAGGTCGCTCGCAGCTGAAGTAAGTAAAGAAGTACGTCAAAGGCGAGAGAGCGGACGCGTGTACGTGAGCCTTCCCCGAGGGCCACACGTGACTTTGCATGCAGGGATTTTTTGGCTAGTCGCGAACGATGTTGATTTCGGTGCTACGACGTTCACTCGATTCAAAATGTGGAGCACGGGATGTCGGGGGATTCTCTGTTTTTCTTTCGCACTGGATTGGCACGAGGGTGCAGGGATCGAGAGATGCGTCTGATTGACAGTATTATGGGTTATTGTTCTGTAAATCGTTGATTTTTGCTGGCGAAGGCAAAGAGAGGCCTGACTACTATAGACTAGTAGTTGTAGAGATGAAACTTTTCTTCTTTACAGAGGCGTAGATGTAGAAAATGCAGAACTTTGTTATGAGAGTAATAAAAAATCCACTGCCAAATCCACGGCACGTAGTTTTCAGTAAATGAATTATTTATTCCAATAAGAAATTAATTTAAACTACTATTTCATAGAAAACAACTAATTTGTTAAACATATTTTGTTAAAAATTGATGAATAAACATTTATAAAAAAATTCATGCACGTGCCTTATTTTTACAGAACGGCATTTTTAGCCCATAAGAACAGTATTATGTATCTAGCATACTAAATTGGTAGTTTGGAAACCACTACGTTTCTAAATAAACTAAATGTTAAAAATTTATAAATTACACAAACGCCGCTTAGTTTTTATACTTAAGTAGAATAATAAAATGTGATCACATGTGGAACCGAACCATTTTACGTAAAATCGTAGATGTGTCATAGTAAAAACTGAATGTATCAAAAGAATCCATCGACCATAAAATACATTTGTTATAACAAAGCAATTCTACGGAAAAACTGAAACAACTGCGCCCAGAAAGTGAAAAAAATTATTTGGAGGGACACTCTTATTAAACCAATTTCTTCGGCTCTTTAGACCATTCCTAAGATGAAAAAAATCGTGAGCACGATCGAACAGAATACGAACTTTTTTGGCAGCCGTATTACTGTAAAAGATTTAATGTGTACTTTGGGGTCGTTCACATATTACGTAACACTTGAAGGGAGTGTGAGTCTCTGTAGGCGTTACAATGTATATTAAAGATATAGGAAAATCAGTGAAAATGCGATACATAGGGTGGGAGGGGGTCTAAATTTGGCAAAAATAGCGTTACGTAATATGTGAATGGCCTTTTTTCGTTCTTTCAAAGCTAACACTGTAATATCGAAATACTCGGAGTTCCGGGTATTCAATTCAACGTATTGCTAAAAGAATATAGTTTTTCGATAAACTATAAAAATGTTAATATGAAACTGGTTTTAATTCGCTTACGTTGGTAAAATATAAGACTAAATCTCGTAAACTACTAATTTTTTACAAAATTAGAAAGCGCTGCCAATGCATTGGACACTTAGTTTCTTCAAACTTTAAAAAATGTTCCAATATAAAATATTTATTTTATTTAAAACTGGGGGAGGCAAAAGAATAGAAATGACAAGTCTATTGCTTTTTAATATATATATATATATATATATATATATATATATATATATATATATATATATATATATATATATATATATATATATATTTAAATCTTTTAATATATATAATGTATACCATTTTTACAAATAAACTTAGGATAAGATGATAATATGTAACTAATAAAATCTTAAAAATGTTCATTATTTGACAGCAAGAGCGTAGAATTACGCTGGCCTGTTATACCTCAATGAGTGAGGAGGGGGGGGGCAGGGGCGTTATGCCCCAATTATTTCTTAAATCGCTATTTTCGATGAAATTTATAAGTGAATTTTAATAATGGAAATAAACATCAAATACTTATCTCAATATAGGATAACATTCTTCAATTAGATAGTAACTAAATGGTATTTTAGTTTTCTTTTAATTATGCTTTTTATAATTTCTATGGGTCATTGCATTTTAGTGGCCCGTTATACCCCAGTCTCACCTATTACTGCATTGGAACCTGATGAAGAGTGTATAAGATACTCGAAATGTTGTCAATATATTTATTTAAGTTTTACAATTTTTATTTTATAAAATTCAACATAGCGATGGATCCTAAAAGAAAAGATTTATCTTACGCGTTATACGATTAGAAAAGACGTATCTCACAGTTACAAAAAAGGTAGTAAGAAAAGGTATTTTCTTCGCGGAAGGAGGTCTCGACGTTGAAGGGTTAGGTTAACATTTCTAATTTTCGTAAGGTTTTTTTAAATTTATTATTTAAAATAGCATTCACCTTTCAGTTATTAGCGACGGTTTTGTAACGTTATAACTTTTAACTTAACTTAAACTAATTTAATTCACAAACTTAAACTAATACGCTCAGCTTAACTTTTTAGTTTATTAAAATATTATCCAACGTTCTCAACGAGGTCATGGGAATCAGATAATAAAATAGATAAAACTGTAGCAATCGGTCTGTAAATATGCAGAAAGGTAGTTTTCTTATAATATGTGTAGACTGAGTTCTTTGCGTAACTCCCTTGGTTAAAAAGGTTCCGAGATATTTGAAGTTATGCATTTTTTAAAATCTCTTTTACCTGTTATATCTTAAAAACAGCACGATATTGTATATATAACAAAGCTCAGATTTCTATTTATAAAAGTTTCAATTGATAAAGGATTTCAATGATTTGTCGACTCTATTTTGTTTTCTAATGAATTTTCTAATGTATGATATTTTTAGATTAATTAATTGAACATAAGCTTGTATTTTTTGCACCTTATACTGTACTATAATTATTTCAGTACAAAAGTTTTTTAGAAAACTTATTTTTTAAGATTAAAAAATTAGCCATTATTTAGCTCAAGAATTTTTGGAACACTGGGTAAGATTTATTTTAAATAGGTTATATCCTAGAGACTTATTGGGATTTGTATCCCGTGGCCGTTAAATGCTGATTTAATAATAACGAATTAGACGAATTTAATGAAACTTTGACTGAATATTGTTTAAATCTATAAGAACCATATTTTATTTTTAATTTTGAGCGCATAAAATTCATTACTTTCTTAAAAGTTGTATTAGTTATATTAGAGTTTTATTAGTTTTCTTTAGATGGATAAGAAGTAAGCCAATTACTGCATAAAGATATTTATTTTGTAGTTACTAATTAAAGAAATAAATTCGATAGTTAGTATTATAACTGCATTTAATTTTTTATTATTAAACGACTTTCATTTTTAATGTTTATCTTAATATTTGATGCTTTGTATTAACGTAAGTATATTATACCATTTTACAACTCCGAAATTGATATTGCTTATCAAGAATACATGTAAAAAGAGTTTGAATTTATTACATATATTAAATAATAAACCCTAAATATTAAGATAACACTGCCGTCAAATTAAGATAAGCATGACGTTGTTTCGCTTGACGTCGAATGACTTTTAAAAAGTTTATCTCACACGTAAGCATACGCTACGAATACCTGATCATGCAAAGACGTCTCTAAATCAATCTCGAACGAATTACTCCTCTTCCCGCTCTGTCAAACACTTTCCAATTACTACCTCCACCTAGCTCGTCCACATTGGAATTGAATGTCGATCTACACCGTGCTCTCAAAAGCAAACCTACAGTAATTACCCATAACTAGAAACCCGAAGAAAAATTGGCGTAGGAGATGCCCTTGAAGGCGCAATACTCATAGTCCTCGTCGACGCTTCTCAGGACACAGCCGACCGCAGCTTGTGTCCGCGAGCACCGATTCCTCACCCATTATTTTATCCTCCGTCGCGCGAGTGCAACAGAGTATAAGTATGTAAGCGATCGGCAATCGTGTGGCCTCGGCTAGGACTAGCTATACGTCTAGTGGTCAGACACCGTGCGTCATCGTCGGCGCCGCTACCGTCGCCGCTGCATTTTTTTCTCTCATATTCATGCTGTTCCAGGCGATGGCGACTGCATCTAGCGTGTTTTCGCGATTATACAAGCGTATAAGCGGGGCATTGTATCGATAATGCGTGCGAGCGATACTTTATTGCTGATTCGCGATGAGTTTCACTATTTATGCGTAGTAGCGCTAATTGCTGCTGTGTATTGTTGATTCGTCTGCTGGACTCCTCGTGGCATTTGATAAACCCGCGTTCAGCTTGGATCGATTCGGTGGACATTGTGAAGAGTGTGGTCGGTTCCCACTTTATCGGCATCAAGTAACTATAACGATTTAATCGTTTAAAGAGTTGATCTTGGTGTATTTGTAAACATTTGATGCATGACCAACAAATCTAGTATTTTTAATGTTCAATATGTTATGTTACTTATTTTATGCGTATAGTATAGGGACAATTAATTGACTCATTTTTGCAACAATTATTAATATCTGAAATATAAGACTGTGGGTTCTTGAATAAAGGCTAAAATTTATGTTTCCACTTTTTATGTTATTGCGATATTAAGGGGTTAGTCCTGTGTAAACGCCTAAATTTTAACTATTTTTGTGCAATTTCTTTTACAAGATAATAAAAAGCAATCGTTCCAATATTTTTATATGTTTTAATGACATCTTATATGTACAAAAAATATTTTATCAAGTTTATTTTGTTATGTTTTATTATTTTTTTACGGTCAAAGAGGACATCCAAAAACAATGCAGGTGACTGGTCATGGCGATAGCGGCAGTTTGGGTTGCCTGAAATAAAAAATTCGAAGGGATTATTGTTCTGTAGGCTTGTCATTCTCGCAGGTAGCAGATTTAGACATTTTTATTGAAAAATAACAAAATGGCGCCTTTATGAAAAAAAATTTTTTGTCTAAATAAAAATGTCAATCGTATATCTACTGGGATATACGTGCTCTTCGCACTAGTTTTGTAATTTCTAATTAAACAAAAACTTCTAACACTTTTAATGTTTTGTTACTGATAAATTGAAGTTTCTTACATTCGATAAGTGTAAAATTGTTTTAAACAAACGATATTATCATACAAAAATCTGATGTATAAAGTGAGAAAATCCTTAAGCGTCTATCTATTGGGTAGTTTACCCTATTTTAAAAGTTTTCTTTTCGTTAATTTCTAGTCCTACTTCTTTTGCCATTTTTATTAGTATTTCAACGTTTTTTATTGCGGTTTCGCTGTTCTGTCCTATTATATCTATATCGTCTGCATATACTAGCAACGCGTTAATAAACCGTTCAGTATTACTCCTTCCCCGCTTTCTTGTACGGCCCTGACAACGTATTCTAGCACTAGGTGAAACAGAAGTGTTGATAGCGCATCCCTTTGTTTTAATCCATTGTGGATTTCCAATGGTTCTGATACGTTGTTTTCTGCCTCTATGCCTCTGCTATTATCTAGATACATTTATATTAAATTAAATAGCTTTTTTGGAATCCCTAGTAATAAGATGTTGTACATTTTAGCCCTTATAATCAAATGGTATGCTTTTTTAAAATTGAGTCATTAGAATGTACGGATTTCGTACTTGTATACGTTGCTTTTTTAGTTTGATCAGAAGTATTTGTGAAGAAATGTCTTAATACAGCTCAGAGTCGCGTCGACTCCCACAAGACGTATGTAAAATAGACGATTTTCAAGTAATTCTTTTTCTACAGTTACTCGACAACCTGTTCTAAAATGTTTCGAGGGGATACATTTCATGTTCGTAAATAACCTGTATAAGATTTATTTGATTCTTAATTACTTTTATTTGCGTTCGAACTGCCTTAATACCGTAGATTTAGCCGCAGATAAAAACTTCTCTATATTTGGCACAGTTTCCATTTGTAACTGTTTGCTGATGTTAAAACAGCGAAGGTTTGTACCGTCATCGATAGGCAGCCATTTTGCGGATAACAGCTCTGAGGTTACAGGAACTGGCGAACTGCGTAAAATAATTAAAACATTAATTTTTGAATATAAATTACTTAAATGAACATAAATATAAATTCTTATAAAATAATTTTTTCTACCCGTATGTGGCAAAATTTGTCCACATTTCTGTCATTCGTTCCATCACCCTATAACCTGGTGTCCCTTTTTTTAAAGCTTGTAAGCCTAATTGATTACGCAAGTTAACGTAAAAAATATACTCTACTTCGTCGAAGTGACAAGCACCTGTAACAAATGTTATAACAAATAAATACATTTAAGATCCTTCGAACATTGAAATTTTCGAAAATATATATTACTGAAAATGCACCTTTGATAGGAGAATGAATCATTGCCTTCATTAACGATAACTGCTCGGAATAAGAGAATTTATAAAAATAAGTCGGAGTTAAACTTTTTTCGGCTTGCACTTTTAGAGCTCGATGAATGCCTTCCACGAAATATAAGTCTGTGCACATGTCAGCATAAACATCACAATTGGCCTGGGATATTTTGTTATTCTTGAAGTACAGGTGCCTCACATCCTTAGCGGTTAAATTGTATCGTTGAAATAATTCTAAAACACGTGGATTTATCGATTTGTCGAAATTTTTATCCATAAATGTATACTCCTCTTGCTTCAATTCTGTAAAGCTAAATTGATCTAATTTTAATGGGTGATTGCGATCTTATCATTTCATTCGTTCTACCTATTAAATGAAAAATTCCTTCATGGCTATTGTGTCCCAACATAAATGGTATGTGTACACCGACTACAGCAGCTTCTTCGACTGGAATCGGCATCAAAGAATTAAGCGATTTATTGTCTACGCCTGGACCAAATGGGACAATGACATGTAACTTTTCCTGCATAAAGGTAGCAAAAATAAAATGTTATCAGCCGTTACGTATACACTTGTATCCTACGATCTACTCAACCAATTTTAATTTAACATGGCATATTTTGTATGAAAGTTTGGGAAAAATAAATCATTTGCCTTATTTGTAGATACATTTTTCTTTTAAATTTGATTGATTACAAGTTTTGGATTTTTGCATTTTAGTTTTATAAGGTGATGCTAAAGTCATCTGTCACCGACAAATACGAAGATCCACTTTTCTCATTAAATTTTCTATTTATAACAAATATTTTTATGAAACATTATTGTTCTAGTCAAAAACAACAACTCTCCAGAGAGATATTTTCTCAAAATTGAAAATTTAATGAAATTAGTGGTTCCCCGTGTTTGTCGGTAACAGGGGGTTTAGCGTCACCTCAAGTGTTTTGGGTGCTTAAGGTAATATAATTAATTCAGTATAAACCTATATGTATGCTGTTAAAAAGTAGTACGAAAATTAAAATAAAACAAAACACTCTTCATTCATAATACTCTTTCAGCTTGTACTTACACAATGTTTTCTAACTTTTTCTTGTGCATCCGCTAATCGTTGGTTATATACCGTTGTCAAAAATTGTAAAATTTGTTTGGAATCTTGCAATTGTTTTCCTAAGAAGTCACACAATTGAATAGCATATTTTTTTGTGTCCGGGAATCTTGCCCAGCTATTGAAAGCAACACCACTTTGACAAATCGCCTTATGAATGAGACCTAAAATTACAATTATTAATGTCAATTGGAAATTATAATTATATAATAAACATCTAAGATTACCTTTTGATAGAGATGATAAGATCAGATAATGTACCGCAATGGATCCTGAACTTTCGCCGAATATTGTAACGTTATTAGGATCTCCACCAAATTCTTTTATATTTTGTTGAACCCATTTTAAAGCCATAACTTGATCTTTCAAACCTTGATTTCCTGGAGCATCTTCATCGTCTAAGTTAAGAAAACCTATTCGCCAATAATTAAAACGTTTAATATATTATCTAGATATCTCGTCAGGTTACAACTGTGTCTGAATTTGATTAAAGTAGTAAAATAGCGAAAAAGTTGTCCGATTCCCCTTAAGTCTCCCCTTAAGTCACAAATTATACATCTGGCGATCGCAAAAGCATATATCACTCCCCGTAACGGTCACCGATATATAACATTAATAGAATATCTAATCTGATTCATATTTTTTTTGTATTTTTTAAGGAGGGTCTTTCGTTATATATAGGGCATAGAACAAAAAATCGTACGAGAGTTTATAAAGGTCCTACGATGAAACTAATGATATATTCTTAATAATAGTCCAAAACTACATAAAAAAAATTTACAAAAGCGATGGATCCTAGGTTATTCAAGTCACATAACTTCGTTATAAATGTAATGACTACCACAATATCGAAATAACGTCACATGTATTTTAGAAATATATCTATATATAATTTGACCAATGCTAAATTGTGTACAATAATTATGTGTATAATTCTTATGTGTAAGAATCGCACTATGCCGTATTTTAGAACAAATAATTTTTTCAATTTTGTAAGTACCCTAAAATTTTCAGAAGTTTACCAATGTAGTTCCTAGGCTATATCAAAATATAATGCTGTATTAAAATAAGTAGTCGACTTAAGGTGACTCCGACGCGTAGTCCCGTATCTACACGTGTCTCGTGGGGGGCACATATATTTTTGTCTAATAACCCACGCAATTTTCATAAAAATGATTTAGCATTAATTTTTATAGTTATTGACATAAATATATGATATGATACATAAAAAATAACAACAATATATATATATATATATATATATATATATATATATATATATATATATATATATATATATATATATATATATATATATATATATATATATATATATATATATATATTGGATTTTTTGGATACAATCTGACTATTTATCAAAAATACCAGGTTGCCAGCCAAATATAAAAAATAATTAATGAAAAGCTAAAGTTAGTATGTATGCATATATATATATATATATATATATATATATATATATATATATATATATATATATATATATATATATGTATAAATATATATATATATATATATATATGCATACAAAAGTACACTAACTTTAGCTTTTCATTAATTACACAGCCCCACAAAAAAAAAATTGTAAGTCCCAAAAACTTGACCACGGTACTTATATGTTTTTGGGATCGCTGAATCCGAATCCAGGGTTAGTTTAACCCCATCAGATCTTTCTCAAGGTCAGTTGAAGGTCAAATTATCGAAATACATGAAAAATACACTAAAACCATGGTATCTTGGGGTTTTTGGGGTCGCTGAATCCGAATCCGGGGTCAGTTTAACCCCATCAGAACTTTCTCAAGGTCAGTTGAAGGTCAAATTATCGAAATACATGAAAAATACAATAAACCATGGTATCTTGGGGTTTTTGGGGTCGCTGAATCCGAATCCGGGGTCAGATTAAACAATCAGATCTTTCTCAACGTCAGTTGAAGGTCGAATTATCGAAATATATGAAAAATACACTAAAACCATGGTATCTTGGGTTTTTTTGGGGCGCTGTATCTGAATTCGGGCTTATTACAACCCTATCAGGTCATGGTCAAGGTCAGTTGAAGGTCAAATCAGAAAGATTCATAAAAAGTAGAGTCAAACCATGACATTTAGGGGTTTTTGGGGTCGCTGAATCCGAATCCAGGGTCAGTATAGTCCCATAAGGTTATATTTATGGTCAGTTCAAGGTTAGTTCAAGGTCATGGACGTAAAGAGAGTGAAAAAATTAGTTATTAACTGAAACAATGCAAAAGGTAATGTAAACCTTAAAGCAAAGAACAATGTATATGCAAGTACAATCGTATCCTTTAAAGCTATATCATAGTTTGCTGCTCCTTCATTTACTTTAAATTTGTTAGAAGTATATGCAATTCAATAAAATACCCGTAAAAATATTAAGTCCATTACTCTTTTTTATGGTAACGAACTATTTTATTGTCAAATGATCTACGAAGTGGATTACGCTTCCGCTTCTCCGATGTTGATGGTAGATCTCTTTTTAACGACCAACAGTAATCTGCTAACATATTTACGTCCCATTTTCCTTGGTACCTGCGCTCCATTTCCTTGATATCTTGGTGAAATCTCTCTCCCTGCTCTTCGCTGTAATCACCTAGGTTTTCTGGAAATTCATCAACATGCGAATATAAAAAGTGTAATTTTAGATTCATTAGGCAGCCTTGATTTTTGTAACTATTTACTAAATTTAAAACTATTTGTTGGTAATTTGGGCTCTTATGATTTCCAAGAAAGTTTTTAATTACGTCCTTGAAACATAACCATGCTTCTCTCTCTGTATGATTCATTTTCGTAACAAAAATTTCATCATTTATCATCTTACGAATCTGAGGGCCATCGAAAATTCCTTCATTTACTTTAGCATCACTTAATTTGGGAAACTGATTTCGCAGATACTTAAAGCAGCTACCATCTTTGTCTAAAGATTTTACCCATTGTTTCATAAGTCCCAATTTAATGTGCAGAGGTGGTATAAGAATTTTTGATGGATCAACAAGTGGCTTATCTTTTATATTCTTAGAACCCGGTTCGAACTTTTGTCTAAGGGACCAGACACTCTTTATGTAATGATTCTTTCTATCCCTACTATCCCATTCACATAAATAGCAAGGATATTTTGTGAATCCCGATTGTTGCCCCAGAAGTATTGTTATGATTTTAAGATCCCCACATATTTGCCATTTATGATCATTGTATTTTATTCGGTCTAATATTACTTTCATGTTACAGTACTCTTCATTCAGTATTACCGAATATCCTATGAGAATGGCTGCATAAACATTTGTATTGTGTAACAGAACGGCTTTTAAACTTCTCGTTGACGAATCGATGAACAATCTCCACTCGTTAGGGTTGTAACATCCATGTTTAAAGCAATTCATCAACCCAACTATATCTTTGCAGTAAACTAAGGAAAATTCTTCACCTTTAGCGAAATAATCACGATATTTCTTATCTCTGTATCGGTAGTAAGAAACTTTAATTTTTCCAGCTTCATTAGTATTTTCTTTTACCAATGAAGCCAAATACTCCGCCCCATCCTTTGGTAGGCCCAAATCGCGTTATGAGATCATTCACTTTTTCCTGTGTAAGTGGACCTTTCTCCTTCTTAGTATTGTAGGGGATGTATTCTTCGTCACTTGTATCACTATCCATTAAATCAAAATATTAAAGAGCAGTACAAGAACATGTTTGATTTAGACATGAAAATTGATGAATTTGATTGGGTTCCTAAAATCATATGCGCAATATGTAGGAAAATGCTACAGAAAGACAAAAATGGTAAAACTGAAGTAAAAATGAAAGTGCCTACGATATGGAAGGAACCTTTAAGAAAAGAAGACTGTTATTTTTGTAATACGAATTTGCATGGAGTTAATAGTAAAAACAAGTCGCAAATTAATTACGCTAACGTTGAAAGTGTCACGAAACCTATATATGAATCGTCAATTGATAAAAGAGAAGATCCACTGGGTATGTACGCAAGTGGAAGTATGGATCTTGAGGAAAATTTAGAAAGACATGATGAAGATGAAATCTTAGAAGAAGAAATGGTGGAAGGAGATATTATTGCGGAAGAAGAAATAGCTTCTGATGAAGACAATGACGTTGCTAGTACAAGTGATACAAGTGACGAAGAATACATCCCCTACAATACTAAGAAGGAGAAAGGTCCACTTACACAGGAAAAAGTGAATGATCTCATAACGCGATTTGGGCCTACCAAAGGATGGGGCGGAGTATTTGGCTTCATGGGTAAAAGAAAATACTAATGAAGCTGGAAAAATTAAAGTTTCTTACTACCGAGACAGAGATAAGAAATATCGTGATTATTTCGCTAAAGATGAAGAATTTTCCTTAGTTTACTGCAAAGATATAGTTGGGTTGATGAATTGCTTTAAACATGGATGTTACAACCCTAACGAGTGGAGATTGTTCATCGATTCGTCAACGAGAAGTTTAAAAGCCGTTCTGTTACACAATACAAATGTTTATGCAGCCATTCTCATAGGATATTCGGTAATACTGAATGAAGAGTACTGTAACATGAAAGTAATATTAGACCGAATAAAATACAATGATCATAAATGGCAAATATGTGGGGATCTTAAAATCATAACAATACTTCTGGGGCAACAATCGGGATTCACAAAATATCCTTGCTATTTATGTGAATGGGATAGTAGGGATAGAAAGAATCATTACATAAAGAGTGTCTGGCCCCTTAGACAAAAGTTCGAACCGGGTTCTAAGAATATAAAAGATAAGCCACTTGTTGATCCATCAAAAATTCTTATACCACCTCTGCACATTAAATTGGGACTTATGAAACAATGGGTAAAATCTTTAGACAAAGATGGTAGCTGCTTTAAGTATCTGCGGAAACCAGTTTCCCAAATTAAGTGATGCTAAAGTAAATGAAGGAATTTTCGATGGCCCTCAGATTCGTAAGATGATAAATGATGAAATTTTTGTTACGAAAATGAATCATACAGAGAGAGAAGCATGGTTATGTTTCAAGGACGTAATTAAAAACTTTCTTGGAAATCATAAGAGCCCAAATTACCAACAAATAGTTTTAAATTTAGTAAATAGTTACAAAAATCAAGGCTGCCTAATGAATCTAAAATTACATTTTTTATATTCGCATGTTGATGAATTTCCAGAAAACCTAGGTGATTACAGCGAAGAGCAGGGAGAGAGATTTCACCAAGATATCAAGGAAATGGAGCGCAGGTACCAAGGAAAATGGGACGTAAATATGTTAGCAGATTACTGTTGGTCGTTAAAAAGAGATCTACCATCAACATCGGAGAAGCGGAAGCGTAATCCACTTCGTAGATCATTTGACAATAAAATAGTTCGTTACCATAAAAAAGAGTAATGGGCTTAATATTTTTACGGGTATTTTATTGAATTGCATATACTTCTAACAAATTTAAAGTAAATGAAGGAGCAGCAAACTATGATATAGTTTTAAAGGATACAATTGTACTTGCATATACATCGTTCTTTGCTTTATGGTTTACATTACCTTTTGCATTGTTTCAGTTTATAACTAATTTTTTCACTCTCTTTACGTCCATGACCTTGAACTAACCTTGAACTGACCATAAATATAACCTTATGGGACTATACTGACCCTGGATTCGGATTCAGCGACCCCAAAAACCCCTAAATGTCATGGTTTGATTCTACTTTTTATGAATCTTTATGATTTGACCTTCAACTGACCTTGACCATGACCTGATAGGGTTGTAATAAGCCCGGATTCAGATACAGCGCCCCAAAAAAACCCAAGATACCATGGTTTTAGTGTATTTTTCATGTATTTCGGTAATTTGACCTTTAACTGACCTTGAGAAAGATCCGATTGTTTAATCTGACCCCGGATTCGGATTCAGCGACCCCAAAAACCCCAAGATACCATGGTTTTAGTGTATTTTTCATGTATTTCGATAATTTGACCTTCAACTGACCTTGAGAAAGTTCTGATGGGGTTAAACTGACCCCGGATTCGGATTCAGTGACCCCAAAAACCCCAAGATACCATGGTTTTAGTGTATTTTTCATGTATTTCGATAATTTGACCTTCAACTGACCTTGAGAAAGATCTGATGGGGTTAAACCGACCCTGGATTCGGATTCAGCGATCCCAAAAACATATAAGTACCGTGGTCAAGTTTTTGGGACTTACAATTTTTTTTTTGTGCGGCTGTATTTTTTATATTTGGCTGGCAACCAGGTATTTTCGATAAATAGTCAGATTGTATCCGAAAAATCCAATAATTAAGTAGATGTAAAATACCTTCACGAACCCTATTCATACTTTGCTTATTTCTATATCCCGACTCATGAAATATTTCACAACTTATATGAATTATATAAGTTCTATAGGTAATTAGCTATCTATATATACTTTATTTGTAAGGATTTTATATTAACTAGCGAAATGAGGACCTTTTGAATGTTACTATATCAAACGTGTACTACTCTTCCCTATTTCGATAATTTTGTTAAAGGTTTCATTGTATAAATCTACAAACCGCATTTAAACATTAATGTCCTCTTTCAAGATTTAATGAAATAGGGTCTTTTGACAAAATTAAGAGACGAAATCGCATAATAACATAACAGGATATTTTACGTTGAGGAGTCGAGGCTTGGATTGACGCACCGACTTTGATAGCATAACTCATTATCTGAAATATTTGTTTATTTTTCAGACATTCAGGTGCTTTAATAATGTTAGTGTGTTTATCATTTCAATAGTCAATATTATTCTTTACCGCCAGATATAAAAGTATGTAAAAAAGTCACGTGATATTGCTAATTGATCTTATCACATTTTCTTAAGTGAGTTTATCGCGTTTTTTTCAACAGTAACACCTATTCTACTTTCTATTCTATTAATTTAAATATGTATAATCAATTATTCGATCAAATTTATAACGATAGTGATTCATTTTCATTTAATTAAAATGATTATTTTCAATTCTCATAATATAATAATCGTATGTTTAGATGACTTACCAAACACTCCAAGCCTAAAATTAAAAGTAACAAGAACGATGTCTTTCCTCAGTAGATAATCAGGCCCAAATCGTAAATCATTACCACTTCCAAACGTAAATCCTCCACCATGAATCCAGACCATAACAGGTTTTTTTACAGCAGTGTTTTCAATTGATCTTAAATACACATTAAGGTAGAGACAATCTTCACTTCCACGGAAAATTCGTTGCAATGGATCATATTGAACGCATATATTTCCAAAGGCGGTGGCATCTTTTACTCCTGACCATTTTTCAAGTGGCACAGAATCCTGAAATTCATCAAATTAGTTGATAGAATATTATTACAATATTATTATTAGTTTAGCATGTGTTATAATTACAAACTTCAAAAACTTACTTTGAATCTCAAATCGCCGATTGGTGGCTTTGCGTAAGGTATTCCCTTGAAAAAGCAGTACTGGTAGCCCTCGGTGCTACGCGTTACCGCACCGCGCACTAAACCGTTTTCTGTCCGCACGATCGGTTCCGACATGTTTAGTGCCTTGACTACGACTAAGTGCAGGGGTCGCATAAAGTTGGTAGTTCGTTTACATATAAAGCGGACGTTGCATATCAGAATATGTATAAGTAATTGAAATCAAAAACGTGACTTAGATTACATTACTTTGAAAAAAGCAAAACTACTCGGCGCAAAACTACCTACTGACGTAAAAATACGTTCATAGTTTATTTATTTGTTCTAGACGTAGATGCAATCAAAGGTAAATCAAAATAATTGTTAAAGGCTCGATTTTTAATGTTATTTCACATTAATAATAACAAAATATAGAAATGGTTTTTTGCTAAACCAATAAAAAATCGAATAAAGATACTTAAGATTATCATATTTTGTACAGGGATAAATGTAAATGCACCACAATTCTTGAATCTTTTACAAAATACGAAATATTGAAATTTATACAAAATAAACTAAGAAATATATATTTAAGAGAAAATGTACTATAATTAAATTAAAATATATTATTTTATTTACCAAATCAAACGAAATTAACTCGTCTTTTACTGGGCATATTAAACAATTTTTTATACATATAACTATTGTTTCTTTAGTAATTTTATCCTGCAGAACCAATTGCCTATTTTGCAAAATATAATTTTTTTTCTATTTCTTTTTCAATTTTTTTTCAATTTTCTTTTTAATTTTTTCCTAGTTAATTATAATTTTTTTTTACAAGAAATTAGAATGGATTTTTATAAATAGAACAATCATTTCTTTAATCATTTTCTTTGTAATATGTTGTTTAAGGGGCCAGCCTAAGTTAAATCCTGTCAAAGGGCACTATCCATTATATACACTGCAAAAATATTTTGACGTAATCTAAGTTGATCCAAGTTTATATATTGCATATGTATGTTATATACGATTTTGTCACGATTTAGACCCCTTCAAGTGGTCTTTATAGTCCCCTAAGAATTCGCTAATCTACATTATTGAATTTAAGACTTTTTAACCACTTACCACGGGTTTTTTAATCAGGCGGTACATTTTTCATGGTTACTGAGGCTAATTTTTAAGTTATTTTTAAGCAATTTTTGGATTTACTCAAGCATATAGCGATATTTTTAGTCCCATAACGTCACTTTTACCATTGTACATACGCCATCTAATAGAAAAAGAAAATTAAAGGTAAGTTAGTAAAATAAAGAAAGTAGATTTGCAGGTAAATGGCCCCCTCCTTAAGGCCTGGTGGGTCCTCCATACATTTTCTTCATTTTTTGAAGTTTTCTACGTAATAAACTCGAAAGTATGTAATTTGAATGTGTAAAGCAGGTCAAAGTAGAACATTTCCGATCTCGTTAGGTGGGCCTTAGTTATTTTTGACTGCAAAATAGCCGAAAAAACTAAAAAATTAAAAATAAAAACCGCTGTCAATTCACTGGCACTTAGCTTTCTCAAACTAAATTAATTGTTCTAATATAACATTTTATGTTCTAATAAATTGATTTTAAATTGCTATATCTCTTTTTAATTAGAATCTCAAAAATGTGTGCTGCTCTATGATTGATGGTTTATCAAAAGATAATTTTCTATTAAAAGTACACGCATTCAATCCAATGAAATTGCAGTATTTTAAAAATTTCAAATCGTTCGAAACATATTTTTCACGTCGAGTGTACATCACGAACAAATTAATTAGCGTATGCTATTTTATTTTCATGAAATTGATGATAATAAATAATGATTTGAATATTGGCACACGAATCCAACGTGTACAAGATTATATACAACAATAACAACATTGCAAAAAATTCTATTATTGTTGTATGGTACATTTGAGTATACCTATTGTTGCTTTCTCAAAGAGAAAGCTTTGCAACGATGATTTTTTGAAATCGGAGATTTCGATGTTTTTGAGGTCGTTGAATCGAAATATGTAGGTATTAAAAAATGTCTGTCTGTATGTATGTATGTGTGTGTGTGTGCATGTATGTATGTATGTATGTATGTATATGTGTGTGGTCAAATTTTGTGGTCGGCATAACTTTTGAAGACCACGGTATTTCGGACTGAAATTTTTCATTATATCGTGCCCATGCATTTACAAAATAGAGAATCTTCATACGTTCTCTGGACGAAAAAAATAGTTTCTTTTCGCCACCTGTGTCAATTCCCCGATGCCCCGAGTTATCAGTGAAAATACGAAAAAATAGGGCTCAACCCATAACAATGTGCAATAATGCTAATTTTTTTAAAATCGTAGAAAAATCGTCTGTTCGATGTTAGAAATTATAAACAAATTAAATTTTCTCATGAACGGCTGATTATTTTTCGAAGTTAACATAGGCAAAGAGGTTCTTCGGGTCGCTAATTAAAAAAATGTAGACAAAATTTTGAAATTCAAAATGGCGGATCCAAAATGGAGGATATGAACTAGAGAAGCTTTTTTATTTGCACAAATACTTCCTTATAAAGGTCTTTCAAGCAGCTGATTTCAAATTCTACAATAAAAAATATAGGTTAAAAAATGGCGGATTGAAAATGGCGGATTAGAATTAGAAAAGCTGATTTCATTTACAAAAATACTTCCATATAAAAGTTTTTCATGCTGATTTCAGATATGAAGATAAAAAATCAAAATTCAAATTGGAAAATTCAAAATGGCGGATAGAAACGTTTATCAGGACGCTGATTTCGAATATGAAGATAAAACATCTAAATTCAACTTGACGGATTGAAAAATACGGACTTAAAAGTGCATTACGGTTTAGATTTGAGTGGAAATTTATTTATGAAGTATCTTAGGAATTTAATCTGAAATCAGTACATATTAACGTAAACACAATAGTTATAACAATAACAAAAATTAAAATAGTAAATAATACTGGTATTGTATAGTATTATTATATGAACTTTACTAATATTGTTCGTATTTTCTTATGATATCCAACATTAGTTATGTAAATACTGATTGCTTCTTTTCAGATCAAACAACATGCCGTGGAGTCTTATGAGAAATCGCACTTTTTCCGTTTTCAGTTGCATATTTCAATGAACTAGAGAAAGAGTTTTTCTTGAAAATTTTTGTGTTATAAGACAAAAATTTGATGAATATTTATTGAGCTTAAAAATATGCTTTTGAATGTAAAATGAAAACAAAAAGGTGTATTTAATCTCAAAAACAGAGTCAAATCAGTGTTTGTATTAAATTTTTTATACATAAATAAGATGAATAAAACTTGCATTGTATGTATAATCGTAATTTCTTATAAATTTACTTATACAAAATCATAAATGAAATATACTTCGCAAACAAAAAAATTGAAAATAGCACATTCATTTTGACTAGCTATGAACTAGATGAACCTCTTGAAGCCACATTATTAATTCTCATGGTTTATACCATATACACAAGAATTGTTAAAGTTTTTGCAGATACGAGTAAAAACTAACCTAAGCCCTATGACAAACTGGCCAACGTAAGTGCACGTAAGTCAATGTATTAATTTTATTTAAATATCATTTTACTTTATTGAATATATATTGATTTATTGTTATATTTTAGACAGATACAAAGCTGCTGAGGAACGTATAAAAAGCCTTAGAAATGAAGCGTACGCTTTTACTACAGATGTAGATGGTGATGATGAATTGAAAGCAATTGATCAAACCCAGATTTATCAGAAGTAATCGTTGGACACAAACATGCAGGTTCCTGACGAGAGTGACTGTTCTGCGGAGTCATCACTTTTGGAAACAAGCGTTTCTTCATCTGGAAAAGAGATTGTGAAGAAAAATAAAAGAAACCTTGTAAATATTATACCGAGAGTTTAATTTGACCGAATGAAAATTCAAACAGTGACATTAGATACAATATGAGAATATTCGATAACGACAGAAATGGTCATTCCTCTCACCGCATCACACCATTAAATCAATCCAAATGGTCTGAAAAAATTCTGCAAATTCGTTTTTACATTCCTTCGACCTTGTTTAAGCTTCGTACATAATATTATATGAAATAAGAGAAAAATTTAAAACTGCAAAGCTGGTTGTATCTCCCATCATATCAAAACAAGGAATCGATCAAAATAGATTAAAAAATATTTACGAGTTCGTTTTTATACCACCTCGATACTTATAAAAACTTTGTACCGTAAGAATTTAAGTTGACTGAATAAAAATTTAAACACTGTCATCAGGTAAATTACGACATAATTTAAAAACGACAGAAATAGTGTGACTTTTTTTTCATTATTTAATAAAGATTTTAAATCAAAAATATTTTTTTAAGATTCATTAATACGTTTTTGTTTTACAGCGTTTTTTTCATTTTGATAATATTTTTGTATTAAATGTCAAATATTTGTAAAAATAGTGTGCAAAATTTAATCAACAATTTTATACTGATTCAAAATTTATTGTAAATTGAAATAATGTTACTTGATATACAAAAACTTTCCAAGTTTTTATATAATTTAAGTATTTTTTCATAATTTATGCTATACTTTTGCATAGGTTTAAATGACACTTTGAAGATTTAAATCTATTTATCTCGGCATTTAAAAAGATTTACTGTCGTTTTGATTTTTCATTACATAATTAAGGTAAAAAGGTACTCCGAAGCTTCAAAAAATTAAATTTTTTTTTATTATTTATTTTCTGTTGTATATACGTGAAGAATGCGTCAAAAAATTCAGACACTCATTTAACTAAATAAAAAAGATATGAGCATTTTAATTGATGAGGTCCCATACGATCTACATGTATTTCAGAAACATTGATTTGCTTTATCTCGTAACTTTTGACGTATTTTTCACACATATACATTACAAAATAAATAATAAAAAATTTTTAAATTTTTTTTAGCTTCTGAGTACTTTTCCACCTTAAATGGAACAAATAGATCATATTGAAACAATTACTAAAGGTTGAGATAGCTAAGTGCCAATGAATTGGCAGAGGTATTCTTTTTGTCTTTTTATGCGATAATCATTTTAAGAATTCATACGTTTAAAAAAAAAGACGTAATTTTCTTCCAATCTGGATATCTTATAATTATCTTAAAGCTATATTAGTGAAAGAAATATAATGATATTAATTTTAAAAGATTTGTAAAAATCACAATTTTTATTCTATCTCTGTATTTGAAGACTTGATAAATTTTCCATATGCAGACATGTTGAAAATTATCTTCAGTTTTAAGATTTTCTCAAACTGGGAATATTTAAATGCTTGTGTCTATTGAGTTAATTTTAGCATTATTTTATTTACAGCGAATTTCCAATGTAGAAACCTCAAACTCGATTTTTCAGGACTCCTCTTTGCGAACACATTCTTCGAAAGCAGTTAGCCATTATTTTTATTTTATATTTAATAAATGAACTTTCTTCAATACTGTATGGTAAATTTAACTATTATCCATTTTGTTATATCAGTATGGCACTTATTACAATATTTCGGAATATCCCAGTTGTCCAAGAGTAGTATAGTAATTTTTCCTGTTGCAATTTGTAAATACTGCAACAAAAATTCTCTCAGTGTACCCGTAGACTTTTTTCACATGGTAAAAGAAGCTGAAAATCACATGGTAACTACAACCTTCTCTAAGTAATTAGGACCTCTACCCTACGTTTGTTTAAAATAAATCTGGCGTAAAATATCATCATTCGAAAAAATCTTGACTAACCAATCTTAAAGAAGACCACATTCCCTTTGTCCCTATTACGAAGTTATCAATAGATTCGCGGTATATGAACGGTACATAATCGGATGGGCAAATAAACAAAAACTCGGCCAGCTCCTTGAGCAACTTCCACTTCTCTGTATTGAAAACGTCTTTGTAAATACACGCATTCGAAAATCGGACCATCAGCAATCGCTCCTCGCTCCTGCAGAATGTGTATATGTAGAAGAAGAAGCAGGTATTATTCTAGAGAATGGAAGGCGAGTGTATTGAGAGAGCAGTAACAGCACATTTTTACGACGTCGACAGAGAAATAATGCAAACAGCGATCCAACTTGAGGGTGCGTATGTATATGTACGCCAGCGTAGACAAAAACACAAGAAAAAGCGCGCAGTGAGAGCGAGAGAGTAGGGGCGTGAGGGTGAAGGAAAGGTGAACAATAATAGAGAGGTAAACGTAAACGAGGTATATATACGAGAGAGCGGGGGAGTTTAGGGGCCTCGTGCGGATAATGAGAAAGAAATTAGTGGTGCGTGAAGGTACGAAGACAGGCCACCTGTGTTACGTGTGTAATATCGCTGTGCCTTCTCTTCGCCGCACTATGCGTGCTCTTTTCTCTTTGTATATCTTCTCTTGCTTTTAATTTCTTTATTATCATGCGTGTACCGGGCTGCTTTATCTACATAAGTGAATCTCTTCTTTTGATTCTTGTTACCATTTCTCTACCGTGTGAATTCCTCTTCATATATAACGAAAAATAACATACTTATTTCTTTTTTAATTTAGCATCGGATTTTATGTATCCATTGTCCAATGGATTATAATGTTCTCTGGTTAATTTCATCTTTTATGAATATTTAAAAAAATTTATTGTTATTATATAGCTTATTAATTACAATGGAAAAATTTATTATGTAGATCTATGAATTTCGACATTTTATTGAAAATATGTATTGAATCAATAAAAAGCTATTATCCTGACGTCGTAGATCAGTACATTATTTTCTTGCTTGAATAGAATCCTATAAAACGTGATTATTATTTATTATATTTTCATTCTTATATTTCTATTTAAAAATAATTAATTGAACATTATTAAAATTTTATAGCAAATTAAAAAATGGAATTCGTTTTGTGAATGGACCAAATACAGGCTGCAAAATTGATAGTTAGCATTTGCCATATTAAACAATGGGTGTAGCCGGAAGGTAGATGGAAAACGTGCAATTTTAAAGAAGATTAATTTTCATAAAAATGTATCGACGGTCAAAGTCCGCTGATGGAATGCGGTATAAGTAGGTAAACCTAAAATGTAATAAATATGTACTCTGCTTGAACTTTGGAAAATAGTATATTACGCAACTAGGGGCGAAGCCCTTTTGCCCCAAGTTGCTTACCGTATTTTTTATAACAAGTGCATAAAGAAGGCCATTCCTTGTCGTCTATAAAGTGGATTGAGAATAGAGTTTTTCGATGCCTATGACATATTATATATATGTATATGTATGCATGTATATATATAAAAATTTCAAAATTTACCCGTATTTTCCAAAATTTTCCAGAATTTTCTAAAATTTGTCACAGTTTCCAAATTTTTCTAAAAGCTTTATTAAGGAAATGGAGCAAATATAAATAAAGGGTACCGAAAATACTCACTTTCGCTACCGAAAATAAAACGTAGCGAAAATGAGTATTTTCGCTACCAATAAAAGGTAGCGACAATGAGTATTTTCGGTACCCTTTATTTGACGCAAGAAAAACTCTATTTTCGCTGCATTTTATAGGGGCCGAAAATGGTCTTTTTTATTCACGTGTTATAAA
This sequence comes from Gastracanthus pulcherrimus, assembly GCA_949152435.1. Classification (NCBI taxonomy): domain Eukaryota; kingdom Metazoa; phylum Arthropoda; class Insecta; order Hymenoptera; family Pteromalidae; genus Gastracanthus; species Gastracanthus pulcherrimus. The sequence continues at coordinate 30,170,886 of OX424574.1, read as the reverse complement.
AAAAAATTTTTTTCTTATTTTGTAAAATAATTAAGAATGTTCATCTGTAAGCTAGATCCAGGTGGCGTGGTGCTATCTCCTATATATCAGCATATTATAAGGATGGCGAACATCAACCTCGAGCCAGTAGATAGCGCGAGCAGGAAAATACTCCAATCCATCGGAGCGCAGGAATCGCCGCTTCTCATTGGCCAGAGTCTTCTTTCACTGTGCTGCCATCTGGCAAAAGTTTGCTAGGTCGCCATCCTCAAAGGACTCATGCATTCGCGTGTGTGCTACACAAACAAAGCAAGCGGGCGCATGTGTGAGTCCTATCCTAGTCTATTCTAGGCTTATAGATATACATATGTGATGGGTCGAAACACCACCACGCCATCTGCATCGGCATATTTATTTGCATAGAGAATCACTTTCAACAATTTTTTGGACTCATAATTTAAATACTCTAAAAACTTGAAAACTTATTCTTATTGAATATAAATTTTACTTACACAATTTTGAATTAGGGTTGATAAACCGTTTTCTCGCTTTATTTTAAAAATGCTCTAAAATGTAACTTTCCTCTTAAAATCTCTTTAAGTGTAAAAATCGTAAAACTTAAATTCATATATGAAAACCAAGATCAAGAGCAACAAATAAACCGAAACCAAAATAAAATTGATAACAAAAAACTTTCGAAGAGCCCAATTAATAATGTTGCTTTTAGTTTTGGTTTTTTGTTATTCTGCTTTTGATTTATTTATTGCTCTTCGTTTTAATTTGTATGTGTAGGTTTCAGTTTTTCAATTTTGACTCTTGGAATATGTATAAGAGGAAAGTTTTGAGAATGCTTAAAATGGAGGGAAAATCAGTTTACCAACCTTTTGTTGAATTACGTTTTTCGGGACTCTTGTAAGTTCGTATTTGGCACCGTAGGGTGGCGCCACACATAATAAACATGAAGAATAACTTGTTTGAAGATTTGTACTTAAAAAATTTGTATTAAAAAATAATATATAAAAATTAAAAACCGATTTGTTCAATTTTATTATTTAAGATAGAATTTAAACCTCCAATTATAAGTTACGCACGTTGTCGAAATATTTGCTATATTAAATTTCTTTTGTGAAGTCCGTTTAAACTTGCTAGTTATAGCTTTAACCCACAGATTTTAATTTAAACATATAAAACAAAAACAATTATTCGTTAGTTTTCTGTTAGTACATATAGATTCTAGATATTATTTAAATTCTTGAAGTTAACTTATTATAAAATTAATAAAGTACGCTTCACTTACAAATTAAAAATCTAAAATTCCATTATCTCCTCTTTGTGTTTGTCAAATCTCGAGAATTAGAAAGTCCCAGGTAATGAATAAAATAACATTATGAGCCGCAAAGCCCCTCGAAAAAATTAGTCACGATCAAGAGCAAATATTTTTCAACAATGTCTAAATCTCAAAGGATCATTCCTACTTTCTCAACTGACCTTCGTGTACCCGATAGTCTCAAAGACTAACAACCCGCTGCCTCTCCATACACTGCAGAAAAAGAGATCCCTCTCCACCTCTACTCCTCCATGCTCGTTTGCTCGCTGGCTCGTCACACTCCTCCGCAACTTCATTTTGTCCCACACCCCTATATACATAGGCAAGAGCAACGACGAGGACGATGACGACTCGCCTTGTAACGCGCCTCCTCCCTTATAGGACAAAGACGTCGCGTGGAGGCATTCAGCCAACGCAGATCCTCGATAAAACAGTGAATGCCTGTGCCCTTCGTCCTTCTCTCTCTTTCTCTCTTTCTCCTCTCATTCAAAAGCGATTGCCCATTCACGGAGTTCGCTCCGAGTACCGCGAAGTCCGTACACACAATATAATGAAAAAAAGGCGGACTGGAAATGTCATCGGTCGGTGGTTCATATAGTCGTTGCTCTTGTGATTTCGATGTCGAGAGGGGATAGAAAGAGAGAGGATGGGTTTGCGCACGAAATGTCCAGCGAGATATGTGCTCTCTGATCGTTGTTCTTCTCTGCGACCATCTATTGTTTTCTATTTTTCTTTCTTTTTGTAACGGAAATTATCGAAGGATCTTGCTGGGAGATTGACGTTTGAAACGAGATTATTATTATAATACTTCCTGCATGCAAAAATATCTTTTTGTTAGAATGGCTGACACCCAATTCTAAAAGGGTGTTTCAAAATTAAAAAGAAGCATCAGATTCGCCCTATTAAATATGACATTTTATAGTACAAAAACTACTTAAATTTAAAAAAAATATATACTTAGAGTTAGAGAATCTTAATATAGTAGTAATTCGTACTCAATGAAGTAATACTAAAATTAACTTATTAGATACAAGCGAGCATGTACGTTAGTCTGAAAAAATCGTAAAACTCTAACTAATTTTTAGCATGTCCGCACGCAGAAATTCATTCATAGTTCATATTAAAAAAAATGTTTTTTGAGCTCTATAAACTGCATAGATCAAATAGAAATTACGCGCAGTTTAAAATTATGCACGTTTTCAAAAAGAAGACGTCATTTTTCTCAATTTTGTATAAGGGGCATTTGTATAAGGGCCACCACAACAAACCAAAATTTCAACATAGTGGCATAAAAAGCGACCGAAACTGCTTTAGCAGAATGCTTCCTCAAAGAGAGGTTCTGAAAAATCGAGTTTAAGAATTTTATAATGGAAATTAGTTTTAAATAAAGTAATTTAATCTAAGTATTCTAAGTATTCTAAACTCATTAGACGTAAGTGTTCAAGTATTTCCAGTCTGCTAAAATCTTAAAACTTGAAATAATGAATACGCGGAAAATTCAGTGATTCTTAAAAGACATATAAATCCAATAAAAATTACGATTTTCGCAAATTTTATAAATAGGTAAATATATTATATTTTTTCTACTAAAATAGTTTTTTTAATAAAATAGCTTAAAAATAATTGTTAGATGCAGAGTTAAATAGCCGTATGATGTCACGATTTGTGTATAATCGTGATGTCACACGGTTTTTTAACCTGCTGTATGTTGGTTAATAATCGACTCATTGAAAAAGACAAAATACGTAGGGAATATTTTTCGATATTCTCTATAACGGACCTAATGGTTTGGCATTTCTTTTTCATACGACTTCCCAATTAATCGAAGAGTACATTAAGGTGGCTCCGTCGTCTTTTCAAAATCCATCATTATAATTTACCTGGCAACCCCACCTAATCAAAATTTTAATAGAATGATTGAAACGCACCCTTTTAGTGGGCTTTTTAGGTTTATTATAACAATAAATAAAAATCCCACTAAAATAGTGCGTTTAAATCATTCAATTAAAATTTTGATTAGTTTTGGTTGCCAGGTAAATTGAAGAGAAAAAGTGTTTGAAAATAGAACTTTAAACATGTACGCTTATGGAAAAATATGCATTTATACCTGTAACTTCATGAAAAACCATAATTTCTTTATAAAACCACCAAAAAATTGTAGTTTATTAATTATAGACTCCGAATAATTAACGAAATTACTCGGTCGCCAGTAAAATATAAAAAATATATAAATAAATTAACAAAATGAGTGCATTTTTGTACATAAAACTTACTTTTTACAAAAATATAAGCTAGGCAAGTATGATTTTTTCTACCTTCTTATTGGTTCATGAAAAACATAAAAAAATATTCTAAAACAGGAATTTAGTAATTATAAAACATCTGTATAAAATATTAAATATATTCATGAAACTATATGTGACTTTTGATTTGAATTTTGATCAAACATTAATAATCATTAAAGTTTGTATTTACTATATATATGCTTTAGAATGGTAAATAAGCGACATAATTTTATGCTAAAGAAAGTAGAGAAATCAACTAACAAATTGTCAAGTAAAGAGCAAATTTTCTGTACTTGTAATTTCCGATTTACCATCGTTTTTTATTTCCTTTTAAAATTTCGCAGAATGTCTTCCATTATAGAGAATAACAATAAACATACCAGCCAGTCTTCTGATAGTTCAAGGTGTAATATTAGAAAAATAATATTTTTTCATTAAAAGACATACAGCTTGACTAGTAAATAATAAGTGAAATGTAAAAGTTAAATGTAAAATATAAGTAGACGGTAATTAAATTTAAGTTCGTTAAGTTTTTTTCGTCATATACGATTAAAACTAGTTGAAATATTTACTAAAGATTATTTATTATCATTCGAATAGACGACCAAAGCAGTTTTGTATTTTTTCCGGAATAAATAAGAAAATTTGATACCCTAGTAGAAAATTATCTAGTTTTATCGAGGCCCTCGATTATTCCCATGGCAAACTAGATAGATCTACATAGATCTAGATTAATTTTCCACCAGGGTAAGTATCTGTTTTTCAATTTATTTCTTAATATATTTGCGTTTAAATAATCTGCTTAGAAAAAATGTCCCGGTAAACTCTTCGAAATATCATTCGTAACGTCAGGTTAACATTTTGACACATTCTATTCTTTTGACAGAGCAAAATAGTTTAAATATTTTTTTAACATAACATAAAATGGAGGCTAATAATACTAAGTAACATGTAAGTATATAACAGTCTACCAATGAACTATCGGACGACGGGCCCATATGTTTATATAAATTCTCTACAATTGAAGAAATTGTACGAAGTTTTAAAAGGAAATTAAAAAACGATAGTAAATCCGAAATTACACGTAAAAGAAATTTTTTATATGCTTGACAATTTGTTAGTTGATTTCCCTACTCTCTTTAGCATAAAATTATGTCGCTTATTTGCGATTCCAAAGCATATAGGGTAATCAACCCAATTACTGACCCCCTAGCAATTACTGACACCTTACGTTATTTTCCTTTAAAAAACAAATCATATATTCATAAAACTATATGTGACTTTTGATTTGAATTTTGATCAAACATTATTAATCACTAAAGTTTGTATTTACTATTTAGAGTGATATACCCAATTTCTGACACTTTAAAATCGACTTTTATTTATTACTTATTTTCTAACGATTATGCAGTTAAATATAAAATTTTCTCCTACTTTATCAATATTTAGTATACCTAATTATGAAAAATATATACCTAATTTATGAAAAAAATATTAGTAAGTCTTTAAATATTTATTTTTAATCGAAATTTAATAAAATAAAATGCATCTTCGTTACGCTATGACTGACACGGCAGTTTTTTCGACGTATTATTGACCACCCAATTACTGACACTCAGAGTATTTATGAAGTTTGTATTGAAAACAAATTATATAATCTAGCATACCATGTTACCGAAATAAATAACTGAAATTAAAGAGCACATTTTTTACGAAAACGTTAACTTATAACCGTTTACTAATAAATAGAGCAGCGGTGAAAAGGTTACGCACTGCTAACAACGCCATTTATATCGCTTTCACTACTACTTCCGTACAATTGAAGACTTTTTAAAATTGTTAGAAGAAATAGTAATGTGTTTACTTAAGAATCTTGCCAGAAACAGTTATAATTTTGTGTTTGAATTTTCGTACATATTAATTTGCAAACTTGCCCTGGTAGAAAATTGACCATCATTTATGGCCTGTTCGCTATCTATTGACCAACTTCCGTGGTCAATTTGTAGCCAACATTTACACCATAAGTTGACATAATATGAGTAAAGATAAATGTACTATAACCTGAAATACATGTATAAAAGTTTAAATTCGCACAATGTTTTTTGATTTAAACGAATTTACAATATAAAATTTAGTTTACTGACACGAGGAGATATATATATCGCTTATTTACGATTCCAAAGCATATAGGGTAATCAACCCAATTACTGACCCCCTAGCAATTACTGACACCTTACGTTATTTTCCTTTAGAAAACAAATCTGCAATTTTGCATACTAATATGTACGAAAATTCAAACACAAAATTATAACTGTTTCTGACAAGATTCTTAAGTAAAAACATTACTATTTCTTCTAACAATTTTAAAAAGTCTTCAATTGTACGGAGGTAGCAGTGAAAGCGATATAAATGGCGTTGTTAGCAGTGCGTAACCTTTTCACCGCTGCTCTATTTATTAGTAAACGGTTGTAAGTTACCGTTTTCGTAAAAAATGTGCTCTTTAATTTCAGTTATTTATTTCGGTAACATGGTATACTAGATTATATAATTTGTTTTCAATACAAACTTCATAAATACTCTGAGTGACAGTAATTGGGTGGTCAGTAATACGTCGAAAAAACTGCCGTGTCAGTCATAGCGTAACGAAGATGCATTTTATTTTATTAAATTTCGACTGAAAATAAATATTTAAAGACTTACTAATATTTTTTTCATAAATTAGGTATAATAAATATTGATAAAGTAGGAGAAAATTTTATATTTAACTGCATAATCGTTAGGAAATAAGTAATAAATAAAGTATAGTATAATATAAGTATATTCGCACGCGAACGGCGTCGGGCGCTTAGGTGGTTTGCTCGCTAAAAGCATATAAGAACATAAGACGCAAGAATAACATTGATTAGTATATATATATATATACCAGAAATATACAGATACAAGAGAAATAAGTTTGTATTCATCTTATTTATCGTATATACAATAAACATAAACATAAGAATAACATTGATTGGTATATATATATATTCTATAAATTACACCACCTTTTGGCCATAAACCGTCGGCCATAAGCTGGGATGTTGACCATAATATAGGTCATAAATTAACTAAACACCATAAAATTAGGCATTATATGGCGAATAGTTAGTCAATGTTTCTACCAGGGTATTTAATATTTTATACGGATGTTTTATAATTACCTAATTCCTTTATTAGAATATTTTTTTATGTTTTTCATGAACTAATAAGAAGGTAGAAAAAATCGTACTTGCCTAGCTTATACTTTGGTAAAGCTAACGAGTTTTTAAACTGTTTTTAGTCAGAACTCGTAAATTTATTACCATGTATTTGAATGTTACGCAATAATAATATCAATTATTTATAATAAGTTATTCATGTCATTTTGATACACATACACATACAAAATAGCGCTGTTTTGAGAAAAATTTAATTTATTGGCGGAATATTTCGCGATATATTGTTTAGAACAAAAAAAATCTACATACTTCTCTAGATAATCTACTTACAAAGATACTGTGAAATTTGAAGTGAATTGATAAAAGAATGACCGAGTTAGTTTTCGGTCAACTTGAAAAATGTTGTTTTGAGAAAACATGCGTTTAAAGTTTTCTTTTTGAAAACTAAATAGCTTCTTCGGATGATCTAACACTATTAAGTGTTCATGGCAACATCTATTGGTGAGTTTTGAAACCTATGTTCAATTATCCCGGTGGATACGCCAATGTTAAAGGCAAAATATCTGTTGATAGAAGACCCCCCACTGCGCGTCGTTCGTGGCTCGTTTAAAAGGCTTCAAATATATTTTCGGGGTATGAGACCAGGTATATCTTATTTTTAAGTCCCTAAGGTATCATTTAAGGAGGTTCGATAGTGAAGTCAAAATGATAGCATGTGACATTGGAAAGCATTAGCCATTACCGTGTTAAAGATAATTGACTTCAAAGTTCGATTCTTATACACGGGCTCTTATGAGAGCAGCTTGTAAACTGGCAAAAACTTAGAGTGCGATTGTTTATAAATGATAAGAAAGAAATGACTAACTTTGCAAAATATTTGAAAAGTATTGAAGATCGTGTATGCAAAATTTTAGAACGAATGAAAACACCGATTCCGAGTACTAAGCGAAAACGTAAATAAAAACATTAGCTTGTTGACTGAGCGAGGAGGTGTGGTAAGAGGGGAGCCGGTGCGCGGTGCAGGGGGACTCTCTTTTCCTTATCCCGCACTGGAGACCGATCTAACCTCCTCAAACCAAAGAAAATGAGTATTTTGAAATTTCTAGAGTTTTGTTACCTCTTATAATCTTGAATGATGAAAGGTTGTAAAAAATGAAATGATTTTTATGATCATGATATGGAATAATTAATGATATGAAAGTAGTTATTTTTGAACTGCATTCTTAAAGTATTCGTCGTGGATTTAGAAAAATAAAATTTTTTATGTTTTTGTAAATATAATAAAAAGGCAGTTATTTGTAATTATATGATTTATTTCTTATACATAATCTTATCTATATACGCTGCATTCTCAACAATATAAAAATAAAATAGCTAATTACATTTATACATATAAGTACATTTACGTGAACCAAATAAGGAACTTCATAACAAGGCATATCTCATTATATTATTAATATTAGAGTAAATATATAATAATGTCAGTATTATTATCGAAGTATATTTTTTCATTAGAAAATTTAACTAAACTTAAAAAGAAGTATGCGAAATTCTTAAGTCGATTTATCAGTAAGATCTAACTATTCTAATTATTATTTGATCTAAAAAAAGACCACAAAATACAAATACCTAATTATCGCCAAAAGTTTACTATCATTTAATTTCTCGGTTCAATCGCCAACCAATATCCGCCGTCTGCCACTAAAGTGAAAGACTTTTTGGCATAGACGAAAGGCGAACAAGTTTTCTCGTTTGGTACCAAATTAAATTTCGAAAGCAAATAAAAGAGCAAAATTTTGGTTATCATTATGGCAAAACGATTTCCAATGCAACCCCTTGGCCCGATACCAAAACCTAAATTGGTCACATCATTGATCGACACCTTTTTATTGTAATACCGTTCGGGATCAAATTTTTCCGGATTGTCGTAATATTTTGGATCGTAGTGTATTCCTGTTGAGGGGAACCAAACGTTCATGCCCGGCTTCAAGGTGAATGGCTTGCCACCGGGAAGCGCCGGAGGCAATTCAAACGTTTTCGTGCATAATCTGTCTATAAAACCGATTTGCGGGTGCTTCCGCATCGATTCATTGAATATAGCATCAAGATATGGCATTTCATGGACTGTGTCGTACGTAGGTTTTCCATTGGTTTCCCTCAACACATTATCAATTTCATCTTGTAACCGCTTCTGAATTTTTGGGTTGATGGACAGTTCGTGAGCAATTATGCACATCTGCGTCGAAGTGGTATCGAACCCACCAAAGAAGAAAACAAATGCCTGTGCCGTCATCTCCGTGATATTCAGCTTCAAATGCTTACTCTGTTTTCCTCTCGCATCCATCATCAACTGGATCATATCCGGTCTGGTAATCCCTTTCTCGTCCCTCGTCGCTACCGTCGTGCCCACGATGTTCTTAAAGAAATCCGCAATATGATCATTGACGAATTTTATCTTGAAAATTTTCATGAAATTCGGAAAGGTCCTGGAGATAAAAAACTTGAGTCCCAAGATTCCCTCCAGGTTAGTAGCCTCTCTTCCTAAAACGTAGAAGTCGTTCTCCGGATTCTTCAGCGAGTCAACGCTGATACCGAAAACACACGTGGCTATGACGTCGTTCGTGTACCTCGTGAACAGATTCTTCGTGGCGATCATGCGGTTGGCCTTGGCCGGCTGCTCGCCGAGATAGTCGATGAAATTCCGTCCGCACTCGACTATCAGCTCGAACATGCCCTTCATTTTGCTCGAGGTGAAAGCCGGTGAAAGCAGATTTCGCGTTTCCTTCCATCTCTCCCCTGTGATGTTGAAGAGATTGGCGCCAAATAATGGATCCAGGGTGTCATCGGCGAACGATTTGTGATCCGGGAAGCTGTCGAAATTCTTAATGGCGATGGTCTTGATGAGCTCTGGATCGCATATCACGATCACCGGTCGGACAAAATCGAACGCGCCGATGTACTTAGCTTCCGGATTGTAGTTATAGATATCCTTCACTACGTCGGAAAAGTGTTTTCTCCGAAAAATTGGATCGAACATGATACCCAGTATAGGCCATGATGGATAGTACGGAAGTCCCAAATCTTTGAAATAATTGAGATTCTTTTTGAAGTAGTAGTATACCGCGTAACACGCAACGATTATTAAAGTAAAAGTCAAAAGATCCATTTTTAACTAACGAGCAAATTACGCGCTAGCAACAAGCGTGCGCTGTGAAGCGCGAGCACAGACTGGAGCGAAAGCGTTGCTTTTGCTTCACTATACTCTCGCATGAAGAGCGGGGATCAATTTACATACGATGTAATCTTTCAATTGAAACGATAAGATATAGCTTTATACTTATTATTGTAGACACTATTTTGAGCAAGTCATGATACAACAATATATTGATGACTTGCACTAATAATTTTATTCTCATTGATATCAACTCTGAATTTCAAGAAAACAAAAGATATAAATTTAAGAATTACTATGAATCATCAGTTTTATTCTTCTTGATTATTAAGACGCTAAATGAAAACTTTATGAGGAATAAGATGTTATTGATTGAATCTGCATAGAATCAAATTTTATATAATTTCTTTATTGTAGAGTTCTAAAAGAGATTTGAGAGTCTGAAAGGTTATTGAGCCTTGGGCCACCAGTTTTATATTTATATTTTGCCAGCATTGTCATTTGAAGCTTTTAACCAATACCATTCATGACAATAAAATACCGTTTAAATTATGTTATAAAAATAAAACTATACAACATTCATTGCTATTTGTATTTATTGCAATTTAACATTACTTTGTTTAACTTAGAGCCTATATTGTCTGCGAAAATTAAATAAAAGGGAGTACTCTTTACTTTTTCATTTATTAGATTTTAAAAAATCTCTACTTTTCAAGAGATTGTTATTTATTTGTACAAATATATTAAATATTGATTATTTGCATTAATTTATTTATTTTCTTTTTTTAATTAACGTTGCCATGTTTATGCTCCCATGTGGTGCTAATCGACGACGGGGGTCTGCGGTGTGTTTGTAAACAAAGCACATGTAATTTTTACAGAGGTGCTTGTATCAATCGGCAGAGTAGGATTCGAACTCGGGTCACCGGCGTGGGAATCCGACACTCTACCGACTGAGCCGCCGCAGGCCCCATTAATTTATTATTAATTAATGTAATATTCAGATAAAGTTATATTTTTTATATTGATTAATAATAGGGAACATGATTGATAAATCATACATTTTTCTATTACAATTTATTTTGTATGTTTAAAGTGCCACAGAAGACTATACACATGCATCCACAATAGAAATTAACTCATAATTGGACAACGTATTTAAAAACGCCATTAAGCTCGTCTCGTTTTTTGTTGAAAAATTTAGAAAATTTTTCATTTTCCAAAAGTTATACTATATAGCTTTCTTAAAGTGGATAATATCTATATTTGTATATACTATATACACATACCTACACTATAAGGGCTATCGCCCGAAGCTTTTAAATATAATAATACCCTGTCAGTTACGCAAATAAATATTTAAATATGTCATCACAGTAATCATTAGAAGAAGCCCTGGTAGAAAATTGACCATCATTTATGGCCCGTTCGCTATCTATTGACCAACTTCCGTAGTCAATTTGTAGCCAACATTTACACCATAAGTTGACCATAATATGAGTAAAGGTAAATGTACTATAACCTCAAATACATGTATAAAAGTTTAAATTCGCACAATGTTTTTTGGTTTAAACGAATTTACAATATAAAATTTAGTTTACTGATGCGAGGAGATATATAAGCGAAGTTGCAGTATTCATACATTCTACAAATTTTAACTCTGATTGTATACGTAAAATATATGCCCATGATGCCTAGAATAGTATAGTATATGTCCATGCGCACGCGAACGGCGTCGGGCGCTTAGGTGGTTTGCACGCTAAAAGCATATAAGAACATAAGACGCAAGAATAACATTGATTAGTATGTATATATATATATATATATATATATATAGGTACACCAGAAATATACAGATACAAAAGAAAAAAGTTTGTATTCATCTAATTTATCGTATATACAATAAACATAAACATATAAGAATAACATTGATTATATGTAATTTATAGAATATATATATATATATATATATATATATATATATATATATATATATATATATATTCTATAAATTACACCACCTTTCGGCCATAAACCGTCGGCCATAAGCTGGGTTGTTGACCATAATATACGCCATAAATTGACCACACACCATAAAATTAGGCATTATATGGCGAATAGTTAGTCAACGTTTCTACCAGGGAGAGTAAATAATTTTATGTTATATTCTTCAGCATTATGGTGAATTTGAATTTGAAATTTTTAGATATAAGTTTACAGATACCTTTTAGCAACTTCTTATTAAAATCAATAAAATATAATTTGATTAAAGTGTCGTTCGAATTATTACTCTCAGAGCAGGTACCGCCACCGCTCTCACTTTGTGTCATATTTTATCTTAAAAATTTCGAGGGACAGCGAAAAGTGGTGTTTGCGCTAATGGAAGATGATTTGTCAGTTCAGCGAGTTGAGTGCCTCCGAGCGCAGCACGCGCTGCGAGGACACAATGATCTCGCGCTAAGTGATTTGTCCCTGTCACCGAGTGCGACAAATCCACGCCATTACCCGTTCTAAATTTACAAAAGGGAAGCAGCTTCTATCACCTCTTAATAATCCTGCTACTCCCGCGGTCGCACGCACACCCCATATATATTTTTTAAAAGTTGTCTTCATTTTTTTCTCTCAGAAGGAAAAGCACCCTGATATATTGGATATGTGAATAAGATGTAAAGAATTTGGATTTGCAGAACTGTAGAAAATGCAATGATGTTATTTAAATTATTAATTTTGCTTCCTCATAAAGGAAGCTTTGTGATGGTAAAAAAAAGGTTTGCAGTAATATGGGGCTCAGTAATCTGACGATAGGCATATACTTGATAGAGCACAGTAATACGTACAAAATGTATTAAACGACTAAAGAACTGATATTAGTTTATAGTAATAGTAAACAAGGCAATGTAATTTCATGGCTAATTAATACTTAGACGAGTTGGCTTCATGGCACAGTAATTGGGCCGAGTACCTTGTTGTACAGAGAGATGTATTCTAGTCGAACAATCTTGGTCAACTGATTGCATATAACATTTTCTTTATGTACTACAATTCGAATAGTGGACTTAGCGTAGGGATAAAATAACTGACTCTATATGATAGGAAGAAGTCGTAAAACTATCGACGTACAAATATATTATTGTAAGTATTGAATATAAAAGTTGGTAAATGCATTATTAATTTATATGATTATTGAATAATTAATAATATTGTAGGAATAATAATAACAACAACAACAACGACAATAATAATAATAATAATAATAATAATAATAATAATAATAATAATAATAATAATAATAATAATAATAATAATAATAATAATAATAATAATAATAATAATAATAATAATAATAATAATAATAATAATAATAATAATAATAATAATAATAATAATAATAATAATAATAATAATAATAATAATAATAATAATAATAATGTACATAGATTGAATATATGTATAACATCTGCTTAGATTATACATTGAGGTTACGCGTTTTTTAACATTTTTTTGTGATCGAGTATATCTCGAGAACGGCATGGTCTTTTTTACTAAAAAAGGCTCATTTTTTTAGTTTTTTATTGAAGATTTGAAATTAAAAAGAAATTTAAAGATTTGCCGACTCATTTTTTTCATAACAATTTTAAAATTTTTGAGTTTTAGTCTTTTGGATTTTTTGGTATGTTAGAAATATTATGATCAATTCAGTGTAAATTCATTAAACAGAACATAAAATTACCTATCTTTTACAACCGAAAATTTTAGATAAACTCTTTCTCTTCTATTGTTATATACGAATAAAGTCATATTTAATTTAAACGGTTATATCTCGGAAATCTATGATGGCAAATCGTTCACAAAATATAACATCTGATTACAGTTAATTTAAATATTTATATATTTTTAATAATTTACGTACAGAGGAAAAATTGCTGTGGTAAGGATTATTACCTATCGTTCTGTTATTTTAGTACAAAATTAACTTTTGTCAAACCATCAATGATAAAAAAGAACACCCTTTCATTTTGAAAAAACAATTTTAACGATAAACTGCTTCGCTTAATTTTTAGTACATGTCCAAAGGAGTCAAAAAACCATCGAAAATAAAAATTTCGTTTATCATGTCCCCAAGAATCCAATACAGATGCATACCTTATATGTACATCCTCCAGTTAATTGGACCATCATGAACGCGTTTCAAATTTTTTAATATTCTACAATGAATTCATTTTGAAAAATTTGAAACGTGTTCGTGTCAGTCGAATTGACCGGTGGGTACAAGTACACGTCACATAGTTTTTTGGCTAGTAATATTTTGTTGATATACAATTAATCAACCATACGCTATTTGTTCAAAATCATAGATGTAGTACATCTCTTTCTTCATTTTTCCACATAGTAACTTCTTTAAGGTTACGTGGACAAAAAGCAATAAGAAAAATCATTTTAGTAAGAATTTTTTGCTGTATATATCTACAGCATGTATATGGATATAGACACTTAATTATTACCAGTCATAGTAACCATAAAAAAATGTTAATACTTATAGTAAAATTCACTCATTTTCAAGTGACATATCACCCCTATAGAGCTCACTCTATGAGTTAACATGCATAACAAGGTTAAAAAAGAATACAATAAATAATTTCTTTGTCAAAATACACACTTTATACCTACCACCACATCTCGTCAACTGACTGATGTAATTTAATAAAAACGCTCGGACCCATATATATCCAACATCGATCCACCAAAGACTCAAGAAAACTGCCGTACTATCCGATCAAAAGGAAGAAGACAAAAAAAAGCCAGGCGAAAGATCGAGCGAGCCTCTCATCAAGAGCAGCTCGCACAATATACCCGAGCACGTAAGGGAATTTTTCCCACAAGTTACAAAAGCCGAAGACATGCGGGCCAACGTCGTCTTTCGCGAGTACTACTCGCGTTGCGTATGTTTTTGTCTCTGAAGCACCATCTCTCCGTGCCTCCTCTCTCTCCTTCTCTCTTGGACTTCATGCATCACGCACATCGCGATGTGCCCGCGTGCTCTCGCAGTTCTCCTCTTTCCTTGTCCTGATGATGGCTCCTTGGCGCTTCGAGTGCAGGGGCACGGCATTATTTTCATCCCCTCCTCACCTCGGCAGGGGGTTGTCGACACTTGTGCGAGCACGAAGGAACAAATATTTATATCACAAGAGAGAGGGCCACCCGTCGTGTTATTGTTGGAACGACTGATTTCGATTCTCGTGACTACACTCGATCTTCGTGCAAAGTGCTTTAGGAAAGGGAAGGAAGAGGTTGACACCTTTGCGGGTGAAATTTAGGTTGGGTGGTGGAACGGTTAATGTTGTGGCAAAACTTTGATCGGGGGAATTAGGGTTTCGACAGAGTATTCTATATAATTTATGATTCTTTGAAAATTTTTGATAGATCATTTTTTTGTTTCATGATTATTTTGATTATTTTGTATCCTGTAATAGAATAAATATAGTATATATTTTAATGTAAAGAATACAGTAACGTTTAATATTATACATATATATATATATATATATATATATATATATATATATATATATATATATATATATTTCAAATTAACAGAAAAGTATATTTTAAGTAAACGAAATGAATCAATAGAACTTCACCTGTTATAAGGGGGCATGCTTTTTCAGCCGACAATTCTACCAATTCTCAGAGATTTTTTGTTATTATAAAATAATACTAATTGGTTTGAAATTTGTTATAATATATTTTAATGCCTAGCTGAGTAACCCGAGCAACCCGAGGCGAATCGAGGGATGTTGAGGGCTGACGAGACAAGGGCTGCAATATGAAGCGGACGAAAAGTGAGTTACTTTTCCACTCTAGGGAAAAAATATGTTCAATCAACATGTTATTTTTATATTAGTACTTTAAATACGTCAAAAATATGTACATTTTCCAACTTATATGTATAACGATTAACTTATAGCTATTTTAACGAAAGTATCACGATTTTGAATTTTAAATACGCATTTTTCAAAAAGAAGTGCACTGCAAATATATAAAATATATATACTATTTGATATTATACATAATTTCAATTAAATCGATATATCTACTGATTATTTTGAATCTATTTTAGCTAAGGAATATAATTATGAATCTTTGGTACACATTTTTTAATAATTAAATATGTTAATAATATGGATACAATTTTTATTTTTTTGTACTGTAAATATTCGAAAACTAACTTGTAATAATCTTAAAATATAAATGATGTTAATTATATTTATAGATAGATAGATAGATAAGAGTTTTATTTCTGTCAGTGCAAAAAATAATAATACAATATGTAATACATATTTCATCATAATTTTACATATAAACTTAATACGATAGTCTCAAGTTTTTCTAATCTTCCGATTACATACATATTTAATTTATCTCAGTCTTTCTTACACTCACGTGATGCTTGTCAATAAATACAAATAAATAAATACAACAGCACGGCGCAGTCACAGCCGAGGAATTAGACTCAATGAACACGGGACTATACAAGCACGAATCCCAGAGGAAGTTTTTTTAAAAAGAAGGAACACCATTGGTTTGCAGAAGGTGCAATCGAATCCTCGCTTTAAAGTGGCCGAGTGAGGGAAAGTACCTAATGCTACGGGGGGTAGCGTCCCAGAGCCGCGCACTCCAAATCCGAAAAGAATTTAAACCTTTTATAAATATTTAGTTTATAAATAAATAATATTAATTTATAAATTTAACAATTACTTCAAAGCATATTTCAAGATACAATTATGATTTAAAATCTTGCATTTGACGAGTAAATAAAATTTACATTTATGATATATAAATGCTTCGTAATTAAAAAATGCATAAACTATAGGAATCAAATTTTAGATTCAAAGGCAGGGAACTGCTTTAACAATTTTTTTTTTCGCGTAACATTTAAAGCTTTTTGAGAAAGTAATCTGATAAAATAGTTAGTAGCGGTTTTTGTTTTTATTACATTTTTTTCATTTGAGTAATATTTTTATCATAAATATAATATTCGTTGCTCATAAACATGAAAAGAATTACAAAAGAAATTATTTCTAGAAATAGCATGATTTTTTTCTTTAAGTATTCATGAGGAAATGCTAATGAATGGGCAGCAGTTTCTTTTTTGCAATTCGATGGATGCAAATGTGATAATAAACAGTACATTTTTAATGTTAATGAATATTAAATATTTATTGAATAATATAAATAGCTGACAGCATTATTTAAAATTATATAAATCAAGTACATCATCTTAATTCTAACACACAAATTGTAGTTGCATCACTATTTGCAATTATCATACACATAATAAACATGTTTCTAGTCTAAATAAGATTATGATTAATAGTAAAAAATAGTATATTAAATCAATTTGACATTAATCAGCACATTTCATTTCAAAATAAATTTCAAGATCTTCTTCATAAAAGTATTTACTTATTTCGACCATTAATTCAAAAGGCAGTAGTGACGCGAAGACATCGTGAAGCACCCTTGATATTTTTCCCTTGTTTGCA
This sequence comes from Gastracanthus pulcherrimus, assembly GCA_949152435.1. Lineage (NCBI taxonomy): Eukaryota > Metazoa > Arthropoda > Insecta > Hymenoptera > Pteromalidae > Gastracanthus > Gastracanthus pulcherrimus. Next base: position 30,153,382 of record OX424574.1, on the reverse strand, counting down.
ATCGCTGCAATTGTTTCGAGCACTTCAGGTATAATTGATCTGCATACTCAGGAAATAGCGGTGCGTGATTACCGCACATAAACGCAGTCCTGACCGTTCCATAACGCAAATACCGCGTCAATGGTCTGTCACGCTTCATCATCAGTTCGAAGTACATTACTGAATACTCGTCGCACACCTTCATCGACTTCATCCTCTCGAGCTTTCGATCATAGGACTCGTACTTGTCGCTCAAAACTACGTTCGTTCGTATAAATTCCGCGTTCTTCTTGTGAACATACATGCCTTGCGCAGTCATAAGAGCCATGAACTTCATCAAGAAACACTCAACTGATTGGGAATCGTTGACACGCCACTCATAAGACGGGATATCCGTAAAGTTTAAAAGTAGCTCCATTTTCCAATAAATACCGCACCATAGCGAGATTATGGCAATCGACAGCACTTTGCAGCACTGATGTTCCCAGTTCTTCAGCATTCGCATCGGCTCCTCTGTAAAATGTTCAAATCTTTAGCCTTTATTTGAAAGTTATTAAAAAGTACCTTTTACTGTTTCTTGGCTGACAAAGAGAGAGCACGGAGCCCGTATGACCGATTTTGATAAAGCTTTGGAGATCATCTTTTGGTACTAAGAAGTCGGTTAAAAGCGAGCTCCAATCCTCGTAGTTTTATCAGTAAACCTTTGTACAGTACATACAGCCTGTTTCATTAACAATTATAGTATATTTATATTCATAAAATATCGACGTTCCTTACAAAGACTAGCACATTTCAGGTTTCTCTAAAAATACTAGTTTTTGTCAAAAATCTCCTACGAAAATTTTCAGAATTTCAAACTATAATTTTTTCCAGTATTTTTATAAGAGCATTATTTTAAAAAAATCAATATAGCATTACTTTTTAACTATTCAAAGAATACTACCTTGTACTCATTTTGAGGTTAAGGTGATGCTAAAGCCATGTGTCACCGACAAATACGAGGATCCATTTTTCTAATTTCATTTTCAATTTTGAATAAATATCTCTATGAAAAGTTGTTGTTCCAACCAAAAAGAACAACTTTTAATAGAGATATTTTCTTAAAATTGAAAAATGAATTAAAAAAGTGGTTCCCCGTATTTACCAGTATACGTTACCAAGTTACCAAGTTACCAAGTTACCAAATTACCAAGTTACGTTATTTTACTTGCAACTTTTTGATAACTTCATTACTTTTTTTATAAATAACTTGTAACTGAACTAGTTAGAGTGCTAACTTGTAGCTTTTTATTTAAAAAAATAAGTTATTTTAGTATAACTGCTTGGTAAAACTATATGCATGTATAACGTGTGTTCAGAGTACGTATAGCACCTTATCACTCTGTATGTGCCGAATTCAAAACATAAATGCTTAAGTTCAAGTCCCACTTCAAAGACAAACATTTTCAATCTACAATAAATGTTTCAATAATAAGTTCTCAATTTTTAAAGTGACTTTTCTACTCTATTTAAGAGCGAATTACTAGTATAGAAAACATAATAATTAGTCTTATTATACGATAAATTTTGTATTTGTATTCAAAATGCAGAAATAATCAAATTATAAATTATGAACGCAATAGGGCTGATCAGATCATGACAAGACGATATTTTTAATAATATTTTTTTGGTTTCGAAAACATCTCGACATAGGCAGTATTGTATTGGTCTAGAGTAAACTTATCTTGTCTTAAAAAAGTTTTGCTTTTGAGTTAACTCTTATCTGTATTATAAACCACAATAAAAACATTTATTTTCAAAGTCCTGTCATACCAAAGTCTACAATATTAAATTCTAAATAATGCAATTTTTTTGTCGAAAAGTGTTAATAAAATATTTCTTGTTAATCTTGATAATCTCACTAACTTGAGAAATTTAAATTCAAAGTATCTATCTAAAACCTTTGTAAATTATACATTAATTAATTATATTAATCCAAAGATCGTAAATCTAACATGTGATCTTCACTATCTAAGTGTCTTTTACTATTCACATTTTAGATACAAAGAAAGTTATGTACCTATATTGACATTTTTATTTTAGCGATCAAAAATAAAGAGTTAATATTTTGTTATCTCTTAGAACAAAATTACTTGGGGTAAATTAACCTTTCTTAAAAATTCATTTAGGAAAATTTATTATGTTTATGTAGTGTTAACATTTAGTGAAGTAAGGATTTGTATTCCATTAACCAGTTAATTATAAATATTTTATGGTAATATTATATGCGTAAGAAAACCGAAAACAGGTTATAGAGTCGAATGCCTTTGTCAAACCCTTAGTCATTCCGAGAAACTGTAAAATGTGGCCATGTGTATACACTGATGCAAAGGGTTTCCAATCGTTTTATAAACACCAGTTTCTATATTACAGAAATTGATCTGTAGATCAGCTATTTTAACCGCAGTAAAAATTTAACTCTCTTAAGCATCAACCATCGGTTGCCGCTGTGTTATTATAAAATATGTTTATTATATTTTGCAACTAAAGAAAGTACTAATCAATATGTTACACCGCATATTTAAATAAATTTTTGTAAATACAGGTATGCTAAAGCAACAACATTACCCTTAAAATCAAGTCTTATGAATATTTTAAAAGAATTTCTCTTATTTCGTAAGCGATGATGCCGGTTGCCATGTCAAGTTTATAAAATCAATTTGTCATATTTTGAAAAAGCGTTTTTAGTTTCCCTAAATTAATAACTATTCTTTGGAGTTTTAACTGCTCGAATTAAGAACAATATATTTAAAATATTAAAAAACTATTTTGCTAAAATTTATATCACTTAATAATAGAAAAAAAAAAGAAAAAGAATTTGAAAAACACATAACCTCAAATATCTTGAAAAATAAAAGTCCTAATGATCTGGGCAAAGAACTCAGCCAAGAGATAGTGAAAAGCAACCTTACTGGAAATTTTCAAAGAGAATAATGACTTTCTACTCCAGTTATCGTACGACATAGAAAATCGATTTTTTTTACAAAATGATTTTTTTCTTGAAAGCAGAAAAGTATTAAGACTCGAAACTTTTACTGAATTTTCCTCTCAGTGTTACTAATAACCAGAATTTTTTTAATAAATTTCCATAATATATTTTGGAGATATAACCGATTAAAAGAAAATAACGTTTTCATGTATAACAAAAGAAGGAAACCTTACCTTACCAAAAATTTGGGGTAAAAAAGATAGCTAATTTAGAATTCCCAAATACTTCGCATAAAATGCATCAAAGGCATTTTATCCGAATTGATTATAATAATTTTAATCTATAAAAAAACTTTAAAAACTGAAACCCAAAATCGAAAAATCGCTAAAAACAAGAACGCATCTAAATTCAAAAATGTTATTTGTCAGCCCCCTTCGCACGTCAAAAAGAAAAAATGGGCCCTGAAACATTAAATTTAACCGTGTATTTTTCGAGTTGTAGAGGGATACATAAATGCACACACACATCTATATGGACATTTTCTAAAAATAATGTATTTTGATTCTCAATGGCCCAAAACATGTTTCTAACATGTTTTTAGTAAACTTTCTTTTACTATTACAAAGCTTCCTCTAGGAGGAAGCAATAATTTATTAAAACAAAAACTTTGTACTGGAACAGTTTAATTAGTTTGAGGTAGCTAAATGCCAATAAATTGAAAGTGGTTTTCTTTATTGTTTTGTTATCTATTCGCACATCATATGTATCTCATGAACTAGGTAAAATAATTTTGGGTATCAAATTTCAAAATGACTAATGTGCAGAATAACATATTAAAGAATTGAGCCGATTCGTCGAGTAATTTTTTATCACGATGACCACACAAAAAAGTCAATTCGAGAAGAACGCGTTTAAAATTTTCGTTCTCATGCGTATACGCGCGCAGTTGTAAACTTCACTCTAAATCTATTTAGACAGTGGAAGTAAATCTGTAACTTTGATTTGATTTTTCTATTATTAATTGAATATGCGCGTAGCTAATGTAAACTTTACTCTAGGCCAGTTCAAACATCGAATATCAATCTGTAACTTTAGAAACATATTCTTCCCCTTAAGCTTTTTTCTTTAAGACCTATGTAAATCCCACTTACTTTCTTCTTCGTAAGATGAATTATATTATCTGAACTTCTTAAACTTATTTCGTGTTTATAATTCAACTACAATAAGCTTTGCTTGTACAGAATTGTAGAAAAATATTTATAATTTATTTTTATTTAAATTAAAGATTACCTTTTTTCCTTTTCTAACAATGCTATTTTACATTTTCCTGATAAAGTTGAAGTACGTCGAAAAGGAGAAAACTAAGTCCATGGAGATTAATAAATGCATTTTTTATTTAAACCATCTGCTATTATGTTACCATTATTATGTTATGTAATAGAAAAAACTAAAGAAACGTTCTAGAGATGTATATAACAAGCATAAATAAGAAAATGAATGTATAAATGCAGTAGGTAAATAAATGTTATAATATGCTTTTTTACTAAAGTATTTTATCGATCAATAAGTAAATATTTTAATTTCTTCAAATATGTAATATAATAAATTACCTTATTCTCCTGAAGAAATAATAAAGTAAAAACCACTGTAGTTAATTTTAAATCCCGCAAAATGTAATTATCCTTCAAGAACAATTCCAATCGATAAATCGATGGTCAACAAAAACGAAGAAGCGCATCACAGTTGCATCCAAGCACTCTTCTCCTCCTCGGAAAACGAACCTTGGAGTAGCGAGAAAGCGCGTGTGTACACGAGCTTGATATTACATCCCCTTAATAATACATGCGGTGAGCGGGACACAGTGATGCACTCGTCAGGGGGAGGCTCGACCACGCGCGCACCCTCGACGCGTGTATGTGTATGTGTGTGTGTGTGTGTGTGTGCGAAACAGGTAAAAGCACGCTCAGTCATTGCTCGTTGACTAATGATAGCCATCTGACGATCGCGTCTGATAGCGAAGCAGCAGCGCATCGCATGAGTTCCCATGGATTATACGCTTATGGAAGTGTGTGTGCGCGGTCTTTCGTCTAATGACCGAAATTCTCGGTTGGCTCTCGCTCGACGTTATATAGTTTCGTGATGCACACGATGTACTGTGGATACTACATGACTCAGAATTTTGGTTAATTGATCGACTTTTTGATAGACCTGCGAATATTTGTAGGATATGTAATTTTTTTATTTGGTAGTTAATTAACGAATACTTAGAAAAATTAAACTTTTCTTATCATTTTGTGTAAACAGTTACGTATAAAATAAAGAAAGTATCTTAACTTGACTATTCTCGTAATTTTATAGATGAATATCAAATAAAAAATAGCAATTTGAAAATTAAAAAAGGCAAAAAATATAATTTCTGAAACTGTAAAACATTATTTACACAATAAACGTTGACTTAAAACGTCATTAGAATCCACGTAAAGTCTATAACTATTAATTTTTACATATTTTTTGTTGATGGATTTCCTCTAGAACTACGTTACCAACATCATTCATTTCGTCGAAAGTTTTGTTATTTAAAACAACAACATTGCAAAATCTATTCTTCTAGAGAGATGTATTATAAAGTAAACAGCGAAAAGATGTCAAAACCAGTTAAGGTGGGATTCCCGTGATTTTTTACAAACAGCTAAAAAAAAATTTATTGCGTAAAAAGTTAGTCCATTATTTGCTTCATAATATAGAAGCGTTATTTTTAAGTTAAAATTTTTTCTGATGTATAAAACATCGTTTTTATTTGAATACTTTTCACGCGATTTTGTATTTTTCACGCGTAAATTCACTTTACATCTCGATTTTCTTATCTTACCAAGTTCCCTATTTCAATTCTTTTCCCGTCATTTTGACTTTCAGAAATCATAGATTATATGATTTATAGATTATATAATTTATATTTATCATAGATTACATTATATAATTAGTATAATAAATAAAACTATTTATAGGGGGGTAGTATATTGTGTACCATGGGGGAGTCCCCATGATGCACACCGAATTTGTTGTCAAACATATATTGATCACTTGTTTTTTGTATGCCTATGAAGCGAAACTAAATTTGGCCGCTTGTTATACTGCCAAATCAGCTTACAAGAGTGCTTAGGCCCACCTAAACATGTCGTTTCATCGGAATGGTACCCGATGTTTAGGGTGGCCTAAACCCTCTCAGAGCTTATTTTCGAAAATTTACTTTACGTCCGCTGATTTGGAAACTGGCGTAAAGTAAATTCTTTCCAGCTGACCTTTTCTTTTGCCCACCTTTCGGAAAAAGACACTTCAGTCGCGCTTGTTGGACATGAAAAAACACGTTTTCGTGCAAGTGTGATAAATAAAGTTATATTTGCAAGAATCTTAATTTCTCAACAAATAATATTTCATCTTTAAAAAGTAGATAGTTCACACAGATGTGATGCATTTAGCTGAAACTTGCACAGAATACCATTTAAAGCATTTCAAATACAACTTGTTATTTTTTAACAGGCTAAGTGAAAGTGAAAAATTACAACAATTCGTAATTAATGTAAAAATACCGTATTATTAACAAAAAATTGTTTAAAATGTGTCTAACTTTTTTAAGGCTAAAAACAATACATAAATTAAAAGAAATAACAAGTTTTAATTATTGCAGGTTCAGAATAATGTCAGAATTTTTTGGAACCCTTTAGTCGATAAGAGATTCATCAGCCACTTTATGTATAATCCTTATTTTTTGCAATAAACAATAGAGGTTTCGAAACAAAAAAAAATAGATTGACAAATAAGCACCGAATGTCACCTTTAATAAGTTAATAAAGTTTGAAAAAGTTGAAGGGTCACTGACAGATTTTTCAAAAATATCAGGATCCCAGGCCCTCCTCAAAACATTTTAAATTAGAGAAAATTTTTGAATTCATAAACATTAGTTTTTGGTAAATTTATGTGTACATACACATCAGTACATAATTTTTCTGTTACAGTATGCTTAAGTTGTTGAAATTCAGGGGCGGAATAATTCAACAATCGATTTAAGTTTAGAATTAGATTATCTAGAAGTTTTTATAATGAATTTGATCGGTAACGTAGATTTATAGCAGAACGTAAGGGTGAGTAGACGAAAATAAGTATAAGAAACGAATATAAAGAACAAGACAATTTTAACAAAACAATCTTTATAAAAATTTACACAAACAAGTCTTGTTAAAGCTTGCTTACGATCAGGTTCTGTTCCCTAAATGATAACACTATTCATCATGTTTAAGGATATGTTGCGCGGTCCTGGTGATTGAAGTAGATACTCTCAAGAGTGCCCAAATATGCTGAAAATTGAGTAAAGGAAACATGTAAATTTAATAAAAATAAGCTTTTAATTAATATACCGGATATTTTAGAGTACCATAGACCGGGGTAACTTTGAACACTGGGGTAACTTCGTGCCAAATTTAAAAATACTATCTTATGCGTTATACACTCGCAAAGACGCAAAAAAAATTTTATCGGGTATATTTTAAAGGTTAGATTCTTTAGAAATAAAATATACGACTAAAGAAATTTTTAATCGTAATTACTATTTATTTCTATCTCTCTAAATAAATTAAGTTTTTTTACTGTTTTTAAACCTGAAAACTTTACTACCCCTACACTAATTCAAACTTCCTGCTGTTCCACTATTTGTTTTTTTATTGGTAAAAAACTATTACATTCAGTTTCCTTAACACAAAAACTATTTATTAAATCTATTTTAATTAATTTATATACCATTATTTTATCTTAGATATAAATTATTAATCATATGGCTCAGTCACCATGAACACTGGGGAGACTTTGACTACCGTGCTTTTGAAATTTCATACTAAGACACACGTAAAATAAAATTTTATTCTTGAAATATGTTCTATAGGCTGCTATCATAACGTGAGAATTTTTTTTATGTCGGCAGATATGATATAATAATGGAGTTACTTACACGAATTTCCAAAGTGGCTCAAAGTCACCCCGGTTTACGGTATTTAGTATATTTAGAAATTCTGCTACTTTGTGTTTACAATTAAGAGATTAATATATATCCTAACATGAAGAAAATGATTTAATTATTTTGCCAAAGAAGAAACATTTCTTGTCAATAACCATGCAGAATTTCAATTTTATTTTGTACTTTACTCGATGTAGCGCACTACATCAATTAATTTACATCATTACTTTCTGATAAGGTATTTTTCTAGACCAATTATCCAAATAATCTAAAAACTGCATTATATTAAATTAAGGTAGTACTATAACCGGTAAGAGATTGACAATTCAGAAAAATCTGAAATTTAGCGCATGGGTGGATTTTAGTTAAAAAATGACTCAGTTAAATTTTAGTGAACTTTTGGAGCGCGAGAAAGATGTTATAAACAGTTCAATTTTCATAAATGGCACATCTTTCTCTTCAACTCCTGATTGTATAACACTGACGGTTTAAAACATTGATGGGGGCCTATAAAACTGATATGAACATGAAGGATTTATAAAACCTTAAGCATTTAAACACAAAAATCCGTCTGTATAAAGTGAAAAACATTAAAAATAATTAATTCTTTTAATTATTACTACTCAATGGCTGATAAAATCTTGATTTTTTCACTTATTTTATCGAATTCGGTCCTCTTTTTTTTAAGTTTCCCTTCACTTCCCCGCATTAAATTTTTTTTAATGTTTATATTTTGACAAACTCTAAACAATAGATTCAGTTTTGTAGATTCCCCGCGTCCCCTGACTTACTACGCATCTGTAGGCATCCTCCTTTGACAGATTATTAGTTAAAAAACTAAAGAATAATTTGAATACTTGTAAATAAGAATTTGAAGCATGTGAGCGTAGTAATAAATAAATGAAAATAAAATAAAAGGATCATTTAACCTCAAAAAATGAGTCAAATCAGCTTCCATGTGAAACTTGAGGTTACATCAAATAATGATTATATATTCTCATTAAGTAATTCTATTTATCATATAATTATCAATAAAATCATTATTTGATGTAACTTGATTTAAGCAACTTCTGTTATTAAGTACATCTCACGAATAAACAAAAAATAAAAAGTGCCCTTATTATAACTAGCTACCTACCGGTATTACTCCCTTAATAACTCATTTCTATTTAAAATGCACGATCTAGTTACCCAATTTTGAGTAGCATATTTCGGGACTCTTGAGAGTTCTTATTTCATGCACCAGGGTAGCGCTGCAAACTTTGCAATAATAGCATGAAGAATTTTATTAATTTTTACAAATAATTATTTTATATTATTTTTATTTAAAAAAATATATTTAGAATAATGGCTAAAAATACTTATTTATAATTATAGGATCACAAAGCACAAATTTGTTAATTTTTAACGCACAAAGCGCATAATGATATATTTTCTTATTTTTATTATTGAAATATTATGAAAAGTCTGATTATACTATACTGAAACATATAATAAAATTTTGGATTACCAGAAGGAATAGAATTTTACATATGCAAACTAAATTTATTTAATTTAAATATATATAATATTACAACTTATTATTAGTTTGCATTCTTTATTGATAAAGGTTTTATAATTATATATATAAAATTTATATAAAGGCCAACAAATTATGATATCTGATTTCCAAGTCTAACGATTATCAATAAAATATATAAACTAGACAGTAATAATTAACTCGTTCATGCTCACTCCTACCGCTACATCGACGATTGATATTCACACATGATCTATGCATTACAAATGTTCCTGCACAAAGCAAATATCGTGACAAGAGATCAAAATACAGAAAAATGTTTCTAATTAAAAATCTATTCATTTAAAAGAGATTCGATCAGAGAATCATAAATAATTATCCTCTTACGTGCGTATGCGACAGTGCTTGTAAAACAACTCACCATTGCTATTCATATTAACAACCTAAATTCCTTACGACAACGTAAATCAATTATTATTTTTTAAAAAATAGATACAATGATGGTACTCTAGTACACTAATTTTTACTCAATTAATGTCGAAAGCACGTGTATCAATCCAACAGAATATATAATCTACGGCTATACTCAACGGCAAATGACATCGGCCAACTCGAGCTAAAACTAAAATAAACTCCAACCAACACTAAAATTACCACCACGTGCCGCTCGTTACCCATCAACCGCAGCGCAAAAGCCATCCCTCGCACGTACACAAGCCATACGAAATAAAAGCGATTCCCCGCGCTCGCGCACGCCACTCCAAGCCCGGCCACAGCCAGTAGCCAGCCAGTCAGTCAGCCAAGAGGCATCGACGCCGCGCAGCACGTGCACACGCGGGGGAGTCGCGCCGAGGCGGGGTTGGCCGGCCGCTGAAGTGGGCGTGTCGCGCGGGAGTCGCGACCCCTGATCTCTCGGCGCTGCTGCTGCTACTGGTGTTTATTACCACGCGAGGGGGCGATCAAGAGTTATATAGGTATACACGCCAGCTTGTGGTACTTGCTGCGAGCTATCATTTTATCGCGTAAGCGCGAGAGCGTGATATCACCTGTCGCCGCTAGATTGTGTAATGAACCCTCTGATGAATCGCGTCGAGTGTTTTAGTTGCTGGCTTCGTGGAGGAGTCGAGAGGATGTTGCCGATGGCTTTTGGGCTTATGGCGCATTGCTTGAGCTGCGATCGCTTGAGATTGCTGAGAATCGGATTTTAGCACTGGTTCAAATTCCTAGTTTGGGAGAAGATTTTTCAAAAGTTTATGTTCAACAATGGAAAATAAGGCCGCACAATTTTAAAACATAAATAATTGTCGTATACAAATGAATGAGTTTGACGCTGCTTACTATATAAATACAATGGTCGGAATAAGATTAAAATATGGGCTTTAGAAACAAATGTAATTGTTTCCTGGACATTATGTAATACTTAAAAGAGAACCTCTAACAATATACAAATTGTTGATACATACTATCGTATAAAATGAAAATATATTATAAATAATTTTATTATTAACATTAATTCTGTAAAATTTAGTGTTGGTTAATGATCAAATAATCGCCAACTTAGCGACCTTATACTTGAAACTTTGTTTTTTCGTACTGTTTGATAATTCGCTATGTTAAGCGACAGGTGGCGCCAAGAAGTAAATCTTTTCCAATTAAGCAGGTTTGGAGGTTTTACAAAAAATCAGAGAACGTAATGTAAGTCACACATATCATTGTTTAGAGAATCAAGAAATTCCCTGAATTTTTTCAATATTTATTACCGATGTTATATTTAAGACATTCGACTTAGAAGTTTGCTCGTTATACATGGGTTCTTATGGAAGTCGGCTATTAAAACAGATTGACGTAGGGTGCGATGTGTGAAAAAAAAAAGAGAATGAAATAAAAATTTATGTACGTTATCAAGTAACTTATTACGAAGCTGTGTGCAAAATTTGAACGCGTGTCACCGCATTTAATTTCGAGTATTGAATGAAAACGTAAACAAAAGCTTAAGCTTGTAGGCTGTGCGGGGTGGGGCGTGTAGGGCGGAGCGGCGCTTGGGGAAAGAGGGGAGACCCTCCTTCCTCACCGCAGCTACTAATACCCCCGAACCTCCTTAAATCCAATTAAATAATAAAGATACGGCTAATGTCCCATTATACCCTAGTCTCCCCTACACAAAAGCCCTACATATCTTTCTTCTATGTCTTATTCAAATTCGCTGTAATTTATTACACTTTTTAACATAGCGAATGCAGATCAGTGCTTTATTTAACATTTTATTCTTGCATAATTTTTATAATTCTATCCTAATGTTATTGTAAAAAGTGTAGATTATTCTAATGGTCTTATGCTAAAGATTATTAGAAAACCGAATCCATCCAGAAAATTGTACGTCAACATTTGAATATAAATAAAAAACGTTATTTAACTTCAGTGTTAAAACTCAACGATAGAATGCTGATTTTGGTGATTTTAGTAACGTTAGAGTTTTCAAAATTGGATTGTACATCAACAAGGTATTATTCACATATTCGCGTAGTAAGAAATCTAATATGATATATAAGTTTAAACTTTGGACAGATAAAGATTTATATCTTGGATACAACTAAATATGAGCATTCGATCAAAGTTACTCTTATGGATCTGCATATACTGCAAGTTTTTCCTTCTTGAATATTTCATAAAATTTTTTCAGAAAAAATTATTATGGAAAATACGTATTTTAACACGGACCTTTAAGATAGCTACGTTTTACAAATTTTGTAATGTGCCAGTCGAAAAGTAAAAGTAGTTATACCGCTAGATGGCGTTCGGCCTATTACCTGTAAGTGACGGAATCTGTTCTTACTTACTACTATATTAATGCGAACGAGATCGAAGCGTTTAATGTATATTATATATATATATATATATATATATATATATAAGAAAAATTAAAATAACATCAAATATTGTTAAAAAAATTATTAAAATGCCCATTTTAGCAATAGTCATATTTAGCTTCAAACAACTTTAAATCTAAGGGCTTAAAAAAGTCTAAAAAATTTTACGACTATTTTACATACTAAACGGTCTCATCTTCAACTCGCAATACGCACTCGTATAGCAAACCTCACACGCGGGTATGGTACACAATATACTATTGTAAAACTTGTAGAATTGCTCTGCAGAAAACATACTACATAGTCACAAAAATAAAGTTTCAATTTTCAAAGATAATAATAATTTTGTTGTAGTCCCACCATTTTATTTAATTAGCATATTTTATTATTTTTATAGGTACAGTCGCTGCATTTTACCATAAGAAAAGTAAATCTTTTTGTTATTTTTTACTTTAGATACAAAAATTTGATAAATGAAGCCAGACATATTATTAAGTTATTACAATCTCCCTTCTTCGATCGTGCATAATAAAATCATAAATTTCATTTTTCAAATTATTAAACCTTCTGAAAAATACAAGCCCTCGCACTACCCATCGATTTCCCACGGACTACACCAACCACTCGCATCCTCCGAACTTTAATCGCGCAAACAATTTTCCAGCCACCCACGAGTAGAAGGTATATCACCACACCCCCGAACATTAATAAGAAAAACGCGAACAAAAAAAGAAGGAAGAACGAAGATCAAATTTCGTCACGTTTGTCAGCGAGAAGAATCGAGCTGAAAATGGCGACCGTCTCTCTCTCTCGCTCCTTCTATCTCTTTCTTTTTCCGCACTCTCGATGGAGGCAGAGCGAGAGAGACAGAAAGACGGGGAGCGGCGTATAGCGCCCGAGTATAAATCGTGGGACGATAATGGAATTCTCAACGGGGGTCTCCCCATTGACGCTCGCTCTCTCGCGTGCTCTCTCATGGCAGCGAAATGTCGTCGTCGTTGTCGCTCGCGTTCCCTTTCCACCTCTCGTCGAGGGGCACAGAGAGCATAGGGCGCGACGCCAAGAGATATCGCGGCAGCAGGGCAAGAGCACGAGGAGATCGACGACTGCGAGCAGGAGCTACCCGCCTCTTCGTTCTCGCGCTCCATTATGTCTGCAGCCTCCACTCCTCTCGGTCCTGGGCAATTTTACACACAGCACAAAGCTTCTGTACAGTGTGTGTGTACTTGTATCTATATGTACACTGAGAGAAACAGTAGTCAAATTTACTATTTCTTTTGTAAATGTTGCTATTTAATGTACTAAAAATTTACGATCTCTTAAAATATGATATATAAAATAATAAAATTTACAATGTATATGTTTATATATTTATATAACATTTGTGTGTGCGAGTGTGTGTGAGTGTGTGTATGTGTGTGAGTTTGTGAATGTGTGTGAGTGTGTGTATATCTATGGGAGTGTGTGTATGTGTCTGAGTGTGTGTATGAGTGTGTATGTGTGTGTATGTGTATGAGTGTGTGTATATGTGTGAGTGTGTGTATGTGTGTGAGTGTGTGAATTTGTATAACTGTGTGTATGTGTGTGAATGTATGTATATGTATAGGAGTGTGTGTATGTGTGTCAGTATGCATAAGTGTGTATGTGTGTGAGTGTGTGTGAGTGTGTGTGTGTGTGTGTGTCAATGTGTCGCCGGCAAATGATTTGATTAGCGGACGCGCGAATACTCGAACAGCAGCAGTGGCGAAGAGAGAGTGAGAGGATGGCCCTTCGTGTGAATTCTCCCATAGAAGTAACACGTGTTAATACTCGACTACCGCTCTGCGTTCGAGGAGCCACAGCTCGAGTGAATCACGAAATGCACTGACGTTTTCCGCCCTCGCTAATTCCGTGTACAGCAGGGGATGAAGGGAGAACGAGGGACACAGAGAGGGAGACAGAGAGCAAGGCTCATCGGTGTTATACCGCGTATAGATCGCGTATACCTTTTTCCAGTCAGGGTGCGTTATCTTCTTCCCTTCTCGACTCACCCCCGCAGTATGTTATATGGCATGTGCATGCTTGTGTATATGTGATGAGTCGATTTATAAAATATTTTCAATGCGTAAAATTTTAACAGTTTTCCTTCTATATTTTTCTCTTTGTTGAGTCTATTAAATTATATGTGTAATTTATAGTGTTTTCGTGTCGATGAGTTAATTATGCTCTTCGCCATCAGATAAGTAATGTTTAGTCTTTCTGGTATGATATTCATTTACAGCTACAACAAGTTACTATGATTTTTTATATTAACTTATTGTATATAATTAGTTATAATTATACACTGAGAGAAAGTACAAATTCGCTATCGAATTTGTATGTATTTGCAGAAAATAGTACATACATTAACTGAGAACTCGTACTTGAGAAAATTCTGTACGAGTAAGAGAAAGATGCAGAGTACGAAAGGTTGACTGTTTACGCATAGACACAAATGTGCCGAAAGTCAAAAACTTATATTGATATATACATGACTAGACCTGAAGTTCTTCTGTCAAGAACAGTTTGGAATTTTTTTAAAATCCTTCAATGAGGGTTGCGTAAACAAGGTTAGTGTTCTATCCAATGAACTTACAGTATTTCAAAAAAACTTTTCTTTACAGAAGATCTTCACGTTGAATGTACAATGGTTATATAAACATCATGGGAGAGAGACAAATTCTTAACTATATTAAAAAATACCGTATTTATATCAATGAAACTTAACAGTTAAGAAATAGTTTTTGGAGTAAGTAATCTTTTCTCTCAGTGTAAGGGATAATTATGAGGTCATTTGGAACGATCGGAGATGTTTAAGAATACGTAATTACATATGTTTAAAATTATATAATTACAACTCATAGCCCATAGGATCCATTGTAATATATATTACGTAATATATGACGTTCTCCATGTAAGTACAATTACTTTTCTAAATGCCTTTTCTGTCAAATGTTGATACATTCAAATATTTCAAATTCCCTAATGACGTATTTCTTAAGAGTTCTTCAGATTGAATTTACTTTAGAAAAAATAATTGCAAAAATATGAAGTGAACGTTAATCCCCCTGTTATTGTCAGTTACAGGGAATTCACCGTAATATAATGGGACCATACCAAAATTGAAATCAATCATATTCGGAAACATGTATAATTCAAAATCAAGCCCGTTTTCTTTGACGTAAAGTCTATATTGATTTTAAAGAAAATAAGGTCAATTGAATTATTTTCCTCTACAAGAATCCAAAATTTGCATTCAGCCTATATAACATTGACATCTTAACCTATCTTTTAAAATTTATAGTTTAACCCCTTTAGCTGGCGACCAAATTTTGACGAAGTGGACCTAAATTGTAAAGGTAAAATATCGCTGTATATTACAATTCTATAAAACTATGATTTTAAAATATGCATTTTTCTACTTATCAATCTTCAAAAACAAATAATAATAATTATAAATGCATAGAAGATGCATTTGATTTGAATTCGAAATTCACTTACGCTGTAAATCAAGGATCAGTGATAATTTATCCCGGCTACATACATTAGGTACTGAGATTTTGAGCCCACTTTTTCTGACTATGTGGTTCTCGCAGACAAGGGGTTGATGTCTACACTTAATACAACATTTTCAAAAGTTTATTTACTCTATAGTAGACGATTATACAATATGAAATGTTTTAATTTGTCAAGTAATTATTAAGTCTTATGTAGATATCATGCCGTATCAAGTTTACTCAATAAATAATACATTAATCCTCTATACTTCGACATCTTTCTGCTTTATCTCCAAAGTATACGAATATAAAACTACTATAAATATGAAACACTGTATATTTCTTTGACTTTATAATTTATAATAAGGTTCCATGTAATATATTATAAAATGATGTATGCTATAATTCTATGAAAATATCAATATCAAATTGTATTGCTTACATTACAAAACATCTTACTAAAAATCATTACATCTAATAAAATCGGCATTATATAGTAGACAATAAACAAATTGTTGTTTGTTATTATAAGTATAGTCCTCTATTGATTATACTACAACTATATATTTATATTTTATAAAAATATATCTTAAAATTCGGAGCATAGAAAGTGTTACAAATCATCGTCTCAAGCTACAACCTCCAACACTCGTTCACCATGTAAAACCGAATCACGAAAAACGCTCGCGTCCTCTTGTCCAAAATCAACTGAACCAGAAAGAAAGCCTTCTGCCTGTTTATTTTCTCTGCATAGAGCCGCACACAGCGAAATTAATTATCTCAGTCCGGCCATTGTGCCTCATAATGCAGCAGCAGTGGCAAAAGAAAGCAAAGAGGATCAAACGCTCTTTCCCCCCAAAAAGAGGGAACACAATCTCCTTTTCAATCGTTCACCGAAAATCACAAAGTGAGACAGAGACAGAAAGAGAGGAGAGAGAGAGAGAGAGCGTCTTGGCGGTCCAGTAGCTAAGGCGTGCCTCCATCGTCCGAGCCCTCGTGCGTTTAACGTGTACTAATACATATAATACCTGCATCGCGTCCTATACCCGCTCCCTCGACTCGACTGAATGGTCGCGGAGCATCGCAGCCCGCTTTAAAAAAAGAAAAAAAGCACAACGGCGGCGTAGGAGTAAGGGACGAGGATGACGTAACTCGAGCCGTTGCCGCGCCATGTCAGGAGTGCTGACAGTGCCGCTGCTGTCAGTCGTCGACGTGCGCACAGTCGTCGGCCTTTTGTGCCTTATATATCCTCTCTCTCTCTCTCAGTGCACGCCGAAAAAAAGACACGCAGAATAAAAAAGGACGAGCCCGCGTATATTTTTGCCTCCTCCCGGTAGCAGTGGTTCTCGAATTACCCGCTGCTCTACCGCCGCCATTTTTTCGATCGTGCAGTCGCAAGGTGGATGACGAGATCTCGAGCTTTTTCATTCGTCGCTTGTTACTGCTGCGTTTCGTAGAGAGGAGAGAGAGAGAGAGAGATTCGCCTTTTGACGAAGTGCTTCTTTAGAGCCCCGAAATGCCCGCGCGCGCGCGCCCGCGTCATTCAATACGCGCGATCCCACCCCGCAATATGTACATATTCTCGACAAAGAGCTTCCGGAGAAAGAGAGAGAGGGAGAGCAGCTCTAGTAGTCGAGATTTCGGGCCTTTCTTTCAGGGGCGAATGGGTATATTATATAGTCGTCTCTCTCCTTTTTTTCGTCTTACGAGGGGGGTGGGGAGGCGAGCCAGTGCTTTTGCGTCTTGGATGTCGGGGGAGGGAGAGAGAGAAAGCGAGGGCAAGGGCACTCGCGAGTCGCACGCAGGTTTAGGTAGCTTTTGGCTGCTGGAGGAAAGAATACGACCTGCCGCCGCCGTCGGCCCTTTCAATTAAAAACAGTTGGACCTTGCGCGAGCTGCGAGAGTATGTATATTATATAGTGTGAGGGGTGAAGTAATACGGGAGAGTGCGGTGCACTTGTGATTGTTTTGCTCGATTTTGTAAGAAACTTGGAAGAGATAGTGTTTTGGTATAGGAACAAATATGTTAGATAACGAATACTTAAATACTGATAAAGAACAAGTTGTTAGCAAATATCATTTCTAGGAGTCAATGAAATATAATTGTAGATACTACATTGTTTGGTAACGTAATATTGTAATTATTATACCCTTACAGGGAAGTATATAAAGTATGGAGACTATATTATTAACTCCCGGGGAAAAATGCGTTTGAAAATTTAACTATAGTTGTATATTTTTAAACGCATTTTTCTCCGTAAGTTAATAATGAAATCTTTTGAAAATTTAACTGTAGGTTCCTAGTAAGTACACAGAGGGGATAATATGGTGTTTTTTTATAAATATGTATTTATTGCAGAGAAGAAAAATATAAATGTGATGCCGGTAAGGTATGGATTGTTCACTTTCACATCTCCTTAAGGAAAATGTAAACATTTTTTTTTTTAATTTTCTAATTATTTTTGTTATGCTTCTACTATGTATTTTATTAATAGAACTTAACACGTTCATGATTTATTGGTGGCACACATTTTTGACACTTTACCGTAAATGGAGATAAAAGATGTGGAAATATTATAGAGCTTGCATTTCTTACACGTAATACGTGTCCACCAGCCGGTTTTCTTACATAATAAGCATTCAATTTGGATTCAAAATGTACAGTTTCAAGATTTGAAAAAACAAACAGTTTAATTTCATCCAAAATAAAAATTTCTGTTATTTCTCCAAATTCTGGAAGATCATTTTCATCGCAATCTAGAAGAACAATGCTTTTATGTTAATCTTGATTTCCATTAATGACAATTCTAGTTGTTCTCATCATTTGGCACGTAAACCCATTTGCTTCATCAACAATTTCATGAAATACCTAGCAAATGGTAAATTACGAAGTAGTACTAGTTATCAAGGAGCTACAAAATCACCTTTGTATAAAAATGTTTTTGATTACATATAAGGGTATGAAATCAGCCTTGAACATAAACGTGCTTGATGTCTGAAATATAGAGTTAGTGCAATATTCTTAAATTATTGGAATGTATGTAAGATGTTTATACGAACATTCGTTAATTAAAAAATGACTCTAACGTCTAACTTTGATCAATTTTAAATGATTGTTTCTAACAGCAAATTGTAGACAGAATTGTTTCAATTTATATGAATATGTTGACAACATTTCGGGTATCTCTTACACCCTTCTTCAGGTCAAAGGAGAATTAATGCTATAATAAGCTTACATCTAGGTAACTTATCTAGACTGCTCGCTGCATCCCACACAACGCGGTTGAAAATTCCGTTGAACATATTCAGCCATCGAGTGTCGGTAAACGATCAGGTTGATTTTTTCCCATCTCACAATGAGGTACTAACACTTTATGAAATAGCATGCTTTTATATTACACTTATTCACTATTGCTTAAGAACGTGCTATTAGATGCTGAGAAATGATGTTAGTTTAACTAAATATTTGATTACGTTGTTACTGTTAATTTGAGTATAAGTAGGAAAATAGGGTGTTCTAAAAAAGTATTAAGTGCACGGATTTTAAGGAATATGGCTTGGGAATCTACTAAGATATTATTTTCTAAAGGTTTTCTGCGTTAACTTGTAGACAGTCACTGAGATCTCTCTTGGTGCAGATACAAATACAGAATGACAGAGCTCTGTTAAGAAAGAATCTAAGATTTGAAAGTAAGAAGAAAATTCGTATTGATGTGACGAAATTTGTGTGTGTGAGTATGTGCGAAACGTTGTTAACATATTCATATAAATTAAAACAATTCCGTCTACAATTTGCTGTTAGAAGCAATCATTTAATATTCTTAAAGTTTCTTACTACTGAAATCCTTTAAAATAGACATGTGTCACTTCAAACCGAAAACACCATTGTTGTCATAAAGGTAGAAACAATCGTATATATCGTGGCAGATGAACAAGAAACTGAAATTTAGGCACAATACAATCCGGTTACAAACGGTTAAATTTTCGAATGAATATTTCAGTCATACGGCTTAAATAATCTACACTTTGTTCATGAATCTCGTTTGCCAAACATGTATTCATTATTTGTAACAAGTTAACAAAACAATCGATATGCTCATGCAAATTTTCATTTTCACATGATATTATTCAATCTCGAATTAAAAATAGTAGTGTGTGGGAAAGCGTGAACATTTGTGCTACACTTTGGCGTAACAAAGACTCTCTATCACAGAAGTGTTCTTGTATTAGAGCAGGCTTATCATTTTTAAAGTGACCAAAATCAAAACATGTTAACTTCATATTAAGCTCATCAATAGTGAACAAATGCAAATCAGAAATACAAGGTTGTAAAAGAAGTTTACAAGTAATTTGAAGAGATCCCTCAATCAAAATATGCATTACATCTTGAGAAAGGCATGTTGTGACATCAATAATTTGTTCACACCATAATTTATTTTCCAATATTCTGTTGCAGCTTTCGTGATCGATACATCACTTACTGCTGCAACATGTTCTTCGTGGTCAAATTTATTACGTAAGTGAAAATTATTTTCACAGACATTTGTTTTCCACTGTTCATTAGTTGTCATGCATGATTGGCATGGATGGTAAGCTGCTACAGATTCTTTAAAGCCACCTAACATAGCTGATGCAAGAGTATCTCCAGCTTAAAAGATTAAAGTACCTTTAAAATTTTTAATTTTACCCTGAATGGTTCCAAAATCTTGTCGAGACCATTAGACTTTTTTAGATACTATGTTTTTACAATAGCTTATAATTGTATACAATTTTTTGTTGATCGAAACTCAGGATATATGTTTGCATTCGTCCAATAAAACATTGATAATTTTTTAGCACTTGCAGCAGAACCAAGAGGGTTTGCCACGTCAATATCATCATTATAAAGTATAATCGCTAATACATTATCTTGATTTAGAAAAAAATTATTTTCGTGATAGTAACTGTCATCAAGTACTGTTCGATAAACGCCACCCCTGTGAGGCTTCGAATTTAGAATATTGGATCTAACTGCAGGATTTTTCAAAAGATTTTCTAAATTATCTAAAAAGGTACTATATAAGCATTATATGTCACTTCACACATTTTCGATACAATTCGGGATCGTATTTTTTTCTTACAATGTTTGCAAGCTCAGGTTTATAATTACATTAAAAAGACTCATTTGGGGCCTGCGGCGGCTCAGTCGGTAGAGTGTCGGATTCCCACGCCGGTGACCCGGGTTCGAATCCTAGTCTCTGCCGATTGATACAAGCACCTCTGTAAAAATTACATGTGCTTTGTTTACAAACACACCGCAGACCCCTGTCGTCGATTAGCACCACATGGGAGCACAAACATGGCGTCGTTAATTAAAAAAAAAAAAAAAAAAAGACTCATTTCACCCAGCATTGACTTGATATCTGAATAAAACATGAAATATTATAAGGTTCTTTAAAAATTTATATTAAGTGAATTTTCATAATCAAATAATGCTACGTACTGGTTTAGGTAAAATTGCGAAAGATTACTTCAAGTAGTTTAAAAGAAAATGGAGTCAATCAAACTTTCAAATTACCCATACACAAATATTTATTTATTTGAAAGTAACACATAATATACTCATGTTTTATTCAGATCTAAAGTCAACGCTGGCCCAGAAGGGTCATTTTAATGAAATTATAAAACTATAATTAATCAAATGTTTGCAAGCTCAGGTTTATAATTACATTAAAAAGACTCTTTTCACCCAGCGTTGACTTGATATCTGAATAAAACATGAGAATACTATAAGGTTTTTTCAAAGGAATTTTATTTAAAGTTATTTTAAGTGAGTATTCATAATCAAATAGGGCTACTTAATGGTTTAGGTAAAATTGCAAAAGATTACTTCAAGTAGTTTAAAAGAAAATGGAGTCAATCAAACTTTCAAATTACCCATACACAAATATTTATTTATTTGAAAGTAACACATAATATACTCATGTTTTATTCAGATCTAAAGTCAACGCTGGCCCAGAAGGGTCATTTTAATGAAATTATAAAACTATAATTAATCAAATGTTTGCAAGCTCAGGTTTATAATTACATTAAAAAGACTCTTTTCACCCAGCGTTGACTTGATATCTGAATAAAACATGAGAATACTATAAGGTTTTTTCAAAGGAATTTTATTTAAAGTTATTTTAAGTGAGTATTCATAATCAAATAGGGCTACTTAATGGTTTAGGTAAAATTGCAAAAGATTACTTCAAGTAGTTTAAAAGAAAATGGAGTCAATCAAACTTTCAAGTTACCCATACACAAATATTTATTTATTTGAAAGTAACACATAATATACTCATGTTTTATTCAGATCTAAAGTCAACGCTGGCCCAGAAGGGTCATTTTAATGAAATTATAAAACTATAATTAATCAAATGTTTGCAAGCTCAGGTTTATAATTACATTAAAAAGACTCTTTTCACCCAGCGTTGACTTGATATCTGAATAAAACATGAAATATTATAAGGTTCTTTCGAAGCAATATTTTAAAATTTATATTAAGTGAATTTTCATAATCAAATAGGGCTATTAATGGTTTAGGTAAAATTGCGAAAGAGTACTTCAGGTAGTTTAAAAGAAAATGGAGTCAATCAAACTTTCAAATTACACATACACAAACATTTATTTATTTGAAAGTAACACATAATATACTCATGTTTTATCCAGATCTAAAGTCAACGCTGACTCAGAAGGGTCATTTTAATGAAATGATAAAACTATAATTAATCAAATGTTTGCAAGCTCAGGTTTATAATTACATTAAAAAGACTCTTTTCACCCAGCGTTGACTTGATATCTGAATAAAACATGAGAATATTATAAGGTTCTTTCGAAGAATTTTTTTAAAATTTATTTTAAGTGAATTTTCATAATCAAATAGGGCTATTAATGGTTTAGGTAAAATTGCGAAAGATTACTTCAAGTAGTTTAAAAGAAAATGGAGTCAATCAAACTTTCAAATTACACATACACAAATATTTATTTATTTGAAAGTAACACATAATATACTCATGTTTTATTCAGATCTAAAGTCAACGCTGGCCCAGAAGGGTCATTTTAATGAAATTATAAAACTATAATTAATCAAATGTTTGCAAGCTCAGGTTTATAATTACATTAAAAAGACTCTTTTCACCCAGCGTTGACTTGATATCTGAATAAAACATGAGAATACTATAAGGTTTTTTCAAAGGAATTTTATTTAAAGTTATTTTAAGTGAGTATTCATAATCAAATAGGGCTACTTAATGGTTTAGGTAAAATTGCAAAAGATTACTTCAAGTAGTTTAAAAGAAAATGGAGTCAATCAAACTTTCAAGTTACCCATACACAAACATTTATTTATTTTAAAGTAAAACTTAATATACTCATGTTTTATCCAGATCTAAAGTCAATGCTGGCCCAGAAGGTTCATTTTAATGAAATTATAAAACTATAATTAATCAAATGTTTGCAAGCTCAGGTTTGTAATTACATTAAAAAGACTCTTTTCACCCAGCGTTGACTTGATATCTGAATAAAACATGAGAATACTATAAGGTTTTTTCAAAGGAATTTTATTTAAAGTTATTTTAAGTGAGTATTCATAATCAAATAGGGCTATTAATGGTTTAGGTAAAATTGCGAAAGATTACTTCAAGTAGTTTAAAAGAAAATGGAGTCAATCAAACTTTCAAATTACCCATACACAAATTTTTATTTATTTGAAAGTAACACATAATATACTCATGTTTTATCCAGATCTAAAGTCAACGCTGGCCCAGAAGGGTCATTTTAATGAAATTATAAAACTATAATTAATCAAATGTTTGCAAGCTCAGGTTTATAATTACATTAAAAAGACTCTTTTCACCCAGCGATGACTTGATATCTGAATAAAACATGAAATATTATAAGGTTCTTTCGAAGGAATTTTTTAAAATTTATATTAAGTGAATTTTCATAATCAAATAGGGCTTTTAATGGTTTAGGTAAAATTGCGAAAGATTACTTCAAGTAGTTTAAAAGAAAATGGAGTCAATCAAACTTTCAAATTACCCATACACAAATATTTATTTATTTGAAAGTAACACATAATATACTCATGTTTTATTCAGATCTAAAGTCAACGCTGGCCCAGAAGGGTCATTTTAATGAAATTATAAAACTATAATTAATCAAATGTTTGCAAGCTCAGGTTTATAATTACATTAAAAAGACTCTTTTCACCCAGCGTTGACTTGATATCTGAATAAAACATGAGAATACTATAAGGTTTTTTCAAAGGAATTTTATTTAAAGTTATTTTAAGTGAGTATTCATAATCAAATAGGGCTACTTAATGGTTTAGGTAAAATTGCAAAAGATTACTTCAAGTAGTTTAAAAGAAAATGGAGTCAATCAAACTTTCAAGTTACCCATACACAAACATTTATTTATTTTAAAGTAAAACTTAATATACTCATGTTTTATCCAGATCTAAAGTCAATGCTGGCCCAGAAGGTTCATTTTAATGAAATTATAAAACTATAATTAATCAAATGTTTGCAAGCTCAGGTTTGTAATTACATTAAAAAGACTCTTTTCACCCAGCGTTGACTTGATATCTGAATAAAACATGAGAATACTATAAGGTTTTTTCAAAGGAATTTTATTTAAAGTTATTTTAAGTGAGTATTCATAATCAAATAGGGCTACTTAATGGTTTAGGCAAAATTGCAAAAGATTACTTCAAGTAGTTTAAAAGAAAATGGAGTCAATCAAACTTTCAAATTACCCATACACAAATATTTATTTATTTGAAAGTAACACATAATATACTCATGTTTTATTCAGATCTAAAGTCAACGCTGGCCCAGAAGGGTCATTTTAATGAAATTATAAAACTATAATTAATCAAATGTTTGCAAGCTCAGGTTTATAATTACATTAAAAAGACTCTTTTCACCCAGCGTTGACTTGATATCTGAATAAAACATGAGAATACTATAAGGTTTTTTCAAAGGAATTTTATTTAAAGTTATTTTAAGTGAGTATTCATAATCAAATAGGGCTACTTAATGGTTTAGGTAAAATTGCAAAAGATTACTTCAAGTAGTTTAAAAGAAAATGGAGTCAATCAAACTTTCAAATTACCCATACACAAATATTTATTTATTTGAAAGTAACACATAATATACTCATGTTTTATTCAGATCTAAAGTCAACGCTGGCCCAGAAGGGTCATTTTAATGAAATTATAAAACTATAATTAATCAAATGTTTGCAAGCTCAGGTTTATAATTACATTAAAAAGACTCTTTTCACCCAGCGTTGACTTGATATCTGAATAAAACATGAGAATACTATAAGGTTTTTTCAAAGGAATTTTATTTAAAGTTATTTTAAGTGAGTATTCATAATCAAATAGGGCTACTTAATGGTTTAGGTAAAATTGCAAAAGATTACTTCAAGTAGTTTAAAAGAAAATGGAGTCAATCAAACTTTCAAGTTACCCATACACAAACATTTATTTATTTTAAAGTAAAACTTAATATACTCATGTTTTATCCAGATCTAAAGTCAATGCTGGCCCAGAAGGTTCATTTTAATGAAATTATAAAACTATAATTAATCAAATGTTTGCAAGCTCAGGTTTATAATTACATTAAAAAGACTCTTTTCACCCAGCGTTGACTTGATATCTGAATAAAACATGAGAATACTATAAGGTTTTTTCAAAGGAATTTTATTTAAAGTTATTTTAAGTGAGTATTCATAATCAAATAGGGCTACTTAATGGTTTAGGTAAAATTGCAAAAGATTACTTCAAGTAGTTTAAAAGAAAATGGAGTCAATCAAACTTTCAAGTTACCCATACACAAACATTTATTTATTTTAAAGTAAAACTTAATATACTCATGTTCTATCCAGATATAAAGTCAACGCTGGCTCAGAAGGGTCATTTTAATGAAATGATAAAACTATAATTAATCAAATGTTTGCAAGCTCAGGTTTATAATTACATTAAAAAGACTCTTTTCACCCAGCGTTGACTTGATATCTGAATAAAACATGAAATATTATAAGGTTCTTTCGAAGGAATTTTTTAAAATTTATATTAAGTGAATTTTCATAATCAAATAGGGCTATTAATGGTTTAGGTAAAATTGCGAAAGATTACTTCAAGTAGTTTAAAAGAAAATGGAGTCAATCAAACTTTCAAATTACCCATACACAAATATTTATTTATTTGAAAGTAACACATAATATACTCATGTTTTATCCAGATCTAAAGTCAACGCTGGCCCAGAAGGGTCATTTTAATGAAATTATAAAACTATAATTAATCAAATGTTTGCAAGCTCAGGTTTATAAATACATTAAAAAGACTCTTTTCACCCAGCGATGACTTGATATCTGAATAAAACATGAAATATTATAAGGTTCTTTCGAAGCAATATTTTAAAATTTATATTAAGTGAATTTTCATAATCAAATAGGGCTATTAATGGTTTAGGTAAAATTGCGAAAGATTACTTCAGGTAGTTTAAAAGAAAATGGAGTCAATCAAACTTTCAAATTACACATACACAAACATTTATTTATTTTAAAGTAACACATAATATACTCATGTTTTATCCAGATCTAAAGTCAACGCTGACTCAGAAGGGTCATTTTAATGAAATGATAAAACTATAATTAATCAAATGTTTGCAAGCTCAGGTTTATAATTACATTAAAAAGACTCTTTTCACCCAGCGTTGACTTGATATCTGAATAAAACATGAGAATATTATAAGGTTCTTTCGAAGAATTTTTTTAAAATTTATTTTAAGTGAATTTTCATAATCAAATAGGGCTATTAATGGTTTAGGTAAAATTGCGAAAGATTACTTCAAGTAGTTTAAAAGAAAATGGAGTCAATCAAACTTTCAAATTACACATACACAAATATTTATTTATTTGAAAGTAACACATAATATACTCATGTTTTATTCAGATCTAAAGTCAACGCTGGCCCAGAAGGGTCATTTTAATGAAATTATAAAACTATAATTAATCAAATGTTTGCAAGCTCAGGTTTATAATTACATTAAAAAGACTCTTTTCACCCAGCGTTGACTTGATATCTGAATAAAACATGAGAATATTATAAGGTTCTTTCGAAGGAATTTTTTTAAAATTTATTTTAAGTGAATTTTCATAATCAAATAGGGCTATTAATGGTTTAGGTAAAATTGCAAAAGATTACTTCAAGTAGTTTAAAAGAAAATGGAGTCAATCAAACTTTCAAATTACCCATACACAAATTTTTATTTATTTGAAAGTAACACATAATATACTCATGTTTTATCCAGATCTAAAGTCAACGCTGGCCCAGAAGGGTCATTTTAATGAAATTATAAAACTATAATTAATCAAATGTTTGCAAGCTCAGGTTTATAATTACATTAAAAAGACTCTTTTCACCCAGCGATGACTTGATATCTGAATAAAACATGAAATATTATAAGGTTCTTTCGAAGGAATTTTTTAAAATTTATATTAAGTGAATTTTCATAATCAAATAGGGCTTTTAATGGTTTAGGTAAAATTGCGAAAGATTACTTCAAGTAGTTTAAAAGAAAATGGAGTCAATCAAACTTTCAAATTACCCATACACAAATATTTATTTATTTGAAAGTAACACATAATATACTCATGTTTTATTCAGATCTAAAGTCAACGCTGGCCCAGAAGGGTCATTTTAATGAAATTATAAAACTATAATTAATCAAATGTTTGCAAGCTCAGGTTTATAATTACATTAAAAAGACTCTTTTCACCCAGCGTTGACTTGATATCTGAATAAAACATGAGAATACTATAAGGTTTTTTCAAAGGAATTTTATTTAAAGTTATTTTAAGTGAGTATTCATAATCAAATAGGGCTACTTAATGGTTTAGGTAAAATTGCAAAAGATTACTTCAAGTAGTTTAAAAGAAAATGGAGTCAATCAAACTTTCAAGTTACCCATACACAAACATTTATTTATTTTAAAGTAAAACTTAATATACTCATGTTTTATCCAGATCTAAAGTCAATGCTGGCCCAGAAGGTTCATTTTAATGAAATTATAAAACTATAATTAATCAAATGTTTGCAAGCTCAGGTTTGTAATTACATTAAAAAGACTCTTTTCACCCAGCGTTGACTTGATATCTGAATAAAACATGAGAATACTATAAGGTTTTTTCAAAGGAATTTTATTTAAAGTTATTTTAAATGAGTATTCATAATCAAATAGGGCTACTTAATGGTTTAGGTAAAATTGCAAAAGATTACTTCAAGTAGTTTAAAAGAAAATGGAGTCAATCAAACTTTCAAGTTACCCATACACAAAAATTTATTTATTTTAAAGTAAAACTTAATATACTCAAGTTCTATCCAGATATAAAGTCAACGCTGGCTCAGAAGCGTCATTTTAATGAAATGATAAAACTATAATTAATCAAATGTTTGCAAGCTCAGGTTTATAATTACATTAAAAAGACTCTTTTCACCCAGCGTTGACTTGATATCTGAATAAAACATGAGAATACTATAAGGTTTTTTCAAAGGAATTTTATTTAAAGTTATTTTAAGTGAGTATTCATAATCAAATAGGGCTACTTAATGGTTTAGGTAAAATTGCAAAAGATTACTTCAAGTAGTTTAAAAGAAAATGGAGTCAATCAAACTTTCAAGTTACCCATACACAAAAATTTATTTATTTTAAAGTAAAACTTAATATACTCAAGTTCTATCCAGATATAAAGTCAACGCTGGCTCAGAAGCGTCATTTTAATGAAATGATAAAACTATAATTAATCAAATGGTTGCAAGCTCAGGTTTATAATTACATTAAAAAGACTCTTTTCACCCAGCGTTGACTTGATATCTGAATAAAACATGAAATATTATAAGGTTCTTTCGAAGGAATTTTTTAAAATTTATATTAAGTGAATTTTCATAATCAAATAGGGCTATTAATGGTTTAGGTAAAATTGCGAAAGATTACTTCAAGTAGTTTAAAAGAAAATGGAGTCAATCAAACTTTCAAATTACCCATACACAAATATTTATTTATTTGAAAGTAACACATAATATACTCATGTTTTATCCAGATCTAAAGTCAACGCTGGCCCAGAAGGGTCATTTTAATGAAATTATAAAACTATAATTAATCAAATGTTTGCAAGCTCAGGTTTATAAATACATTAAAAAGACTCTTTTCACCCAGCGTTGACTTGATATCTGAATAAAACATGAGAATATTATAAGGTTCTTTCGAAGAATTTTTTTAAAATTTATTTTAAGTGAATTTTCATAATCAAATAGGGCTATTAATGGTTTAGGTAAAATTGCGAAAGATTACTTCAAGTAGTTTAAAAGAAAATGGAGTCAATCAAACTTTCAAATTACCCATACACAAATATTTATTTATTTGAAAGTAACACATAATATACTCATGTTTTATCCAGATCTAAAGTCAACGCTGGCCCAGAAGGGTCATTTTAATGAAATTATAAAACTATAATTAATCAAATGTTTGCAAGCTCAGGTTTATAAATACATTAAAAAGACTCTTTTCACCCAGCGATGACTTGATATCTGAATAAAACATGAAATATTATAAGGTTCTTTCGAAGGAATATTTTAAAATTTATATTAAGTGAATTTTCATAATCAAATAGGGCTATTAATGGTTTAGGTAAAATTGCGAAAGAGTACTTCAGGTAGTTTAAAAGAAAATGGAGTCAATCAAACTTTCAAATTACACATACACAAACATTTATTTATTTTAAAGTGACACATAATATACTCATGTTTTATCCAGATCTAAAGTCAACGCTGACTCAGAAGGGTCATTTTAATGAAATGATAAAACTATAATTAATCAAATGTTTGCAAGCTCAGGTTTATAATTACATTAAAAAGACTCTTTTCACCCAGCGTTGACTTGATATCTGAATAAAACATGAGAATATTATAAGGTTCTTTCGAAGAATTTTTTTAAAATTTATTTTAAGTGAATTTTCATAATCAAATAGGGCTATTAATGGTTTAGGTAAAATTGCGAAAGATTACTTCAAGTAGTTTAAAAGAAAATGGAGTCAATCAAACTTTCAAGTTACCCATACACAAAGATTTATTTATTTTAAAGTAAAACTTAATATACTCATGTTTTATCCAGATCTAAAGTCAATGCTGGGCCAGAAGGTTCATTTTAATGAAATTATAAAACTATAATTAATCAAATGTTTGCAAGCTCTGGTTTATAATTACATTAAAAAGACTCTTTTCACCCAGCGTTGACTTGATATCTGAATAAAACATGAGAATACTATAAGGTTTTTTCAAAGGAATTTTATTTAAAGTTATTTTAAGTGAGTATTCATAATCAAATAGGGCTACTTAATGGTTTAGGTAAAATTGCAAAAGATTACTTCAAGTAGTTTAAAAGAAAATGGAGTCAATCAAACTTTCAAGTTACCCATACACAAACATTTATTTATTTTAAAGTAAAACTTAATATACTCATGTTTTATCCAGATCTAAAGTCAATGCTGGCCCAGAAGGTTCATTTTAATGAAATTATAAAACTATAATTAATCAAATGTTTGCAAGCTCAGGTTTATAATTACATTAAAAAGACTCTTTTCACCCAGCGTTGACTTGATATCTGAATAAAACATGAGAATATTATAAGGTTCTTTCGAAGGAATTTTTTTAAAATTTATTTTAAGTGAATTTTCATAATCAAATAGGGCTATTAATGGTTTAGGTAAAATTGCGAAAGATTACTTCAGGTAGTTTAAAAGAAAATGGAGTCAATCAAACTTTCAAATTACACATACACAAACATTTATTTATTTGAAAGTAACACATAATATACTCATGTTTTATCCAGATCTAAAGTCAACGCTGGCCCAGAAGGGTCATTTTAATGAAATTATAAAACTATAATTAATCAAATGTTTGCAAGCTCAGGTTTATAATTACATTAAAAAGACTCTTTTCACCCAGCGATGACTTGATATCTGCGTCCACAAAATGAACAACGATTATTTCGTTTTAATTCGTTATCATTATTATAATTCTCCTTTACATTTGTTACAAAAGTTGATTTTTGTTGGGCGCGAGAATTTTTTTAAATGCATTCAGAACGCCTGCGAATTGTCCCGCTCGATTCTACCGGAACTATGCCAGCGGCAATATTTAATTCTGCTTCCTTAAATAAGAAGTCGGAAATCTTTTCTAAATCTGTTTTGCCAGGAGATTCATTTGCAGAAAAACTTACATGGTATGCAACCATCGAGCAAGGCAATTTTTTTATTAAGCTTTCTGCTAGTTCTGGACTATATAAATAACCTAAATGATTATTAAAAGATTTTATCGCTAAAACCGCAGACCTGAAATCAGTGGCAAATTCAAGCAAATTTGAATTACTTGATCCAATACTTGGCAAATCTCCAATTTTTTAAAATAAATTTACCTAAAATTAAACGTGAATTTCCATACCTCATTTCAAGATTTTTCATTATTTCTTTTGAATTGTTTCCTGCAATGAACAAACTTCGTGTCACTTCACGAGCTTCACCAGTCAAAGTATCCCATAAACGTGATATGTTTTCGCCATCTGTATAATCTCCAAGAATAGTAGAAAGATCAAAAGTTTGTTTAAAGCGTGTACACTCGAGTGGATTACCTGAGAACGACGTCGGTAGCTTTTTACCCGAAGTCATTCTATGAACATATTGAGGATTATCATTGCTCTTATACGACTGACTAACTGTAGTTAAAGTTTTTTCAAGAGCTTTTACTAATCGTTCGACAGGATCACCACTCGAGTAGTTTGATACTGCACATTTTTGCGATTGTGCATTATTTTGTCTATTTTGATAATTAGTGCTATGAGCCCTAACCTCAATCTCGTCCGAAATATTTTCATAATCTAAGTCGCTACTTAAATTATCATCATCGTAATGAAATTCACGAGGTTCCTGATCAAACTCTAACTCACTGTCTCTATTTACATATAACCTATCAAACGTAGATTCGTCATTAAATGTAAATCGCATTCGCTTCCTTGTTGGGTCGTTGATCGCAGCTGTCGAGCGAAGTTGAGGACTTCGCAAGGCTCGACAGCGCGCTTTTATACTTGCCGTCGCACGTTGCGATAGAGATTGTTGTATTACGCCTGATGCTTCAGCTCTCTGTTGAAGCGAGGCACGATCAGCTCCACGTAATGCTACGAGATGCCAGCGAATAGGCGGCTGAACCACGCCTTGGCCTGCTGTTGACGAATGGTGACGCGCAGGCGGCGCTGCCGCGCCTCGACTTGTTGTTGGACGACGATGCGCAGGCGGCGCACTCGCGCCTGGATCTGCTGTTGAACGAGAGCGTGCCGGCGGCACAAACGCGTCTGGATCTGCTGTTGAACGAGAGCGCGCAGGCGGCACACACGCGTCTGGATCTGCTGTTGAACGAGAGCGCGCAGGCGGACACCCGCTTCTGGATCTGCTGCTGGACGACGGCGCGCAAGAGGCGCACCCTCACCTGCATCTGGAGGATAGTGATCAGGCGGCATACCCGCGTCTCGACTTGTTGTTGGACGACGATGCGCCGGCGGCACACACGCGTCTGGATCTGCTGTTGAACGAGAGCGCGCAGGCGGCACACACGCGTCTAGATCTACTGTTGAACGATAGCGCGCAGGCGGCACACACGCGCCTGGATCTGCTGTAGAACGAGAGCGCGCAGGCGGCACACCCGCGTCTGGATCTGCTGCTGGACGACGGCGCGCAAGAGGCGCACCCTCACCTGCATCTGGAGGATAGTGATCAGGCGGCATATCCGCGTCTTGATCTGCTGTTGGACGACGGCGCACAGGCGGCACACCCCCGTCTGGATCTGCTGTTGAACGTGAGCGCGCAGGCGGCATACCCGCGCCTCGACTTGTTGTTGGACGACGATGCGCAGGCGGCACACACGCGCCTGGATCTGCTGTTGAACGTGAGCGCGCAGGCGGCATACCCGCGCCTCGACTTGTTGTTGGACGACGATGCGCAGGCGGCACACACGCGCCTGGATCTGCTGTTGAACGTGAGCGCGCAGGCGGCATACCCGCGCCTCGACTTGTTGTTGGACGACGATGCGCAGGCGGCACACCCGCGTCTGGATCTGCTGTTGAACGAGAGCGCGCAGGCGGTACACCCGCGTCTGGATCTGCTGTTGAACGAGAGCGCGCAGGCGGCACACACGTGCCTGGATCTGCTGCTGGACGACGGCGCGCAGGAACTTGCCCCTCTGAAACAGTTCACACTGAAGAAGAAATGTCTCCCTCCTTGGGTGGATGTCGAGCTGAAAGAACTTTATAATCAGCGTGATGCTGTTCGACGGCGCTACAAACGGACTCGGGACAATAAGTTGTGGCAGGAGTTCCAGTCTCTCGCAGCTCAAGCAGAACAGCGCACAGTTGAAATGCGAGAGGCTTTTATTCAGAGCAGAATCTTTGACGCTCTGGATAATAACAAAAATATCTGGAAAGAACTTCGACACCTTGGACTGTTACCAAAGGCTAAAGAGGAGCTGCATGGCTTCACTCCGGATGAATTAAACATCCACTTTGCTGGGGTCTCTGTCTCTCAAACGGAGCATGACGAAAATCTAGATAACATCTTATCGACGGCCAGCGATGATGGCTTCACTTTTCGTGAAGTTACCTTCTCGGACGTTGTTCTGGCCGTTGCTCATTTCTCGTCACAGGCAAAGGGCGAAGACGGAATACCCCAAAATGTCATCGCAAAGTCTCTTCCGGTTTTGGGCCATCATTTGGCTAAGATTTTCAACTCTTCTCTGTCTAGTGGGGTTTTTCCCGGGACCTGGAAGAAGGCTCATCTGGTGCCTCTAAAGAAGACGGCAATTCCATCTGCCGTCTCAGACTTCCGTCCAATAGCCCTATTGAGTTTTCTCTCCAAGGTCTTGGAAAAGATCATCCACGAGCAGATTTCAGAGTTCATATCATCCAAGAAAATCCTTGATCCACGTCAAACTGGCTTTCGACAGCATCATAGTACGCAAACAGCACTACTGAGTCTGTCAGAGGAGATTCGTGATGGTATTAATAGCAAGAAACAGCTGCTTACCATACTCCTAATGTTTGATTTCAGTAAGGCGTTCGACACTATTTCGCCCTCTAAATTACTTCGTAAGCTGATCAGAATGGGGTTTTCTAGGTCCATAGTCCTGTGGATCAAGTCATATATTACAGGTCGTAACCAGCGAGTGGTTACAAAATCTAATGGGGAATCTGATTGGTACACAACCAATCTTGGCGTTCCACAGGGCTCGGTTCTTGGGCCCCTTCTGTTCAGCCTTTATATTAATGATCTTGGAGACATACTAGCTGATTTCAAAAATCCCCAGGGTGAATTATCGGAAGGTGTCGAGCATTTGCTTTATGCTGATGATTTACAAACCTATACGCAGGTTGCGAGAGACGATCTTCAGATAGGCATTGATCGCCTGTCAACTGTGGCGCGAGCAGTGTCGGCTTGGGCTTCTGAAAATGCCCTTCACCTTAATGTCGGGAAGACTAAAGCTATAATTTTTGGGTCGGACTACAATATTAATAAATTGCAGGAATTGCACCTTCCAGGCATTGAGGTGCAGAATAACGTTTTTATTCCCTTTGCCGATACTGTAACTAACCTCGGTGTTGTTATGGATTCTAAATTAACATGGAAACCGCAAGTGTATGCAGTTAGTCGGAAGGTTAACAGAGCCTTATATGGACTCAGATCTTTTAGATCCTGCACCACCGAAGCGTTACGCAAACAGCTCGCAGGTGCTCTTGTTGTCTCTCACTTAGATTATTGCTCTCTTGTATACCTCGACGTATCAGGTGAGCTGCAGACCAGGCTTCAAAGGTTGCAAAATTCCTGTGTGAGATATATATGTGGTGTTAGAAAGGATGAGCATGTCTCTCCCTACAGGAGGAAACTGGGCTGGTTGACTGTGGAGATAAGAAGGGAGTATTTTGCGGCGGTAATGCTTTATAAAGCAGTTGTCATGGGACAGTCTCCGTACCTTGCGGCCTTTTTGAACAAAATCAGTCTAGAACCTCAGGTAGGGATCCCAAGGAAATAAAAATTCCAGGGTCGCGTACTGATGTTGGCCTGTACTCCTTCAGAGCCCAAGGTGCTCGCCTCTGGAATTCGCTCCCCCGCGCTATTAGGCATCTTCCGTCTCTAAATAAATTTAAAACGGCAATACGTCGGCATATTATTGAAACCTGCGACGAACGAAATGTGTTCTGTGATAAAAATTAACTGTGTTATACTGCTAAGTAATTAATTAATTAAGGTATATTGTGACGTGATAAAAATTAACTGTGTTATACTGCTAAGTAATTAATTAATTAAGGTATATTGTGACGTGATAAAAATTAACTGTGTTATACTGCTAAGTAATTAATTAATTAAGGTATATTGTGACGTGATAGTTAAGACTACTGACATAAACTGTGCATTTATAATAAGCCTATGTGATGAAATCTAACGATGAATCTGTGATATGGATACAAATTTAATTTAATGTATCGCAACTATGTATATTTGATGTATATTTTTGACTCGTGCAAAATAAATCTTAATCTATCTATCTATCTATCTATTTGCTTGGCGCACATAACGGTTACACATTAACTCCCGGGTTTCGGCACCAAAAATATATCGTAAATGATTAATTGCACACAAGACAAAAAAGAGCAAAGATAATTTTTCTTAAATGATTTTTTAATATATCACAAAGGTAGGTTTTACACAACGAACCTCTCAGCTCGGCGATTGAAAACGAAATCTGCCCCTGGAGCTTCTGCGCCGCCTTTTATATTCATAAAAACTAAGGAATAAATGCCGCAATGCGCCCTTTTTTATATTTTGTTTTAAACAGCATTTATTTGCTACGCCCTCTGACGCTCTCTTTTTCTTTAGAAAAATATGAATAAATATATCGATTTTATTTCGATATTACTTTATGTTTACGTCACACGAGATCTCTCCTTTTCGAGAGAAGTATGCTGATTCTTTAGTCTACCGTCCGCAGTCAAGTCTCTTTGCTTATCTGCTCCGTGCTCTCTCCTATTATCGATCTATTGATCGGTGGAGAGAAAAAAGCGACCCCGACGATCCTTTTCGATTGTCGTGTACGCGGCTTACGCAATATTTGATTGGGCTGAATCGACATACATTTATATATATTTGAATCGGGAACAAAGTATGTTTTTTCTAAATGGAGTAGTATAAAAATTACAAGTGTTTACTAATGTTATCTAAGAGTGTGTTAATTTCTTAGAAATATCCGAAAGGAATAAAAAAAGCAGTGTTATCTTATCAGTGTTATAAAGATCGTAAATGTGAATTTTATTATATATTCTAGATGGTACTTTTATAGTAACGATTATTATTATTAATATTCTTTTCGAAGAATACAGATGCAGTTCAAATGGTAGTTTATAGTTATTTAACTATGTGCATTAAATTATTTATAAAAGTAAGACATTTTTTATGTGATCATCATTGACATTTTGTTAATTTATTCCAGAAACACATTAATCTCTCTAAGAATGTCACCCATAAATGATAACCATTAAACTGTACACTTAAAAATATTTACACTGCCTTTACAGCACCTGACTGCGTTACAATACTATACAAAGTAAGGTTCTAAAGTAAAAACAGCCTTTCCATAAAACGGAGACCGCGAAAGGTCGGGTACTATACTACTACATAATTCGTCGCTTCGTCCTTCCTCAAAAACTTGAATTACAAAACCGCTCTTCGCACTGCCCCCTTTTCGCGCTAGCACAGAAATTATCAACAAACCAAGAACTACCCTCTTCTCATTCCACGGTAAAGATACCCCAAAAAAACTTGGGAAACCCAAAAATTGTCTCCAATCCGCATGTCGCGACGATGTCTGACCCGTTATATACAGATAGGTACTCTATACAGCAAATAGATTCTGCTTCAACCTGTACGTACCTGGCAAATACCACCCCTCCCTTTATCTGTCTATCTCTATCTCTCTCTTCATTCACCCCCTGCTTCGTAATGGTAATTATCGACGCCCTGTGGGGTCCCGTTCACGACCACATCCGGGATTTGCACTGTGATTTCATCCCTCTCCCACCCCCGAAACCATTTATGACCACTCCCTCCGTCTCTCTGTCGCAACCCGGCAAAAAAAGCTGGAGCATTCCTCTCTGATCCCTCTCGGCGCGAAGAAGTCTCCAGCTTCAAGTTTCCCTGCGTGCGACAGCACATCAGTAGAATCGCTAATGACGTAGGTATCGTCGACATGCCAAAACAGCCGCGCCCACCCTTTGTCGTTCCCATTGCTGCATGCTGCGGCTCCGATGTGCTTTATTGAGCCCCGCCTTAACCCTTGAAAGTTATATGACGGAGAGGTACTTGCCGAGGTTCGTAATGCACTTGTGCACTTGACCCGAGTTCGGGGAACCAATTTGGAAGGCTCAGGTGAAAAGTCGCTTATTCGTGGCTATTACTATTTACTGAATAGTATATAAGATGCGTCTGAGCTGCAAAGGTATATATATTAGAGACTAACACGGCTCGCGCCCACTTTTGAGAGAGTACGGCTTTATTGTTGCTGCCTTGGCGCCTCTCTTAGGTGGAATTGGATGTATATTGCGAGCACGGTATGTAACTTATTTTTGGATTGTCATCTGGCGCTTGCGGCTCTATAACCTGGGGAAATATACACGTTGACTTTGTATTTATTTATTGATTACTTTATATTATACGACATATTTTAAATCAGTTTTTGTTTATATAATAGGAATTACATTGATATTATATGCAATATATATATATATATATATATATATATATATATATAACATTTTTAGTGAATTTTCCCTTTATGGTTACACCATATGGATTACATTCCCTGGTAGAAAATTAATCTAGAACTATGTAGATCTATCTAGTTTGCCAAGGAAATAATCGAGGGCCTCGATAAAACTAGATAATTTTCTACCAGGGTTGATATATATCAATTGCAATATATATCAATGTAATCCCTATTATATAAACAAAAACGGATTTAAAATTGTTCGTATATATATATATATATATATATATATATTGCATATAAAATCCCTATTATATAAACAAAAACTGATTTAAAATTTTTCGTATAATATAAAGTAATCTATATGAATACTTAGGTGTAACCATAAAGGGAAAATTCACTAAAAATGTTATATTAAATTCTAATCGTATATAATTATATTAATAACAGTATCATGATAATAAATACAAAGTCAACGTGTATATTTCCCCAGGTTATAGAGCCGCAAACGCCAGATGACAATCCAAAAATAAGTTAAATACCGTGCTCGCAATATACATCCAATACCACCTAAGAGAGGTGTCAAGGCAGCAACAATAAAGCCGTACTCTTATGTTTATGATAATGGAGTAAATTGTTAAATGTGTATTGAGATTTAAAGTGTGATGTGCGAGGCAAGGCAGTAACCGCACTTTATTCTTCGTAAATAAGCATATAAAATACATCCAATTCCACCTAACAGAGGTGTCAAGGCAACAATAATAAAGCCGTACTCTTATGTTTATGATAATGGAGTAAGTTGTTAAATATGTATTGAGATTCAAAGTGTGATGTGCGAGGCAAGGCAATAACCGGACTTTATTCTTCGTAAATAAGCATATAAAACACATGAATTTTAAAACTAAATATATAAAAAGATTCTACATTTATCACAGTTCCAGAATGTGTAAAAGAATAATTTTATGACAACTTTTAAATAGTTTAAAAAATGTTAAGAAATATGTTATATTTAAATTACTAGAGTCAGTTCAAATATAGTTAATAACTTTGTAACCTTTTTATTCCATCATTTTAATATATAAAACGCTACAACTACTTTTTTAGTACAAATGTTATATAATCAATCCGTTGTATATACTTATTTAGGAAAGAAGAAATTGTCGTTACTGCCTTGCATCGGTCATGATACTCTATGAAAAGCAAGACAAAAATACTATTAATTGACCATGCTCAATCATTCGTAATACATTGGGCCGTTTAGCTTATATGCGGAAATCTCCCAAACTTTTAACCTATACTTATTACTCAAAGTTTCAATCAGTTTTTTCTTATATTTTAACTGTATTAAACTGTTTCACATAGACTTATGTTATTGTTTAAAGCTTAAGCTTATTGTTTATTACATTTTTATGTTTACTTTCCGCCATACATTAATTAAATTTATCAATCAAATATCTAAATTGAAGGCATCGATTCTAAAACGTCCTTAGCGCTCGGCTCGGGTTGCCGCTATATACAAATTGACGTCATGGTGACCAATTTATAAATTTGCGGAAATGAATTTTTAAAAATAGCATCGTATAGAGGATAAAAAATGGCAACATTTTATATATATACTTTGTACAATGTTTAGTATTTGAAAAAAGAAAAATAAAAACGGCAAAATTTTAAATCTTATTTGCACCACGTTTTTTAAACTTAACTCGCTGCAGCTCCGACAAATATGAACGGATCTTGCTCATTTTTTGAATAATCTCGTAAAATAGTCTAGCGCTGCTGATAAACTCATAGATAGTTAAATATTAAATATTTTTCTTTCAACAATTTAATTGCAAACCAGTGAGTTACCTTTTATATGGTTAAGTATATTCAACGAAAAAAAGTATCGAGGGAAGTTTAAGACTCAGTGAACTTTCAACGAGACATTTGTTTGTTAACATTTGAAGAAGTTTCTCAGAAAATTACAGATCAATTGGATGAAAAGTGGCAAAGATAGAGCGATTTTGCCAAACTTGCACGCTCCGCGCGAACATTAGCGGGTCTACGCGATACATGACGCTCGCAGCGTATGTCAGTCATATAATGCCGTTTACTTGAAGATTTGCTGTCCTTTTTTTAAAAAAATACATACTTAATCAAATCATACTATTTAATACTGTCGATTTATAGTGTAGAAGTTTAGAAAAATAAGTATCTTGTAACGTATTATAATAACTACGACAGAAAAGAAAGGAGAAATTGAAAAGGTGGGAAAATGAAGAGAGAAAGAGAGAGAGAGAGATAAAGTATTTCCATCAATTGCTAAATGTTTAAAAGAGAGTCAAGATCTAGACATCAAAGTGTCAACAGCTGTTTGTCTCTCGAGCAGGCGAGTCGGCGACTCGCCTGCGAACATCGAAGTCTTGACAGACTAAATTGTATATTGGCTGAAGCTAATAAGCCTCGATAGTGCTCTCTTAGTATGGTATTGCATTCATTGCTGTATTCTGAAATTATCAGGGCCCTGAACGACAGGATGGATTAACAGTATTGATTATTCGGAAGAAAGAAGATCGGATATGAAGATAATGTATGAAATGTATGTATGGTGTATAAGTATTAATTTATTACATGAAATGTATGTATGGTGTAGAAGTATTAATTTATTACAAGACCCGCGAAAAGATATTAATTTATAATCATCCATGACCCACGAGAACCAACAAAGTACTTATTAATAATAAATAAAAATTGAATCTTTTTATTTTATTTATTTCCTGCTACCCGTTTTATTTCATTACAATCTGATGAAACAATAAGAAATTAAATAAACAAAGCAAAGGCAAAATCAAATGGCAGTTATTCATAAAGTTGTTGAATTTTTAAATCTTTGTACGAAAGTTTTAGAAATTATTGTTAATTCTAAATGTTATATACACTAGATAATAAATGGTTATAATAAAGCGTTCAAATGAAATTCACACACATTAAAAAGAATATTGCAGCGTAAATGAATTGAATAGTAAATTACAATCTTTAAAAATATAAATTTCTGGGAAACATATAAATTTCACAGATTTTTGACATTGTTCAGTAAATTAGAAACTTCAAATAACTAATACTTATATTTATTTATATTTCTACATTAAGATTTATTTACAATTTAGTCGCAATACATACAACGCATTTCAAAAACATATTACTTTTTTTTTCCTTTTATTGTTTTTGTTTTCTTTTCTTTTTTATTAATTTTTAATTCTAATTTTTGCTTTTGTTCGCCGCTTACTTTTCTTCTTTTTGTTGAGACAACTTCCGTTTTTCGAACTTTTTTGTTACCATGTTCTTCTTTCACATTCTTTGTTTTACTGACAACAGTTTTAATAGAAGTTGTTTTTAAAAATTTTTCACCAAAATGTTGCCCATTAGTAGTACAAAATTGCAATAAATGTTTAAAATCCTTTTCTTTTTCTTTCGTTATTCCTACCTTGAATTTTTTAAGTTTTTATACTTTTCAACTTGCACGATATGTTCAAAATACTCATTTTCTCGTCCTTTGTTAGTTTCATAAGTAAAACAAAGATCACATACATCAGTACGTGACAGACCAATAGAAAAATTCACAAAATGATTAAAATAATTAAAATATGTTGTTTTATCGATAGGAATAGCTTCACTCCCTGTTACAGCTGCATAAAAATCCAAAAAGGAAAAATAGAGTGAATGTAATGTTAACGATGTATCAAGAAAATAGTAAAG
This sequence comes from Gastracanthus pulcherrimus, assembly GCA_949152435.1. Classification (NCBI taxonomy): domain Eukaryota; kingdom Metazoa; phylum Arthropoda; class Insecta; order Hymenoptera; family Pteromalidae; genus Gastracanthus; species Gastracanthus pulcherrimus. Next base: position 30,111,908 of record OX424574.1, on the reverse strand, counting down.
CTTTGAGCTTTCTCTAGTATAATGTGACTCAGAATGCGGAAGACTTTTACAATGTTCCAGAATTAAAGTTTTGACATCTTCAGTTAGCTTTACCTTGTGATTATCTTGTTTTCCTCTATTATCAGACATCGTTTTGCCACTTACTATTTTTTCTTGAACCGTTTTTATTCTTCGTTCTCCAATTTGGAAAATACTGCAAACAAACTTTCGACAAATATCGATACTAGTGCTTTTGTAGTAACAATGAAATTGCCACTGTAAACGTTTTAATTCTTGTGTCGATTCTTTTCTTACAATCATATTTTCTAATATTGTATTCTGTACTTGAAAATCTCCACTGCGCCAAAATTTATGAAACATACTTTTTTGCCATTCATGGTCTACTTTTAAAAAACACTTTTTAGGACAACAATTTTTGATTTCTGTGAACGTCTTTTCAAGCACTTTCTTTCCACTAACTGATTCATATTCTAATCCCTATATAAAAGACGTTTGGAAATCATCATTTTATATATATATGTATATGTATTAATGAAAAAATTTATTTTACAAAATTGATTACAGCTTCATTTTAAATGATTTGAAAATAGTGTATTTTGACACGGGTGTGGAAGTTGATTAACGCATGGGATGCATAAGTAATTAAAATAATTAACCTCAAATTGTTTATTTACATAATATTTCAGAACAGCATACAAATTTAGAGAGTTCTTCGTTTTAATTAATTTCGAGTTTTATATACATGTCATTCAATCATATTTGCAACAGAAATTCTTTTTTATAACACGTCTTACGATATTTTACTTACCTTATTTTTACAACTTTTATTAATAGTTTTTTTCCATGCATGCTCATTTCTAATTCTTTTACGTCCTATATTGATCGACATTATGCTTATAATTTATTTAGCAAGTAAAACGTTTTTTAAAAAGATTAAAGAAATTAACAAATTTGTGAATAAATGCAGCTTGTAAACGAACAAGAAAATCAGTGTGATTTCAATGCGAAACGAGTTCGACTTTGTTTTGTTTATTTCAGGATAACTTTTATCATGTTTCTTAAATTATTTCTTATTCTATGACTGACATACACTGAGCGTCATGTATCGCGCAGACCCGCTAATGTTCGCAAAATCGCTCTATCTTTGCCACTTTTCATCCAATTCATCTGAAATTTTCTGAGAAACTTCTTCAAATGTTAACAAACAAATGTCTCGTTGAAAGTTAGTTGAGTCTTAAACTTCCCTCGATACTTTTTTTCGTTGAGCATACTTAACCATATAAAAGGTAGCTCACTGGTTTGCAATTAAATTGTTGAATGAAAAATATTTAATATTTAACTATCTATGAGTTTATTAGCAGCGCTAGACTATTTTACGAGTCTATGCAAAAAATAAGCAAGATCCGTTCATATTTGTCGGAGCTGCAGCGAGCTAAGTTTAAAAAACTTTGTGCAAATAAGATTTAAAATTTTGCCGTTTTTATTTTTTTTTCAAATACTAAACATTGTACAAACAAAGTATATATATAAAAAGTTGCCATTTTTTATCCTCTGCACGATACTATTTTTTAAAATTCATTTCCGTAAAATTGCAAATTTTGGTCACCATGACGTCAATTTTGATATAACGGCAGCCGGGCCGAGCGCTAAGGACGTTTTAGAATCGATGACTTGAATCGTCACATTTCTCGTATGTCAAATTCCCGATTTCAATTATAGTTTCTCTAATAGTGTTTAAAATTGACTTGATAAAAATATAAAAAAAATATTTCTTACTAAGAAATAATCAAAGAATAAGATAATATTGAAAATATTAATATGTAATATTGAAATATAACATTTTATTCATGAAATCGAAATTAAATACATTTGAAAATTGTCGTAGGTTTTTGATGTCGCATCCGCAACACGAAAAATAACTCAATAGATAGTAATTAAATTACCTTAAAAAGTATTTAATATCGGTGAAATACATCAACAGTATTAGGTTGTATTATAATCCCTTTTTGTTATTTTAGTAAACATAATGCCCAAAATTTAAATTTAAAACACCTAAGCGAGCCAATTAAAAAACGAACAAAAAAATGTCGTATCTACAACGCACGTTTGTGCTATAAATATTAATTAAAATCGATGAAATAAATTACCTAAATATAGTATTTGATAAACTCTTGAGAAATATCTTTGTATTATACCTAAAAAACTAATATGTATTAATAAAATAACAAATTTACATCGATTTGTCGCATCCACAACGCGCCGTCCGCAACGCGCGATTGTTTAAACATCATAACCTCTTATTGCAACTAGCAAAACTGAATAATACAAATACGAGAAGAAATTTCTTTGCATTTTACAATCATGAGATCTATTTTGAGTGAAGTAAAACTGAGAAAGAAGAAAGAGTACGTAAAGCATAAACGAATTGGAGAGTTAATAAAACGGAAAAAAGGAGTGAACAGAGAAAGAAATATAACGAATTAAAAGTGTTTATACCACTCAAACCTCAAAACCACAACTTTGATATGATTTTTCGGTGCTCGTTGTATAAAATACGGTTCAAAACTAGTGCGTAAGTAGATTATTTACCTTATGAGACTTTTCTCTCTCGCTTCGCTCGAGCGAGAAACGTCACATGCGGCAAATACTCAACTTCCGCACCCGTGTCGTAATGTACTATTTCGTTTTTAATTTAAACGATTAAATTGTTAATTTCAATAAGCCAAATTTATAATTTAAATTTAATCAATGCATAAAAAGTTGAATTTGCATTATAATAATATTACACTTCGGTCTTTTTATTCTATAAACGAACTATAATAACATCCCTCAATTAAAGTATACAATTTTTGCTGTTCTTTAGGGAATGTAATTCTTTGACGTCATTTGAATCCTCATCCTCCTCAAAGGATCTCTCGGAATCAGAAGTGAGTAGTCACGCATCCTTGTCTTTTGTTGTACCTTCTACCGAACCATTACCAATCACTTTAAGTGAATCATTAAAATCAACGTAATTTGTAAAATAACGTTAATGCAATACAAATGTTTGATTTAAGTATCAAAAATAACAATAAAAATATCTGCACAAATATTTTAGATCTGCTTTAAAGAAAAAATATATACATGGAAATTCTAACCTGCCGTATTTAATAAATCATTTTAGATTCGGTAGGCACTTGTTTCGGGCTTGTTCACGGGCAAATATTAATTGTTTATAGTCTCGAGAAGTTGTGTGAAAAGAACTAGAGCTATGCTCCTAAGTTAAGTTCACCTCATTTTCAACATTAGAAAGTTAAAAGTTCTGGAGATTTCCCCATATACTGTTTTGAAACAGATAAATTACCAATTTTTTATTTCGGTAGAAATTGAATAAATTAAATACAATAAAAGTATAATAATAATAAAAACGCTGTCAACTGATTTGGCACTCTGCGTTCTCAAAATGAAGGGTGGGGAGAAATATACTGAAAGATAATTTTGCAGACGGATAATAATGCCGAATTTACTTTACCGAAGGGTAAATTTATCAAAAGGTGAAATGTGCCTATGGGTAAGGTAATCGATTAACAAAAGTGCCGAAAAAAAAAGTCCCGATGAGCAAAAATGCCGATGGATAAAAATACCGAAAGTTAAAATGCCGAAATATTGAATGGCAACGGGTAAAAACTAAAAATATCGAATATTCAAAAGAAACGACCTAGCAACAATTAATACATTATTATAATACAGGCACATATTCTAATAAAAGCATTTTTTGTCCAAATTTTCGTTTTCGGCATTTTTAACTTTCGGCATTTTCTTTTTCGGAATTCTTATTTTCGGCATATTTATTCATAAGTATTCATTTTTTCGGCAGTTTCAACCGTTCAGTAAATTTATCCTTCTGCAAATTTATCTTTCGGTATATTTATCTCCACCCGATCCTCAAGTAATACAATCTGTTTTAACGCGAAAAAAGTATCAAAAATGTTATCAAAATAATACTAGTAAGCATATATATACATATACTTAATAAATTATCACTGTAAATTTGAAAGGAAAATATAATAAGTCTTTGAACATGTCGATGTCCAACCAATTGCATTTTATTAACATTTTTTTTCTTAAGATGAAATGAATCTTGCGACTTGAACATTTATAGAATTATAGTTCCATATAAGACTAATATTCAGTAAAAATTTAACTGTATTTTATAATTTAATTGGCGTGTGATACAGGCTAAAAAAATTAATAAACACACTGTATAACAAATAATAGAAAATGGTATATTTTTAATTTTTCCGGTCTCAAATTGAAGGATTATATGAGTATTTATTGTGAAAAAAAATCGCTTGCTAAAAAACATTTCTTCAACAAACAAAGAACTCAAATTGTTGAACTGGCCTTGTAAATTTGAGTGCGCTCTTACAAAATGTTATGATAATATTTTAGATATTCACTGTTGACTATCACGTTACATATAAAATACTCAAAATTAGTAAATTACTCTATTTTAATAGGAAGAATACTTACAAATATTTTATTAGTAAAACTCTAGCTAAGTTATTTTTATAGTGATTCAAACAAAATTCAGCAACATTTTCTTTCAATCAGAGAAACAGGTATGCTACAGTTAACAAATATATATATATATATATATATATATATATATATATATATATATATATATATATATATATATATATATATATATTCTTTTTCTGCTATATGAGTATAACTTACTCACCCATTTTTAGCTTCTATCTGCGTATAGTTTAGAAGATGCGAAGTATGTTGCATTTGGTTACTGTTTAAAAATAATATTCTCATAAGTGACTCTTTCGAAGGTAAAGAACTCAATCACTATAATTGAATTAAATAAGTAAACAGGTAACTGGTTATTTAATCTTAATAGAGAATCTGCACTTCGTACTATTTCTTATAGGAGCTTTACTACAGTAATTCAAAAAATTAGTAGTCAATGCATAGATCTAACATGTTACGTATCTTCTAAACAACTTTACAATTATAGTAACAGAAAATAGATGAGTAAGTTACAGTCGTATTTCTCTAATTGATATAAATTTATGTTGGGTTTTATTTGAGTCAATATTAAAATATATCATCTAGAGTTTTATAATTCAAATATTTTTAAGTATTCTTTCTATTAAAATAGCGTAATTTACCATATTTTAGTTTGTTATATGTAGCACGTAAGTTCACAATCAGTTTCACTAATTTTAACATATAATAATTTGTATAAGAGCACACTCATATTTACATACCAATTCAACTATTTTAATTATTTCGAAGCACTTAGCACTGTATTGCTGATGCATAAGTATACTCCGTTAGAGCTTTATAATGTTTAATTTCAAAATAAATTATTGTACAAAAAAATAGAAAATTAATTTCTATCCAAATAGTTTTGTTATTAAATAACTTTAAGAGCAAAGAAAGATATATGCCACTTCTTAGTTTATCTATATATTTTTTGTTCTATTTCAAATTTTAGTTATAAAAATATAAAAGTTATAATATATTTTAATCAAAATTAAGATTCAAAATTGAAATGAATTCGAATTGCTTTCACAACATTATTCTAACCTCAATTTTAAGAACAAAAAAATTATTCTAATAAACATTGTGAAGGGTCTTTTTAAGTCTATTGTATTTTCTGTATAAAGTTCAAATAATATCAACTCTCAATAATCTTATTACTTACTGTTTATTGGGTATGGATATTTGTATACGTTTGCTGTTTATTGTGTTATTGTTCAGACACCCTGACTTTCACCTGGTCATTCCCTGGCATTAGACTGCAGCCTTACAAGGCCCTGACCTGCGCGCCATTACGTACCTCATAAAGACCTCGTTAGACACCCTCATAAGGGCCATATTACTTGCTCAGGCAGCCTGAACTCAATTTCTACTCGGGTTCGTGTGCACTGATTTCGCCTATGTATTCAAATTCGTAGATGAACTTTTATTTGATACTAAAATTAGATTTATATGGAACTCAGTATTATTTTGGTAACTTGAATATTTGGTCGAAGAGTCTAATTTTTTTTACTACATTTTCTCAATATATACATTTTAAAGAAAAGTTTAAGATGTTTTAAATACTAAAATTTTAAAAATTAATTAAACTTTAGCAACTTAAGCGGATGTAAAATACTAACCGATTCCTACCATACCGGCTTATAATTTATATTTTTTCTCTTTAAAATAAATATTTATAAAAACGACATTATATGCCTTTACCAGAAATGTTCAGTGGATTTTTCAAAAGGTGTCATTAACTTTATTAAAAAATGGATCAAAGTATGTTAAGAGGATAATATGGGTCACCATACGCATTGCTTACCATGGAAAATATTTAAAACTGTTTTCCGGTTAGAAATAATACCGGAATCTTTTGAAACTGCCAAAACCAAACGTTGCTAATACAATATACAAATTTGGAAGTAATTTGACATAGTAGTCATTGTTATTTACAAAATTTGTAAAATCTTGAATAACTGTTTAAAATAAAAAAGTCGGTAATACAGATTCCTGTAATAAATTCTATTTTTTTAAGTGGTTCAATATTCCCTTCGAATTTGTAAAAACTATATCTGGTTAAATTTTTAAGAGATTTTAAATAAAAGCTACCTTTTACTGCTAGATAAATTAATTAACCACATAGTTGTATATATTTTAACCCACTCTTTTGTACAATGAATAATGAAATTTCTTGAAAATTTAATTGAAGATTCCTGGTGCAAATAATATTTAAAAGTAAAAAGACGTAATTCGAAACTTTAAAACTGTTTTCCGGTTAGAAATAATACCGGAATTTTTTGAATCTGCCGAAAATAAACATTGCTGATGCAATATACAAATTTGAAGTAATTCGAAACTTTGATTAATTTATAGGTTTTATAATATAAATTTCACTCCAACCTAGTGTAAAACTTGGAGTGAATCCTCAGTCATTCTCTAATTTAGAGTGACAACATTCACTCTGTTAGAGTAAAAATGCACTCGAAAATTTCACTCTAAAAAATTTAGAGAGTATGTAATTTAATTATCAAGACTGTATGAGTAACATCAAGTTCTTGGTTTTTCACTAAAAAAATTAAAAGATACAAATTAACGTTTATTTTAATAATTACTTACATATCTTTAATATACTTTAATTTCAAAAGATTAGACCCGAAATAAACACTTTTTTCATTTTAGACATGGACTTTCATAATTGAAAAATTTAATATAATAAAAATAAATAATGCATATTGATATTAAAAGTATTTAATTTTATGTTAATACATATTAAATACCGTACATATATAATATAGCGATTATAACAACAAAATAATATTATGCTGTAACAATTTTTATATTGATTACGAATATTACTTAATAGCTAGATAATTAATATAAACGTATATATAATATATAAATTAATATAAGTATATTAATTGAAATTATTAAATAAATATTGATTTGATACAGAATAAATACTTATTAACTAATATCATGGTCAGTAAGTTGTATTCTAGCTCATTAAAGTAACACTCTTATTTAGTTTTGTTATGATTAAGAAGTTAAGAGTTAGCTCAGATTATTTCGACACAGAAGATAATGTTTTAATTCGTAAATCGCAGCCAATGCGTTTGAAACTATACTTATTACGCTATTTGCCGTCTAGTTTACAAACAGATTTCCAATATTATGCGCATGTCAAAAATGAATTTGAGTAATCAAAAGGCGAATATGTTTACGAGAATTTAAAAAAATTAATAAATCAATATTCTCACAGTCCGTAACGTAATTTAATCATTTAAACCACTTACTCGTGTAAACCAAGGCATGATACAATTAAGTAAAATCAATCCCAGACTGAGCATCGAAGCTTACAAGAAAAAATTAGGCCACGGAAATCCGTTTCCGCACTCTCCCTATATCGAGCAAATTGCGCCTGTTGACAAGGTCGATCAGCTTAGCGTCAAACGCAGTAAAAAGCCAATAAACCCTCCCCTCTTCCCCAAACAAACGAATGCATAAATTTGCCTGAACGTAATTGATTTACAATTCGCATTCACAACTCTACAATGCCGCGCAACCAGAAAATCCAACACCTCTCGCAGTGACGCAATGTATTTCTATATATATATATATATAGAAGTGCTATATCGGTGCAAGCCCCTCGATCCGAGAACAATGCGCGCGGTGCCCGCCTCCTCATCTCGTAGAAGATCCAATCACACAGCCCACCGATCGTTAAACGATAATCACCTAATTGCCCTGGAAATACCAGTTTTTTTTGCTTAATGGTTGCTGTCGCTCAGTCTATTGCAATCCTCCCGGCAAATTGCTCCATTCCAAGACTTCCGTCCGCCGTCATCGTCTTTGGATATGTATGTGTACAAACAAACCGAGCAGTAGTTTGTATATATACAAACGCATCCCCTTTCGAGTTATCGCAAATTACATAAGAATTAAAAGGACTTCCACGGAGAGCGGTGGAAAGGTGTGCAAAAAAGGGCAAGACAGAGAGATAAGGAAAAAAGCTTTTGCGTATATATACCGTGAACGTGCACGCAGTGGATGTGCGTTATAAAAACAATACGGCATGCGCAGGAATAGGCATTATATATAACCATTTGGGATCGTCGATTTGGACGTCTGGGTATCGTAAAACATTGGCGCCACCACTGCCCTGCTGTAGAATGAAAATTCTCGCAGGGACAAGTTTAGAGGCGAAAGGTATATATTATACAAATATACCAAAGGTTTACGTAAATTGGTCGTTTTTGCTTGCAAATGCGGGGATTCCCATAGCAGCACGTCTCGAGGTCGAATGTCTATTTACATCGACTATTGAATGGGGTGACGGAGGCGTTACTTCGCAATCACTTGTACGTAGTGCAGCTTGCGATAACATTATACAGTAAGTGTCGGGGAAATCACGCTCGGTGTCTATTGACGCATTATTGATTCTATTGTCCGGGCTATTAATGACCGCCAGAGGGTTTAATCTCGGAAGTGAAGGCTTAAGGTGTATTCGGCTGTTAAAGTGGTTGAAGTGCTGGGTATTCGTGGGAAATTAGTCGAGCTTTTGTTCTTGTGTGTTTAAATTACGGGTATTATGTGACATTTAGTTTTTAAAACTTTAAAGAAATGAAAAATAATATGTTTCTTTTTATTAGCTTCATATGAATTCTCTACAAAATATACGGTTTATAAAACATTCATTTTTGGTAATATTAATTAACCCCCCTGCGCAGAAAGCCGAGTATACTCGTCCAAAACGCACGTCATTTTTGTATCCCTGATAAGACAAAACGTTATTAAGACGTCATTAAGACGTCTTAAAAAAGACGACATAACGACTTTATTCAATGACCAAAAGGACGTTATAAAAACGTCTTTTAAACGTCATTTTGGCCGCGGAATTTTTCCAAAAAATCTTTTGCATACATTATTTATATAAATTGTATACAAAAATGATTCTATACAACTTAATATAATTTGTATACAATTTGTTTATAAAAATAAATACGAAAAATGTAAAAAAAATACATACAACCATTTTATGTATACATAAAATTACAATTATTAGTATACAATTTTAAAGTTTGGCAATTCACTATTAATTTAACGTGCTTAAAACGATTGTGTATGATAATTCGTTTATTTAAGTTTTAAATAATGTGCAAAACTAAAAATGCGATATAAACAAAATTTATTATATATTTTTTTCACGGAACATACAATTATTAAGTGCATAAACCGTGCTATGTCAAGTATGAAATCACACTAAGGTGTAGCAGCGATTTTCGACTTATTCGAGCTAAAAATACTTTTTAATAATATAATGTACTTTTTTTAATAATATAAATCAAATTCTAACTGCTAAAAATACTCTTTAATAATATAATTTTCAATAGTATAATGTAATAATATAATAAATTAATAATTTAAATAAAATTAAATTTTTTTCAAACGTCTACTTTAAATGTGTTGGCCTTCAATTTTGATTTGCCTTTCCATATTTAATTTATGTTTATCTTTAATCTCAATTAAATTCTGGGCCAAGCTTTTTGTAACGGATTGATCATCCACTGACTTCCAATTATGTTTTTTAGCAATAGATTGCACATATGCTGCAAAAAGACAAAAATTGTAGCGTAGAATTATATTTTTTTTCATGTTACAAACTTTAAGAAATACCTAAAATTGCATTGACACCACCTTGATATAGACCTGGCCGTTTATCATCTGTATTCTTCGAATTTTTCCCTTTTAGAGAACATAAAGGCACTGCATCTTTATTAAAAACTATTTTTAATAGTGCTCGAGCCATATTGGTCTGCTTTTCGCAAGTCTCTGTTACATTTTTTATAGCACACTAACCTCAAAATGCCAACTTTATTGTCGATTTTGAGGTTGTTGTGCTATAAAATATCGTATGAGACTGTTGTGGGAGGTGTTTTTCTACCTTACTCGATTTTCTCACTCTCTTCGCTCGTGCGAAAACCCTCGAGCAAGGTAGAAAACCATCTCCCACAACAGTGTCATAATATACTATTAGAGCATAGCTTTTCACGAACACATCTGATCCTTTTAAAAGTTCGATTACCTGAAATGTACAAAGTTAAAATAATCTCTATTTTTATTTAAAGAATTATAATATCTTTTAGTATCCAAATTAAATAAGCGTTTTAATTATAAATTACATTTAAATTACGTTATTACAAGATTTTATAACTTTTTAAATACAAATATGCAGAAACAGGGTAATATATCTTACTCTATACCAATAAAACCGGATATACTTACACCCTTTGATTCATCAGCTTGCGTAAATTGGAGCGTCCAAATCCCATCATCGTCCTTGTCATCTGGATAATTATTAGACTGTTTCTGAACTGATCATTCAGAATTCAAATTTATATTTTCCTTACATTTTTTCTTTTCATTCAATACGTGACTTTCGTCGTTATCTACTCTCTAAAATTTAAAAATCATTTTATGTACAATCTTATAAATTATTACATATCATACTATTTCTTATTACCGAACTTATTCCAGTATCTTCGTCATCGTCGGAAAAGTTAAGAACACGAGTCTTTCTTTTTAAGCCGTGTACGGATTTCTCCACCTATACCAATACATTATTTGAAGCTTTATTTTATTGTACATTGAGAAAAATCATATGGCAAAGTTTACAATTTCTGTTTGTATGTGGAGGACATACTCGATTTTTCATAAAATTTACTATATTACTAAATTAAATTAATTAAATTTTACTAAGAATATGGGAATTTTTAAAATAAATATTGTAATTTTTATAGAAAATCGAGTATATCCTCGAGGTACAAATAGAAATAGTAATTTTTGCTACACAATTTTTCTCAGTGTATGATTTTAAAATATATAGTTAAGGAGGTCCGAGAGGCATACTAGTCAAAACAGTAACTTACGAAAAAACGTTATTCAATAGAGAAGTTTATGACAATGTATCATGTTAACAAATTAAATATTTAAAAAACTTTGAATATTCATATTTATATAAAACACATATTTATCTTATTTCTTTCTGAAAAGATCAATATAGACCTTGATTTGACTCTAACCTCTAAGGTGATTCTCTGTTTTCAGTACTTTTTTGCGTTATTCTATAAATATCTCTCTAAAACGCCAGGCAACCCTATTTTTGTATTGTATGCACATAAAACTGGAAAGCTAAAGATTAATTTGATACTTTAATAATCTAGAAAAGTTTCCTACAAATGCATGAATTTTTTATTTCAATCGCGAAAAATGCGTTTTCTGCATATTAAACGGGCTAAACGGGCGAACTTTAGAATTAAATATCTTTTCGAAATGCAAGGCAACCTATACTGAAAATTTGTCTCTGGATTCAAATAATCTTTATTAACAATTACAAAATAGATTTAGGTCTTAAAGTTTAAAATTACTTTTCGCTCATACCCCCTTAAACTAACCGGAGAACTGTCCGTGTTTAGAAGAAAATCCGTAGAATCGTCGTCAGATATATAAATCGTATCATTTACAGGCATATTATGTGACCGTCTTCGTATTGTATTTATTTTATTCGAAAGAGTGCAGTTATTCAGGATTTCTTCAAGCTCTGTTGTTAAAGTGCTGTGCATCGCATCCTCAGGCATGTTGTATGATCGTCTACGACTTTCATTAGAGTCATTTACAACAGTTGCATTGATCGTTTTCGAAGATTCTATAAACGATGTGCTGTTCATTGAACTACTCATTTGTTCATGCAGAGTCTGTTCCACAAAATAAATTACGCATTGATAATCGATGTGTGCTTGCATGTAAACTAATTACATAATAAGTATAAATTAATTACATAATAAGTAATTAATTTATAAACGAGAATTTGTAAAAGTTAGTATATACAAGTGATTTCCTAGATCTAACGATTTAATTACTGAAAAATAGCAGACACAAAAGGAAAAGTACCACTCGCAAAGAGGAAATAACGTACTCGGAAACAAAATATTTTAAAAAAATATTAAATCGTGCGCAAATAGTTGTACTTTTCAGATAAAGGAGAACAGGAGAAAAGCAGAAACCGCGCCGCGCCTGTGCAGCAGAAATCGGGTCATAAGGATGGTAGTAATCTGGAGCTTTATTTTAAAAGAGTTCTAGTGCCTAACTACAAAAATCATTGACACTCTGATTAATTGAAACTGAAAATTATTTAGCTTACCATTGATAACGATTGTAGACCATCTGCTACTACCGTGAGGACAGCAAAGCAAGACTCAATATCAGGCCGTAAGGAATTTATTTTCTCAAAAATCCAATTCGGTTTGTTTACATTTTTCAAAATGTCAAAAGAAGTAAACTGATTATTGAAATCGCTTGTACTTGCAACATTATTTGCTTCAAAATCCGTCGGTGCGTTTTTCGATACATTAACATTGATTTGTAGCTCAATTGATATACCCAACTCACTAAAAATCTGCTTATCTTTTATTGAATTTATACGCTTTTTTAAAAGTTTCACTGTTTGTTCCTATAAAAGTTAAATTATCGTTTAAATTTATTTTCATACAAATTTTCAAATATATGTAGTTTAGAAATAATTTGGTACCTTATCTCTATCTTCATTGAGATTAACTTCTGATTCGGATTCACTTTCAATTATCAAATTCCTCTTTTTTGCTTCTCATTATTCATACACTTTTTAGCCTGCTTCGTTGTTTTTTTATTTTTTCGGAGTTTATCCATCAAATCAAGTAATCTTTCTTCGTCAACTATAAAAACAACAACATTTTTGGTGATATTAATTTATAAAAGTAACACAAATATTTAGATTATCTACATATTTAATAAAAAATTGAAATAATTTTTTTATGTATCAGTTTAAATATCATATGAATGAATGTGAAAATATAAGCAAATAAATTTTTATATGATGATAGAATTTTATTAATTTTCATTACTTTAAAGCATATTTACGTATACATTCCCGTAAGAGTCTTTACATAATGTATAAAAATGTCCTTAATATATTTTCTTTTATGATTTAAATGTCAAAATATTAAATATTTGAAAGATAAGAACTTACTTGACATATCAATTATTCGGTCACGATACTCTTTAGCATTTTTCGAGTTTTCTGGCCACATAAATTGTACATCCATTCCCGTGGATAGCTTTTTCTGGCAATCGTCGAATAAAATAGAATGTTTGTAAATAACGCAGAATGAACTGTCTTGACATTCTAATAAGAATTGCATTTTCGACGACATTTTCTTTTTCAGAGAGTAAAAAGATCACAGAACGACTTTTCAGTTTCGCGTCGCGGTTATGTTTGACAAGCTAAACAAATTATCGTTAGTGTTTTTTCTTTTAACAAAAATCATCGATTTTTGATATGCATAAATTTGCTTACTTCTTGTTGTCGAATATTGAAATGTCACAATGTTGAAAATATAAGTTCGAATTTTCATTAGAACTTAATTAATTAAGAAAGTATTTATAAATAACACCTTGGCACATTTTCGTAGTCAAATTGCAGATAATGAGGTGAGTTATATTATTACGAATTAATGTTTATATGCATAATTACTTTTGTATGCATAAAGATGGAAGTATAATTCAATCTATAAAAGTAAAGTCCTTCACAACGTTGATTAATAATGTACACATTTATTGAAATGTCGAATTGTTTAAAAGCTCTTTTAAGTTCGAGCCTAGTAACACTGATTATTTTTAATTAAATTAAGCGTGTTTGAACTATAGCGCTTTAATGAGCTGGTCAATTTGATTAAATTTTGGGCTTGAAAAAAACTAGTCTGTACACTTTTCTTAAAATTTATTATACACAAAATATTTATAAATTTATATCGTTTTAATATTTACTATGCGTGGTACGAAGAACGTGGAAATTCCTGCTGTAACTTTTCGTCGATGGGCGAGGTTAGAAAGACTAAGGATTTTGCAAGCAGACAATGGTCCAAACGATCAAGAGGTGGCTGATGATGTTATCGAAAATATGGAGATCGAAGTACTTATACATAATGTCTAATAATATATAAATTATTAAAATTCAAATAAGAGTACATATATAAAAGTTTGATATATATTTAACAAGTACTGTAATCAACCTTTTTAAATTATAGTTATTGTTGAGTTATTTAAATATTGAATATTTAATGTCATTTAGGCACAAAATACATGCGAAAGTGCTACGACGCAACTCTCCGCGCACTTGAGTAGCTTCTCATCCTAATAGATACGGTCGTCGCACCAAACACGGGGAGCGACATATAACCTATAAGATGAAGGTTCTGCTTTTTATTTTGGCCTCGATTTTGGCTACCACTGCTTTATGGCGGCACGGCCGTAGTCCAGAACATGTTATACGTGCCGTAGCTTTCCGCGCATAAGCTTTATATGCAAACTGACTCGGTCACCGCAAAAACGCATGATAGCGCGCCGTTATTGCACTGTTCTCGAGCTCTTTCCACGCACACAAATTTCAGACTTATAAACATTTCGATTAAAAATATCACAATTTTGTTTACATTAATAAAATGTAAAATTTGTAAAAAATAATTTTTCAAATAAATTTAATAAGATTAATTTGTTATAAACATAAAAAAGAAATAAAAACAGCTTGTATTAATTTGTTAATGTACTTATTGTTCAGTAAATATTAATAGAAAACAAATTAAAAAAAATTGTATGTTGTTGGAACGCTGTTTGTCATATAATATTTTAGATTATCGATTAATCATTTAAAACTGATTGTATGTATTTTATAAAAAAATGAATACCTTAAAATGCGGGGAAAGTTAAAAAGAATAATATTCATGGATTTTTCAAATTTACAGCAATGCATAACGTCTAACCGCACACGGAAAGTTCTACTTATTTTTACGAATTTTTTACCACGTTCTGTTTCTTGTTTCCCCTTACTTAAAAGATCAATTCTTTTTTTCAAAGATGACCAGCTTTAAATATTGGTTTTAGTTTTATATGTTCCTCATGAACGGTTCAAATATTACAAATATGGGAGCTCCTCTGTACAATACTTCTTTGTACACTCAACGTGCAAAATATCTGATTCGAACGATTTGAATTTGTTTGAAATACTGCAATTTCATTTGATCGAATGCATGTTTTAACTAACCTCATTGGAGGATTATAAAAAAATTCAAATTGTTAGAATCAGATATTTTGCACGTCGAGTGTACATGTTTTATGACAAACAATTCCAACCATTAATAAATCATTCTATTAATGAAATATTCAAATTCATTAGTACGGTATAAATAGCAAAAAAGTCAATTTTAACAAATAAGTTTACATTATTCGATTATACATATTTTTTAAAAGGATATTCATAGTGAAATTTGCAATAAATATTGTTAAAAAAGCGTAAAAGCAAAATTTTAATACATAATATGATTGTAAATAGATAATGGATCGTAAAAAAGTATTTTAATTACATCGAACTTCTAGTATATTTATAAAATCTAACATGCTGTCACATATGTTATTTTAACTATATAGTATTCAAAAGTATAATATGTTTTTGATATATTTATAAAATATTTTAAATTTCATTAATATTCATAGGATTTGAATGATGGCGCTATTGAGATAGAAGAAAATAATGATTTGAATGATTTCAATTCCGAAATATCTGACACTGTTTCGGTAGAATCTTTAAATGCATCTGATGACGGTTTTGAAAACGATTTTGAAGAAACTATGGAAAATTTAGAAATTGAAATTGAAAATGATATTTGGATGACAAAAAATGTTTACGAAGGCAGTGAACTATCCGTAGGCGAGTGCGTATGTAAAATTCTTGACTTTTTTATAGATAACTCATTAACAAAAAAGGGCTTAAACGATTTAATCCAACTTATAAATTTGTTCATACCAAAGCCAAACAATCTTCCAAAAACAAAATATTTTTTTATGAAATTTCTTGAAAAAATTATGCCAAACGATTCGAAACTTATGAAAAAACACCGCATATGCGAAAACTGTTCGCATTATTTAGGCGTATATAACACTAAGCCTGCAGTTTCCATATGCGAAAATTGTGAAAGCCGTAAAATTAACGGAATTTTCGTCGAGTACGATTTAAAATCACTTATAAAAGATGCTTTCGAAGTAAGAAATCTCAGTTATTTAATAAATGTACATAAACAACAAGAAAGATACGATCCGAATTATGTGAGCGACATAACATCAGGCACGGTCTATCGAAATTTAAAGCAGGACGTTATTCCAGGAGATAATGATGTATTTTTAATCTGGAATACAGATGGATTACCTATAGCGAATAATTCAAATGGGCAAGTTTGGCTTGTGCAAATTCAAATCGCAAACATTCCTCCAGAATATAGAAGAAATTTTAAATTTGTTACCGATATTTATTATAGTACAGAAAAAAAACCCAGATATGACGTCATATTTAAGGCCATTTGTTAATACATTAAAAGATTTGTATGAAAATGGAATCGATTGGCTCGATAAATCCAGCAATGTTGTAAAACATTGCGTCGTAATAGCACCGGTTGCTACATTAGATGCTCCGGCAAGAGCACCAGCTCAAAACGTTATGCTACACAACGGGGAGTGTGGATGTACATGCTGCGAGCATAAAGGGGAAACATGCGCGACGGGTTGCGGATTCAACAGAGTTTATCCCCCTTTAATAATATATGCAATACGACGAACGAAAGAGCGAATGCTTTTGCAGGGATTAGAAGCTGTAATAAATAATGTAAAACATATTAAAGGCGTAAAAGGACCTTCCATAACTGCGTTGATTCCTGCATTTGATACGGCTCGTTCTTTTGTGCCTGATTATATGCACGCAGTTCTATTTGGAGTTTTTCGAATGCTACTTTCACTATGGTTCGATACAAAAAACAATAGAAGTCCTTTTTACATTAAAAAATCACTGCGAAATGAAATCGATAAAGATATTTTTAAATTTTGCCCCCCCCCCCCCCCCCCCCGACTATGTAACACGCATGCCGCGAAATTTTAAATACATACATTATTGGAAAGCTTCTGAGCTCAGGGAAGCTCTTATACATACCTTTCCCATTGTATTAAAAAATAGGCTTCCAAAAAAATATTACGAGCACTTCTTGATGCTTTCATATGCTACAACTCTTTTATTAAAATCTAAAATTCACATGCAAGAAATCGAATTTGCTGAATGCCTTTTGAATTTATTTGTAATCGAAGCAGAAGTACTATACGAGCGTAATAAATGTTCCTTTAATGTACATCAACTGACACATTTAGCAGAGAATGTACGTTTATGGGGGCCTCTTTGGGCTTGGTCAGCGTTTCCATTCGAAGATGGCAACGGACAAGTAAAAAAACTTGTACATGGCCCAAACAAAATTGAAATGGAAATTGTCAATACCATGTATATTCTTAATGCTCAGAAAATACTTAGAAGTAAATTAAATATTGCCAAACAACATCAAAATGACACTGTGATACAAGTACTGGGAAAGCCCATAAATAACGTTTTTAACGAAAATGAATTGGAAATTATAACTGATTTTTGTTTAGCACATCACACAACGATAGAAAGTATAGAAGTATATACGCGGGTAAAAATTGGCAAAATTACTTTTACTTCTCAAATGTATGATCGACAAATAAAGCGATGTAACTTTCATATTTTCTGGCATAACTCCTGCTTTGGAGTAGTACTCTGTTTTTTGTCACTCAATAATGCTTTTTTTGTAGTTACTAGGCAGTTAATAAGATGTAATAATAGGGCAATTAGAATAATGAATGAAAAATTTGGAATCGACTTTTCAAACTATATTGTACCGATTCGCAATACATATTGTATTCAGATATTACCGTTAGAAGTAATTCAAGGAAAAGTATCGCGCATTGGTAATTATATTTGTTTTCCTCCGAATAATAACGAGAAAAAGTAACTTATCTTATGTAACATTTATTAGTTATAACATACTTAATTTGTCAAATCCTTTAATAAACGTTTCTTATACATACTGTGTAATGTGTGGTTTTATTATACTCTTTATATATACACTGTAAACAATGACTTGTAAAAATATTACTCTCAGAGTAGTATTTTTACAAGTCATTTTTTACAGTGTAGTATTCATTAAGAAAATGATGTCATAAAATATTATTATGATATTGATATCGCAAAATTTGATAACAAAATTTGTTAGTAAATGATACATTTTTACATAAAATGTTTAAATACAACTTTTCGATTTTACGATATTTATATGGATTTTCGATTTAGGATACTCACATGGATTTTCTCAGTGTTGTATCTACATTTTATATAAAGTTTATATAATTTATATAGAATCGTTTTTGGATACAATTTGTACAAAAAGTATATACCAACTATTGTGTAAAATTTTTATACAATTTATATAAAATATTTTTACTTGGGATAAGCTACAATTATTATAAAAAAGGTGCTTGCAAAGATGTTCCATATATAGGGACTAACGTAATTTTATATACACCCAACGTTCATTAATTCGTTTCGCACGCTTTAAGAGCATACCAATACGAATACTTATATTTGTGTTTCAGCCAATGAGCGCCAGCAAAATTCAAATAACCTTAAACGAATTAATGTGCGTTGGGTGTACCCATTGTGAAACAGCCAAATATTTAATGAAAATAGCATTAACATAAAAATAACGTGTAAATAATTCGAATCTATGGATGGAAAGCTACAATTTAAGCTATTATAGGTATTTTTAAATCACTTAGATTTATAATTACAGTGAAATAACATAGTCGTGGTGATAAGCTGTCTCGGCTAAAAAAGACACTGGTTTGTACGGTTCTGAAAACACATACAAATAAATGTTTTTTTTAAAGTTACTTTTTATATAATTATACTTATGTTTGTATGTTTAAAAAAAAATACAATCATAAATATCAATATGATTTGAATGGTTCTTTATTAATATTACTATTATTTCTTATTTTATCATTTTGTTTACTGTTCCATGTAAGGGACACGTTTTTGAAAGTTTTCCATAATAGGTATTTACCTTAATTGATATTAATGTATTAATACAGTGTCTTAAACAAAGTTTGTCAGGTGTAGTTAATCTCTCCATTCAGACTCATCTCAAACAGAAATTTTAAAAGGATTCCTAATATGTATGAATGTCGCTATTGTGACCTTAATTAATAATTTAAATTGAAAAATATAACAAAATGGGACTGCAGATTCAAAAACAAACTATTTAGTTTTAAAAATTTTCTGAGTTTGAATAGAAATATATCAGATTTAGACAGGAATAAATGGAAAACGTATTTTTAAACTTATTAATAATTAATACAATAAAGTTTAATTTAAGTCTATAGTGTATTGACTGAGAGAAAAATTCATAAAAATTTTATAATTTGTCAGCTGCCTAAAGTAGGAAAACTCCATAATAGTGTTATATGGTTTCGTATAAGTTACATTTCTAAATTTGTATG
The DNA here is from genome assembly GCA_949152435.1 of Gastracanthus pulcherrimus. Lineage (NCBI taxonomy): Eukaryota > Metazoa > Arthropoda > Insecta > Hymenoptera > Pteromalidae > Gastracanthus > Gastracanthus pulcherrimus. Next base: position 30,091,907 of record OX424574.1, on the reverse strand, counting down.
TAATGATTACGTATTTATTGTCCGGAAATAAACTTTTTCTTTCTGAACAGAGCTTTAATAACGTTATTAATGAAACGAGAATAGTACCTATTTAAAGGTTTTTTAGTTTGAAAAAATATTTCATGCAAGAATTGTATATTTCTTACAGCCTGAACCTCAGCTTTCTATAACGAATAATTAATAAATTAGTTTGTATTAAATACATCGGAAAAATTATTTAATTATTATTTAGCATAACTAAATTATGATTTCTGAATCATTCGCATTTCCAAATATAAGACTTCCCACGCAAAAAAAAATATACGATCTGAGTCTGCCAGTTCATTTTCAACGCTTCATTAGCAAACCCTATAAAACACCAAATACCTATCAACGCAGAAACTCGTAAAATGCGAACAACACAGCCTTCGTGCAAAGTGCCATATTGATTTATATCGGAAACGACAGTCGTCGTCGTCGTAAAAAAATAATAAATATCCCCCGCTAATCGATTCCCACTGCCCAACACTCGTTAAAACGCTGTTTACACCGCTACTGCAGCCGCGGCAACCTGTTGCAACAAAAAAATATCGATGCACGCCTATATACCATTCGCGCACCTCGAGAGACAGAGAAAGAGACAAAGTATATGCGAGGGTGTACACTGTACAGCGTATATAGGGCGCACACCCGCCGAACATGGGAACTGATCGCGAGCTGTATTACGAACATATGGTCCCCCGCACGCCAATACATATCGGATGGCGCGGCGCAGCGTCAGATCGTCAGCTCCGCTCTCTTTCCACCTTTGTTCCACCTACTACTACTATATACCTACACCCGAAAAAGCGAGGTGCACTGCTACCTGTGAAATAACGCAGCTAAGGGGCGCGAGAGATACACGCAGAGAGAGAGAGAGAGAGAGAGAGAGAGTGTGTATTTTTCGATCGATTCGCCTTTTTCGCCATATGCTGCCTCGGCGCGAGTTGACGAGTGTGGTGCATGAATGTAGTTTCATGAGAACGTTTCGCGTCTCATCTCGTATGGTGTGCTTGTAATTTGACATGGGAATTTCCTGGTCTGGAGAGATGATGATCTCGTTTGGCTCGTCGGGTCATAATGTGTTTACCGTAATGCATTGTTGGAGCTGCGGGGTTGCGATGGAGTGGTGCGTGGATTCTTCTTTTCAATTAGTTCTCATAAATAAACTTTTAATAGGGTACAAATAAGCGTGATTAATGGGTCCGTTGCTTTATGGATATTAAGATTGATATTTTATTCATTTTTAATTTATTTATTGCCGATGAATTTTCTTAGTTTGAGATCGTAATATGCGAAACTCAGTCACATTGTCTACCATATTGTTTTATTACGATATTTAAGTATGATGAATATTAAATTCCTTGTTCTTGGAAAAAATAAAAACAATAAGATAATAATTATATTTTTCTTTGTAAGGTGAACCCTGGTAGAAATCTAAGCTGATTTATAGCGAGATATTTGCTAGATTTTTCAAATCTGCTTTAATTTTGTTTAAGAAATTAGCTAGAAATTAGTTAAAAACGACATGCTGTTTAGCTAATTTCTAGCTAGATTCTGCTTAATATTCTAGTTAATATAAAATTGATAAACTAAGTAATTTAAATATTAATTAATAATGGACATAATAACAGTTTTATAATAGTCAAAGTAATACGCAATTCTAATCATACTACAATAAGTATTTTACTAAATTAAAGTTAAAAATGTACCTTAAATGTCTAGTAGTAATGGAGGTTAGGTTATTTGTTTACATAACGATGCGTGCATTTAAAAAGTATTATTTACACAAAAAGTACCAAAGTCCCGAGTAAAATTTAAGTGTCTTTATTAAAGAAATTTATGTTATAAATAATCGAATGCATGTAGTCATATAATTATTGTTATTTTACAAATAACAATAAAAACAGAATAATGTAAGTTATGACGAAATTTGGAGAATTGGTAAACAAATATTTGTAGTTTTACAATTAAGTTTTATTACAATATTTTATTTTCGACATCAATCACAAAATTTTTGTTGACTAAGTTATGATTGACTAATTTTCGGAAAGGAAATTATTAGTTATCAAATACTTTTAGTATTGCATATACATATTTCTATAATCTCGTAAGTTGTTATTTGTTGATAAAAATATTTATTTTGGCGGCATGCTTTATTGAACATTCAATAAAGTATAATAACGTATTGTAATGGATTATATGAGAGGATTCAGAGAGAAGGAAAATAGAGCGACAAACCTTTGAAGTAAAGTGAAGAAGTGGGAGAAATGTGATGAGAGAGGAATTATTGCCGAAACTGGGTCTCAATCGCTAAACACCACAGTATGAAGAGCTACGTTTTCTCGCTCGCGGCGCGAGCCGTTGGCTCGCTCGCAATCCTCTACACTGCAATTACTTACATCAGCGCAGAAGCTGCATAATTTCCTTGCCTCATAAAACCTCATGAATCCGAGGGACGGATTCATGTCAACGCAGATCTGCTGCCTACATCACCCTAAATTTTGGGTATTAATATCAAGATAATCAACTATTATTCATCGGCGAAGAAAAGAAGAAAGAAGAGTTGTATGCGTAGTATGTGTGAGTTAGCGTTCCTCTATTTATTTGTAAAATACATGTATATATATGGTCTATTTTATAATCGTAATCCACGACCCATTTGTGATATTTATTAATACATTGATTTCTTTTCTATAATATAAATAAGTATCATTTATTTATTTCCTAGTTACCATATTAAATATTATACCGTACAGTATATTTTTATAAACTAATAACTTTTCAAAACAAAATATAAATGGTTAGATTTGCAAACAAAATACGGTATTGCTTAAAGCATAGTCTTAAGCAGATTCTAGCCAGATATTGGCTATAATTTGACTTATTAATAGTTTATTAATCTGGCGAATAATTAATAAGCTAACCAGCTATTCCAGCTAACTTTCTACCAGGGAAGTCTTCTGTGTACAAAACTGATTTGATATATTAAAATCCACATAAGTATTAGACTAAGGAAGAATAGAACTTATTTGTTATAATAATATTAAATTAATACTACATTAATGTTTAATTAATTTTCAAAATAATAAAATACATCTTTGATCTATTTATATAAAATTGTATATAAATTAGTTAATTTCATATGTTAATTCTTCAGTAAATTTTAAATCCAATTAAATGTTTAGAAATAATACTCGAAATAATAAGTATAAGTAGTTAATACATAATCCTCATTTATTTAATTATTGATGATTAATAATAATACAAAAATTAATCGTGAAATGGGACTAGATTTAATATAGTAACAGTATTGATGGCAACGTAGAATCCCTCCTAAAAGATCATATACATAATTCCTAGAACAGCTTCAAAGAAACTTATGTAAGGCTTATACTGCACTTCACCCAACGGATCCATCTACATCCTCGAATCTTCGCATCAAAGCGCTTCATCCGAACTACACCTCCGGCGACATTATTTGCCCCAAATACATCCGCTTCCTCTTTATCCTCCCAATATACCGGCATGCCTCCTACTAACCAGCCTCTAAAAAAATAATAGCAAAAAAACCGTTCTTGTCGCCGCGTACATAGATTTCCCTACGTACGCGCGCGCGTGCAGAAGACAAAAAGCCAGATGAAAATATCGAATTCACTTATATGCGACACACAGCTGTTGAATCGACTATGCGCGCGATGCGTCAGCGATGCGCGCGGACGACGACACGTTAAATGTCCGTTAGTCGTCCGGAAGTTCAATGTTATTAAAATCAGCCGGTCGTGGTGGTGGTGGTTGTCGTCGGTTCAAACGGGGTAAAAGAGGAGAGGTGAAAAAATCCTGAAACGGGTCGCGTGTGTAACGAACTTTTGCTCTCTCGCGCGGGAATCAGGAGAAGGCGAAGCCAAGACGTTTGCTCTCTGGCGCGGCAGCAGCCAAGACGTTGCTGCCGACAACATGGTGGTGCGCACAAGGGTTCGTAGGGTGTGTCGAAAGTAAGGCAGTTTTTTTTCGATGACAGTGATTTGAATATGAATTTTAATTAAGCACTTATTTTTTATATTTTAAATACCTATTTAACAAATTATAATTTTTTTTACTGTGGAAAATAATATGTCAAATATAAACAAATTTTGTATTTAAAATATATAATATTAATAAAATATACATTTATAATGCTTTTATCTATTATTTATCCAAGAACACAAGTAGATATCAAAATTAAATTATTAACTTTCAAAATTATTCATTAAATATTGTATTGGTTATTTTAGCACTTTTTTAAGTACATGTAGGCAAATGGGTTATGTTTTTCTTTAAAATGTATTGTGATAAATTTAAACCTCCGATTTATACGTTGGTGATTAATTTGATTTTTTAACTAAAAATTATCGACTGTCTTTAAGAAAAATTGTTATACTCATTCATAATTATATGTAATACTCATTTAGTAATTTTTATATAAATCAAGTGTGCCCTGATTATACAAACAGAGAAAGTAATTTTCTATCTACGATTTCTCTTGGTATGTACAAACTAAAATTTTATTTCTGTTTAATTTGGTACCAAATATAGCTTGCGGTAAGAAAAATAAACAGTCGGTAGTAATATAATATATATTGTAGTGCAATATCGGTGCAATTCAATTTTTATAGTATCCTTAAGGTGATGCTAAAGCCACCTGTCACTGACCAATACGAGGACCCACTTTTCTCATTTCATTTTCAATTTTGAGTAAATATCCCTATGGAAAGTTGTTACTCAAATCAAAAAGAACAACTTTCCAGAGAGATATTTTCTTAAAATTTAAAAATTAATGAAAAAAGTTGATCCCCGTATTTACCAGTAATAAGGGTTTTAACATCACCTTAACACAAAACACGTTAACTAAAATTAATTAAAATTAAAAAATAAAAATAGTGAGTTATATTAAATACCTGGTAACCTCAAATACATTGGATTTTACTAAAGTTTGAAGTAATTATCATTAATCGGTTTTTCTTTAGAATATTTAAATACTATTAAAAATCTAAACTCACAAAAATAAAGAAATAAAATATCATTTAAAACAAGTTAAATCCTCAACAAAAGAGAAAGTAATTACACGCTTTCAAACTAAACAACATCCTAATATCCATTGACCAAGCTCATCCACAAAAGAAGCACCGCGCACTCGACAGTCCGTGCACTCACCAACCACCCCGTATAGCAAAAAATAAAAAACGCCAAGAAACCAGAATCATCCGAAGAAACCGACTATGAGAACGTTAAAGCATAGGACGACTACAACGAAGCAGAATAATAAGAAGCAAGGAGCCTCGCACTGGCTGCCGCAGCTCGCCGAGGAGGAGTAGAAGGCGTTGCGCGGCTTTGGCAAGTATAACATGCTCCGGGTGACAAGTACCCGCGCGCGGCCCATCGCACGCGGATCAGAAATCAGAGACTCCCGAAGGTACGTAAGACATCGCGCGAGCAGCAGCAAGCCATCGGCGTCTAGCCGCTATAGCTCCATCCATCCATCCTGGGCGGGGACATCCGGTCTCCGATTACGCATTCACCTCTGGTCCGTTTGCGCTGAGAGTAGCTCGCGAGCGAGCCCGCGCTCCGCGAGGAGAAACGAGAACGAGAGCGCAAGCAGCGAGCAAGAAGAAGGAGGAGTAGGCGAAAGAAACGAGTAGCCGTGGCTCTTGTGTACCTAGCTCCTTGACGGTGGGAACTTCTTCCTCGGATGGGATTCTCACTGCGCGGCTTTTAGTAGAGATCAGTGTATGTGTGTGTGTGTGTGTAGTTGGAAGGAGAGGCTCTTTTTGAAGAGTTGCGGAGACTTTGAGACAGAAGAGGAGAGAGGAATGAGGCTTTTTTAGAGGATGAAATGGGTGGATGATGAGTGTTGAATGTTTATTGCGCAATGACGAGAGTATGGGTTGTTGAGTGTACGGAGTCAGGGGTGGCGGAGCGTATGGGGATGCGAGTGAGTTGTCCCCATGCTAGGGCGCAGTGAGTGAGGAAATCTCCATGATTGAAAAAGGGGAGCAACAATGAAAATTAATATTCCTAAAACAACAAAATCTGAACGGTAAATCGTAAACCAAAATAACCCAAGAGCTATAAACTTAAAAAACCACGGCCTCCTTTTCTATATATATATATATATATATATATATATATATATATATATATAATAAAAAAGTTCATAAAACAACAAGCCTAAATGCGCGGTATGTGTAAAACAAAATATTATAGGAATCCTAAGTTCAAATAAACCAAGCGTCATATTCGCGACCCCACTTTTTTATTGCATGCAAAGAAACTAGAGAAGGAATAACGATTATTTTGATAAGCAATAAATTTTTTATCTTTTTTGCAAATATATGAATTTTTTGATAGAATGACGAAAAATACGTTTTATTTATAATCAGTTTACTTAAACGAAACATTTAAAATTAGGTATCTTTTTACATGCCTCACAAGTTATGCTGCAGTTTTGTCAGTACAATACAGATATATTTATTCTTCAATTTAACTATTTAAACCATTTCTTCCCAAGCGGCCATTTTATAGTCGATTGGTTTTTTTGCCTAAAACCGCCATTTTGGAATTTTCCAACGGAAATTTCAAATTTCTGACTTCAGAATCGGAAAGAGCGGACAATTTTACTTCAGAATAATGCTATTGGTTATTATTATTTTTTTTCGACATTTTTTTAGGCAGAAAACCAATTGACTATAAAATGGCCGCTTGGGAAGAAATGGGTTAAGAGGATGCGTCAGACCTATACTTTACCTGTAGATTCGAAAATTTCGTTTTTCTCAAAAAATATGCATCAGAATCAAATTTTCTTTTCAGGGTATCTTTGTTTACATAAAATACACAGCGGAACACTCAAATCATTATCAGAATCGAAAATTAGCAATTATGTGACTACTAATTTTCGATTCTAATATCAATTCGAGTGTTCCGCTATGTATTTTCCCTAGATCCCTTGTAAGAAATTGCCGATAAGTTCTGCTCAATAAATTAAAAACTGACGATAACTGTTAGAAATCCGTTAAACAAGAATCTGACTAGAAATATACCTTATAGGCATCACTGATTTCTGGTTAGGAATCTGCTAAGACCCTCAGACGGTAACAAGTGAAAAGCGTTATCGATCGAAATGTAAATATTGCAGTCGATATTGAGATTATAACCTTAAAATTCTGCATTTTTCAGTTGACTTTTCATACTTTGTGCGTGATAAACTTGTACAATTATAATTGTATACACATAAAATAACATTAACTTAATATTTTTTGTTACTAATGTGTATTTAAAGATATAATCACCAGTTTTACTTCTTCCCTAGATTCTGCCTTGAACGGCATACAAAATGCATGTGATTACTCATAGGGTTTTTGGGTAGATTTGTAAGCAAGATTCTACCGATATTTGAAAATTCTAGGTGAATTATAGGCAGAAACTCGACAACGTTCTTACCAGGAATAAAGCAATCCTGAAAAACAACTTTTTGGCGTAAAACGAATTTTTAGAAGCCAACTTTTACTTTCCTATTAAAAAATCGAATGATTTACCTCAAATTTTAAGTGTTTCACTGTTTATTTGGTCCAAATAAAGCGATCCCTAAAAAGAAACTTGATTCTGATGCGTAATTTTTCCAAAAATTGAAAATTTTATTTTTATATACCCGTCGGTAAAATAGGTCTGACGTATCCCCTTAAGTAAAAATCAGATGCTATCTAATCTTTGTAATGTAAAACCCTTCTATGTCATGTCTTGCGCCAAAGTACGTTAAACTTATTAAAAAGTTACTGGTAATTCCAGGATCCTCGTGCACATGCGAAAGATCTTTTTCTTCTTTACGAAGGTTGAAAACCTACTTAAGAGCTCAAATGGTACAAAAAAGGCTTAACAGCACTGTAATATTAAATATATACAGAGATGAAGCTAAAAAGTTAGACTTGATTACAATTATTAATGATTTTATTTGTAAAAACAGCTTAAGGAAATTTACTTTTACTTTAAAATAAATTTTCTATAGTAAGACGATTTTTGAACAGTTCATTTATAACCCCCCCCCCCCGGGGGGGGGGGATCACCAGTGACTTCTCATCCCCATGATAGTAAAAGCTGCTCTGCCGCCCCTGTGCGGAGTGGTTGTGTTCATGGGAGATTTATCGTGGAAAGGGGGTGTATTCTCTTGAAGGAATGAGTGACTAGTTTAGAACGTTTTGTCAATCGTGATGGTGTCTTTTTAGACGATTGCTTGTGAGAACTTGATTGGAATATGGAGTTATCTCGATTTGTGTAATACATAAATAAGTATTTAATATATAACTAATACTTTCAATGTACAATTGTTTTAGATTATAATAATTTGCATCAGATTGGCAATATTAATTATTAATCATACAGTGAAAGAGGGTGTTGGCTCAGATTTTAAGATCTATTCAATCCTGATAATCCATAATTTTAATATAATGTTTTAATATTCGCTATGAGCACGACATATATTATACACAAAAATAGCGCCATCTTACGGTCGAGTGACGTAATCTATTAAAATAATTTTTATAAGTTTCTGACAATTTATTTATTAAATTATTTATTTATTATTAAAAAACATAAGGATATTCTCAGATTCATTAGTAATTAAAAAAAATATTATTTTCATTGAATATCCATAAGAGCCTGTGTATTTTGTACTACCCCGATCACGTCACTCGACCGTAAGATGGCGCTATTCTTGAAAATAAGATAACATAGGGTAGAGTCAGTCGGTAGAGTGTCGGATTCCCACGCCGGTGACCCGGGTTCGAATCCTAGTCTCTGCCGATTGATACAAGCACCTCTGTAAAAATTACATGTGCTTTGTTTACAAACACACCGCAGACCCCCGTCGTCGATTAGTACCACATGGGAGCACAAACATGGCGACGTTAATTAAAAAAAAAAAAAAAAGATAACATATACTATACACATGCTCATAGCGAATATTAAAACATTTTTAATAAAAAATAAACTTAATTATTTTCGCCAAAAAGTACGGCTTTTATATTGTGTTTATATAAAAAGTCTTATAACAAATTTCAAGTGAATGGGTCAATTTCTCCTGCACAATATTTCTGGGGTTAGATGGAAATTTATCAAACAGAGTAATTTGTATTCTTCCGATTCACTTTAAATTATTTAAAACTAACATTTTTTATTTTTTTTCAATAAACCTATTCAATGACATAAATTTAGCGCAACTCAATATTGAATAATGTACTTTTAACAAAAATTATGAAATTAATATTTTAATTAAACAATAAAAATAAAGAATATGACAATGTTAATATTTAAGTTGCAATTTTATCTAACACAATTTTTTAAATACAATCCAAGAAACCGAAGTTCAATAATAAAAAAAATACATATGTATATTGCATAAAATACAGAATAGAACTTGTTTAATGTATTCAACAAAAAACTTAAAAACGAACATCATTATTGCTAACTAACTTCCCCCTCAAAAACATTCATGAATTTTCACCTCGTTTTTCTCTCTACTCCACTTTGCTCGCCCTTTCTTAACTCCCTTCTTCCTAACCATGCCGCGCCACTTCGTTAAGTCTCGCACTCTTTCCCCGTCTTCCACTACCTCCTCGCGATCGGCAAGTAAGATCCTGCAAAATTAGGTTGACATTCTTCACTCAGCTCTCTTTTTCTATATATATATCTCTCTCTCTCTCTCTTTCTCTCGAAAAACGCGCCTTCCAAAGGCGGAAGAACGGCCAAACGGGCGCGCACAACACAATACGCCCGAGACGAAGGAGAGTATGCGGAGTCGCGCTAATCCCATGGGGCTATCATACGCTCGACTGGTCGCGGACTATGGGGATCCGCGCGCGTCCCGTCAAGCCAGGCCGAATCGAAAATAAGGCCCACAAGACTACAGTGTACGGGGGGCCCGCACAGCGGCACAAAGTCCCCGCGCGTAATGGAGGATAAGCCGGGGGGCTTCGGACTGACTCTGCGCTGCACTGCGCGCTGCAGCAAGTAAAGAGAGAAAAAGAGAGTCTTCGCCGACTAAAATGCTTATGCACGCGAGCAGCTTGTGTAAAAATTGCCTGCGTTCGGGTACAATGGGAGTGAGAGAGAGAGAGAGAGAGAGAGGTTTAGTTATGGCCGAGTTTTAGGGGTAGAGCGAGGTGAAATGTTTTGCAATACTGGGGCGGAAGTAGGATCTTGGTAGTTTGATAAGAACGGGTCAGTTGCATGAAATTTTGTTAAGGTTATATGCTATTTCTTGACATTTATTTTATGAACATTTTATTTTTAAGCATAACGCGTTCTATCTACGTTTTATTTAAGGTGATCATGTTACTACAGTAAAATTATATAAAAACGTTTGGTTTGTATTTTACAAGTATAGAACTTAATTATGTTATTTTCACTTAAGGGAAGAAGCTACCGATTTTTAGTAAAAAAATCCAATTTTTTTAAAACTATTTTTTTTTACTTATTTGAAGCTGTACATAAATGGTTGATCATGCTATTTTTATTCATATGAGGCATTTCACGTCAAGTGTCCTGAGGCGAAAATAAACGACAATATCAGCGACTTTTGCGTTCGATATAAATAATATAAGATTTGTTTTTAAAAAATTTATCAATAATGGTTCTTTTAGTTTTTTTACGAGCTTTTTGATGGTGATAATCATTTTTCAAAATTTTCATAATTTGACCTTGAAAAATCAAAAAGAAAACAATATTTGCATTTTTTTCAAGAAACGTAATTTTTTTTAATACTTTTAAATGAAAAGTTAGTTTTTATTACATGAAAATCATCTTTGTCTCTAAAGAGTTTTTTCGTATTTTCGAATAACAGAGCTTCGAAGAACGCGTGACCCTCCACCGCTCCAGCGCTGGGGCAGTGCAGCTTCTACCTCATAAAAAAGTGTAGTTAAAATGTACTATGTATGATACATACATGTTTCTTATATTTTTCTTAAGTTTTCTTTTTGTTTACATTAGAATTTTTTACTACTTTCGTAACTTTTTTGTAATCGTATTGTTTTTCTTAGTTTTGGTTTGCTTCGTCTGTTTTATTGTTCTTTTAATTTTTGTTTCACTCAAATGGGTAATTACAGGCCCATATCCCTAATATCAAATCTCGCAAAAATATTTGAAAAAATAATTCATAACAGATTACTTGATTTTATCTCAAAATGTAATATAATAAGCAAAAAACAATTCGGGTTTATGAAGAACATTGGTACTAAAGACGCCTTAAGCTATATCACTAAAACAATATATAAAAACCTGGACCAAAGTAAGCCTATTGCTGGTGCTTTCTTAGACCTGGCAAAAGCTTTTGACACAGTAAACCATAAATTTATACTTGACAAGCTATATGTACTTGGGATAAGAGGGACAGCTTTTAAACTTATTGCTAGCTACCTAAACAATAGGAAACAAAAAGTAAGGATTGGTCAATATGAAAGTGATTTTGAAATAGTAAACACTGGTGTCCCACAATGAACAATATTAGGATCATTACTTTTTATAATATATGTAAACGATTTACTAACAAAAATGCCTGAAAATTCTATTTTTTCATATGCCGATGATACAGCTCCAATTACTACTGGTGATACCTGGACAGAGGTGGAAAATAAAATAAATAGATACCTTGAAGAAATATCTATTTGGCTAGCATTAAATAAATTAACATTAAACATACAAAAAACTGTTTATATAACTTTTGGTAACTATTACGATAATGTACCGAAAATAATGGAAATCAAAATAAACAATCAAATTATTGAGAGAGTTAAAAGTACCAAATATTTGGGCATCATTTTTGATTTTAATTTAAAATGGGATGAACATATAGAATATCTAATAAAAAAAACCAGATATCTAATTTTTATTTTCAACAAAATATCCAAATTCATGGGAACCAAAACTCTCAGAATCATTTATTATGCTTTTTTTCATAGTATAATAAATTATGGTATTATCGCGTGGGGAGGTGCTTATCAAAACAATTGACAACTGTTACAATCTATACAAACAAAAATAATAAAAATAATAAATAAAAATACTTTTATTACAGACAACCCCTTGAATTTAAGACAACTATTCTCTTATGAAATCATAATGTACGAATACAATAATCTGAAAGAGTTATATATTAATTCCGCCAGTAAAACCAGACACAAACTGGTATTTCCGCCAAAAACTACCAAAACTGTTAGCAATAAAAATAGTTATATTAAAGCTCATCGAGTTTTCAAAAATCTACCTAATGAACTCAAGGCCTTAGATAAGACTAAAAAATTAACCTCCATTAAGATAAAAGAATGGATCAGGAATAATGAATGAAACAGAATTGAATAGGAGGAAAAATTAAGATTGCTTACACTACGTTTAAGTATTAGAATACAAAACAAATACCATAGAATTAATAACCAAATATAAAATTATATATTTAACGTTATGAAAGATAAATAGAAAATATTTTAATATTAGTTATTGAAGAATATATATTTAATGTTGACAAAGCGTTGAGATTAAAAGGGTATCGATAGCCCTATTTAATCTAACCTGTGTATGAGTGTAATACTGTCGTGCACTACGTACTGACAGTATGTATGAGTGATGATGTGTGGCTGGAAGTTATTACTGTGTAAGTACACAGTATTATCTAACCAGTTTTTATATTTAATTTTGTTAATCAGGACCTGCGAACAGGGAATAGTAGTTTCCTCTGCAGGCTTACGGCGTTCTAGTATATCATTGTAAATATATTTTGTACTTGAAATTGTCTGTAATTGTTATTTTGTAACTCTTGAAATAAATAAATAAATAAATAAATAAATTAGCTTTCTTGGCTTTAATTCGCTTTACCTCTTTCGCTCTTTTAACAAAAATGTCGTACTTTGTAGACTGCGAAAATTTCTTCATTTTTAGTTTAACACTTTCGAAAGGTATATATGCGTGATACTGCAATGTGCCTGGAATCGTTACTGCGTTATCAAATCTTTCTTTTTAAGCATTCGCAGTTAAATCATAACTTTGTTTGATACTAAAAAATACCTCTGTTTCTTTACAGTAATTTTTAGCCCATGAATACAAGGCTGCAGCATCAAGCATATGATTTCCTGCAGAACATTGTAACCTAGCCCGTTTCGCACCTCTATTTAAATTAGTGAGCTGTAGCATGAAAATGCTACTCAGCAGTGATTCCAAAATCTTGTCATGAGCAAGAAGATTGGCGAAACTACTTTTGTTCTTAAAGTGCTGACCTGCTCCATCTGTGATGTAATAAATTTTTGTAACCATAAAGTTTGAGTTTAAATAATCAATGATTATTTTTTGATATTCATAAACAGCAATAGCGTCATGATTTAAATTATCAGATAAAATAACCATAATTTTATGTTTAAGTTTACAAGCTTCTATATAGAAACAACTACTGTAAATACAATAGCTTGATTATTATTATAAACGCGTAGTTTTCAGCAAAATCCAAGCAAGCCATAAACTCCCCTTCGTTTAAATTTTGTTTAAGATCTTTTAAAAATAGCGCTTACTGGTTAGCAATAAAATGATATAATTTTAATTTAGATAATCGTTCACAAAATTCGTCTACGAATTCGTCAACTTTCATTACTTGAGTCTTTAATGTGCATCTGTCAGTTTGTGTTCATGTATCAAACATAATTTCTTCAATACCTTTATCATCGAAAACTTTTGTTAAATAATTTTTAATTTCTGCTGCACCAGGACAATTTTTATCCTCCCTTAGAAAACAAGTATCGTTAGGGTCTGAACATACAATTACATTTATGCAATCACGATAGTTTTCCAAAGGTTTTTTTAAAGTTATTGTCACATTCTTTAAATCAATAGCATTAAACATTAATTTTACATTTTCATGTTTTGTAAAAACGCAAACTGTATGAGTTCCACTGGATCCTGCTAAAACACAGTGAGGGGGTCTAAATTGTGTACATTTTGTGAAACCTATCTTTACGTCTTCATGCTCAATTTTGAATTGAGCATATAATTTGTTAAGATTACAAAGTAATAGTCGTTTTTGCATGTAAACTCGAGTTCCATCATCTTGTTTCGCTGATACAAAATCCTTTATTCCAGGCATTAATCGACTTATATCATCTCGTTCATAAAATTTACGTACTAAAGTAATTGTTTCAGTAGATAGTAACTTTCATTTTTTTGGAAATAGAGTTGCTAACATTAATTCTGCGCGCCACCAATATTTTGGAGCGAGAGTAAGCAATAATATTTTTTCGCTTTTATCATTAGATTATTTGAACTTTTCTTTGATTTGATCAAGGGTAGCAACACCAGCTTTATGATGTTCATTATCACATTGAACAAAATAATTATTATCTACTGGAGGGGTTATATCAGAATCTCGAAGAGATTTATAAAAATTAGCTTTACATTTTATATAAATTTTAGTTTCTGCTGGGGGTGAAGAATACTTATTCTTTAATTTACCAGTTAAATGAAATAAATTATTTCCTTCATTATGATTATCTTTTTGAAAAGGATTAAAACATTTAAATTTCCATGATACATCATTTTTTTTCGGTGGCATTATGTAAAATAATGTTTTAAACTAAATTAAAAGAATACACGGAGAGAATTTTCTAATAAAAATTATGACAAAATTCGCAGTAAAAATTACCGTGAATGACTATAAAGCTGGAACGCTCTAACTTTCTGGCAGTTTTTATAGATATTTACGATAAATGTTACCGTACTGAAGGGTAAAATTTACCTGCCCCAGAGTAAAAGTTCCCTGTACGAATCTTAGAGAAAGCCAAAATTTGTGGTAAAATTTGCACGAAATATTTTTTAATAATCTGGATTTTCTTCCAACTGTTGTAGCAGTATCATTAATACTTAAATAAGAAGTACATTATACACATTTATATTTGAGTTAACCTAAAATGCGTACACGCTCAGTTGTTTCCTTTATCAGCTGTCTTCTTTTTCTCAAATCAGGCAAATTTTACCATTCAGTGCGGTAAAATTTATAGTCTGTGCAGTAAAATTTGTAGTCAATGAGGTAAAGTTTTTAGTAAACTATCAGTAAAATGTGCCAGAAAGTAGGAGTATCCCAGCTTTAAAGTTATTTACGGTAATTTATACCCTGAATTCGATTATAATTTTTATTAGAAAATTCTCTCTGTGTATAAATGGATAGAGGAAATGAAATAAAATGAATATGAATCAAATCTGTAATAAAATACAATGTATTTAATTTATAATGTACGCATTAATATACATACAATAGTCTAATTACTGAACTATACAGAAATATTGAATCAATTAGAATACGTTTACCTTAAATACTGATGGTTCAATATTTAATTTAATAAATAAAATAAAAATATCATCTTTGTTCACTCTTAATTTATACATTTCCTTGCACTATTCATTTGTGCATAGAAAACAAAGTAGATTTCGCCACCTACCGACAAAAAATAAATCAACTCGCGACTTTGTGGTTACGCTTGCGGTATTGCCGGCACAGCGAAGCTCACGCGTTCTTCGAAGCTCTGTTATTCAAAAATACCAAAAAAACCCTTTTGAAAATTTAGTATTCTTTTTGATTTTTCAAGGTCAAATTATGAAAATAGCTATCACCATCAAGAAACTCGTGAAAAAAGCTATAAAAATCATTCTTGATAATTTTTTTAAAAACAAGTTTTATACTATTTATATCGAACGCAAAAGTCGCTGATTTTGTCGTTTATTTTCGGCTCAGAACACTTGACGTGACATACCTTATATTTATGTTTAAACTCATTTTTCTCAAAACTTAGTTTTAATAACTTCCTTTGTAAGCCTGCGCAACAGTTCTTCGTGAATCACACTGAAAAAATTTGTACTCTCTTTTTAACATATTTTGAACAAATTTAAAGAGTTTTTTTTATTATTACATAAAATATAATTTTTTTAAATATAAGCTAATATTAAAATATTGCTTATATCGCAAACAATAAAATGTTCATATAGAATATAACCTCCGAATAGTTCAAAAATATTATTTGAAAATATTGCTCTTGAAATGTCTTAATTTTAGCATGAAATGTTCACAAAAAGAAATGTATACATATCCATCGAACCCTTTGCGCACAGTGATAATCATACATATCTCTGTTTTTACAGGTATTTTCAAAATGACTACGTCAAAAAAATATTTTTCTTCTTAAATTAAAGGATTTTAGTGTTTGCTGTATCTTCTTCCCTTAAAGGGTTAAGAGTTACTTAAAAGAGTTTTTAATTAGTATAACCAAAGTTATGTAAGAAAAATAATAAATTTTTAATAGAAAACCGTAATCTTCTCATAAGCATAACTATGATCTCCAAATTGAATAACAAAATTATTTTTAAAAATTTGCATTCTAAAATCTATTGAACAAAATATTTACCAAGTACTGAATAACGTTAAATAGAGCAAAATATTTACATGTAGAAAATTTATATTTTGTATAGCAACAGATTTAAGATAAATTTATTTTATGATACAAAAATATACAAAATTTCGAAAAATTATTTGAAAATCGATTTTTTCTTTAAATGTCGCCTTAGGGTTATATTAAGAAGTTTATGCATACATTAAATTAATGTAACAATATATTCTACGCTTAGCAATTTAGTATCAATCGTAAATATTATAGAAGTGTAAATGTGTAAATGCAGAAAAATGCATTATATTAGTACAAACTACAATATTAAATGTATAAAGTATATTTAAATATTAAAGAATTCTATTTTTATTCATATTTTTAACATTAATCAACATTAAAAATATTATGTATGTTTTGAAAAATAGAATAAGCATATATATAATCAGCTATTGAAACGACTATATTGTTGAAAAGTAAGAAAATCTGTCGACTACAACTTTGCTTTGCTCACTTTCCGTCCCTTTCTCTTCCTGGGTCCCTCGCAGTCTCGGACCGTCGATTGTCAGTTGCCGCCCATTCAGGTACGATTTTGGAATTCGGAAAAAAGTAATCTTTTTCTTTCTCCCATAATGCGAGCGCGGAAAAACGAGATAGCGAGAGATCCCGCGAGATATTGGAGTCGACGCTGAAAGGTCTTTTGCGCTCAATGAATGAAAACGAGGTCGGAGGATTGGGTTTTTTTCCCTCTTCTATTTTTTACCTCGTACCAGGAGTTTCTCTAATGTGGGAAATGGATACAAAGTCCTTTTCAAGCAATTGTGAGAATGAAGATCGCTAAGCTAACGTATGGAGTTACTAATACGTTCTATAGAATGTGTAATGATGTGTTTTCCTGGAATGTCCTTTAACATTTATCGAGTCCTTTTTTTTAAATATTTATGAATAAACTCAAATATTATCAGGTATTAATTATATTTCATAAGTATTATTATTCGACGATACGTGTAATCGTTAAAAATTACAATTGAATGTTTTACATTTTATACAAATTAAAGGCTGACTATACCTGTACTATTCTACTTTTTACGTAAATGATCTTCCGAAAAAGCACAAATTAATTATATATGGAAAATGATAAAGATTGTACGAATAATACACTTATATATAGCAAAATTTATCGCACATTATTTGCGATCAATAATTAAACCGTTAAACACTAATTTTCTGTATCTAAAGAACTGGCACCTATATGCAAATTGTCTTTGCTCCAAATACACGTTCGGCATTCCAATCATTTTAAAAAATGCCAGTTAGCTCCAACTACAGAATAATTTTTCACTTTGAATAATTCAGTCAGTACAAGCATCAATGCATATTCCTCCAAAAAAAAAACACCAAACAGCCTGATTAGCATTGCCAAATTGTCAACGGGTCTATCGCAAAAAATCGTCCGCATGGCACAACGCAAATCAGCCGAGCAGCAGACGCAGCCATCGAACTGCGCCATATACCTCTATATACACCCATAAGCAATACCCCGAAAACTCGGTCGAGTCCTCTTTAAACACTGAATAAGAGAGAGTGAAAAAGTGGCAAGACAACGTCGAGGAAACACAGAGAGGCAGCACGCAGATCGTCATGGCAGTGTCTCTCGTCGGGCCCCGGCTTATACGCGCGCGAGGGGATTTTCGGGAACCTCATTAAATGCAATACCAGTAAAACAAGGCGCAAACAGTGAATGGCGACTGCCGGGATTATACAGAGCACGCCAGTGGAAGCGGCAAAAGCTATACGAGCGAGATAGAAAAAGACCATTTCGAGGCTCTATAATGCGACTGGGCGAGGACGCGCGCGTACATATAGATTCTAAGCTCGAGATAGCGGCGACATAAGACGCGCGCGCGCGTACACGCGGGGGCTATACCTGAGGACTGGATACAGACTGGATGGAGGCTTCAACTTTCTTCTTTTTTCTGTCTTCCGAGACGCTTAGGTTCCGGTGTGCCCTAAGCGGCGAGGGAGGGTGGTATATATAGGTAGCGGCGTATTTGCTTATCAGAGATCGATCGCGCTCGCGCGCGCACCTCGTGCTCCTTTCCTTCCGATCCTCCGACGATGGTGTATGATGGGTACGAGCGCGGTTCTGCGAGGACGGAAAAACTGGACCACCCGTGGAAGCAACCCTTACTTATATAACCGCCTTGGGAGAATGGTGCGATGCGGGAAAAGCCCGAGAATTAGCGGCGATATATATTGCCGATCGTTGCGGCGTGCAACGCGATTATGAATACGGTAAAAGGGATCGTTATTTTGAGAACGAATTTTTCTTTAGTGTGTATTGTAGGTATAGTCGAAAGTTAACAAATTTTAACAAAACTTTTATTGTCGATTAATTAACAATTTATTTTTCATTTTTTGTCTAATCTAATTAAAATTATATAAGAAAGTTTTAAATTGCTTTAATTGTCTCCGTTTAAGTAATTAAAATTGAATCAAACAAGATTCAGTAACTAATTTTTTTTTAATGACATTATTTATAACTTTCAAACTGCAATGAATTTTGTAATAGATACCCTCTAAATTGTTTACGTTGATTCTCAAATTGTAAATAATACTCTACAACCCTGGTTGAAAATTAATCTAGAACTATGTAGATCTATCTAGTTTGCCAAGGAAATAATCGAGGGCCTCGATAAAACTAGATAATTTTTTACCAGGGAATAGATATATTTTATTTTTGTAGACAATTATTTTGAAAACATTGTATAGAATATTGTAAAATATAAGCGTTTGCACGTTAGCAAAAATTGACTTACAAATTTTCTTATTCTGATAGGTATTTATTAAAATAAATGGCGCTTATAGTTATTAAAATAAATAGCGATTCCCTGGTAGAAAATTAACGAGTCAAATTACTTAAGATATCAACGATTAGCTAATCTCGTTAGCTAATCTTAACTAATATTAAGGATAAAATCCAGCTTAGGATTCGCTAAGAGATCTAAATTATACAGATAAAAAAATTGCAGTATATAATTAAAAATATTTTTTATTTATCACGTACATCAAATCAAAAGCGCATGCTCCAATTTAATTCTCAGCAAAATACAGCAGACCGTTACACCGCGTCGCATATTTAAATCGGAGTTGCAATTTATTTCGGAGTCTCATCACTGGATTACACGGGATTGTTTTTTGTGTTAAAAACCCTAATTTATTTATATTGTTAATTTTTTAAAGCAATTGAGTGATTTATTAACTATAATTGTTAGCAAACGCAATATTTTCAAAAAATATAAATCATTTAATAACCTAAAATTGATGTAACGATCAACGGACTATAACCATTAATAGTGTCATATATCTAACTAATATAGATGTTAAGAGTACAAAAAAACATGAAACTAAAATAAATTGTCCCAAAAACCCCTCGCGCGACTTAGAATTGAACGTTTCAAAGTAAACGTTCTTCAGACGAAACGAACAAACTTATATATATTTTGTGTAGAATTGTTGTTCGCAAAAGCGCGAAAACGTTTTACTTCACCATAACCCGGGATATTTATTTACAAAGTGGGGATAGATTTGAAAGCTGAATGTACATACATTTTAATCATTTATAATTAAACAATTATTATCAAATAGTTACTCTGATAAGTAAACTTAATCGATTCATTATTAAATTACTTCTGAATATATTTTTTAAATTAACGAGTTTTTAACTAGTCCGTAACGAAAAAACGTCGCCAGGTACCGGGGTATTTAGCTAATTCCTTAAGGATATATTAACTAATCCATATAAAATTACTTAAACAATAGCTAAGAACTCCTTAACGTTTCTACCAGGGTTATATTTTATTCTTAAAATAAAATCTAATGAATTCCAAAAATACCTATATACGTTTCTTATAATAACTAAAGTTTAGAATTTTATTCCTTATTTTAATAATAAAATAATTTTGAGACGCAAGAAAAATAAGTAATCCTTTTTGTTGTGAATAGACTATTTCTCAGGAGGATTTCACGAGATTGGTTTTTGTAGAGGTGACCCGCCATTGTCGCGGTGATCTGTAAGACGCAAGTGCAGGAAGTGAGATGAGATAAGAGAAAAGCCACCTTGACACGGGCTGTGTTTAAGGATATTTGTCACACAATATTGTTGTACCCGGATGAATTTAGTTGTACAGGGTAGTATGTAGAGGGTACATACAACATGGTAAATTTATTAACATTAATAGAAATCTTCTAAAAAAATTCTATTAACTGTATTAACTATTAACAAAATGAAAAATAACAAAAATATTAATTTTATTATAAATTGTAAATATAATATTAACATTATATTACCCTGGTAGAAACTTAGCTAGAATGGCTGGTTAGCTTATTAATTATTAGCCAGATTAATAAGCTATTAATAAGTCAAATTATAGCTAATATCTGGCTATAATCTCCTTAAGACTATGCTTTAAGCAAGAATGTATTTTGTTTGCAAATCTAACATATTTATATTTTGTTTTGAAAAGTTATTAGTTTTTAAAAATATACATTATTATACTTTATTGAATGTTCAATATAGTATTCCTCCAAAAGAAATATATTTATCAACAATTGTATTTGATAACTAATAATTTCCTTTCCGAAAATTAGTCAATCATAATTTGGTCAACAAAAATTTTGTGATTGATGTAAAAAATAAAACGTTGTAATAAAACTTAATTTTAAAACTACAAATATTTGTTTACCAATTCTCCAAATTTCTTCATAACTTACATTATTCTGTTTTTATTGTTATTTTTAAAATAACAATAATTATATGACTACATGCATTCTATTATTTATAACATAAGTTTCTTTAATGAAGTCACTTAAATTTTACTCGGGGCTTTGGTACTTTTTGTGTAAATAATATACTTTTTAAATGCACGCGTCGTTATGTAAACAAATAACCTAACCTCCATTACTACTAGACATTTAAGGTACATTTTTAACTTTAATGTAGTAAAATACTTAATGTAGTATGATTAGAATTGCGTATTACTTTTATTATTATAAACCTGGTATTATTTCCATTATAAATTAATACATACATTAATTAGTTTATTAATTTTATATTAACTATAGAATATTAAGCAGAATCTAACTAGAAATTAGCTAAAAAGCTTGATGTTTTTAACTGATTTCTAGCTAATTTCTTAACCAGAATTAAAGCAGATTTAGAAAATCTAGCTAATATCTGGCTAGAAACCAGCTTAGATTTCTACCAGGGTATTTATCTCTTTTAAATGCCGTTTTTGAGATATACAAATATCTCTGGTGTGTAATACGTTTAATGTGACCGTGATGTCAAAATGATTCAGCATTTTCAGCGCTATGAAGATTTTGATATATCTGTTAACAAATAAGATAGATCAAAATCCGCGCGTAGTACACCGAATTTATATCATAAATGTTTAATAAATTTTTAAGTAAGATATACTCATTTAACCAGTAGTGAATTTGAGAAGTACGCTACTCTGGATCATTTTACGCAAATTAGTTAAAATTATTATTTGAAATTTAAATGCAATACATCTTTCAATAATTCAAAAATATACTCCTATGTTACTTTGAACAGCTGTTTAATGTTTTTCGTAAAGCTACGAATCGTTTAGAAAAGTAGACTTTATTTGCCAGCGAGGGATGATGTCCCGATGAATACAGCTGCGAATTTGCGTTAGCGCGAGCGGTTGAGCAAGTAATTTTGTAATCGGATCTCGAGTGTATTAAGGGTCGTAATCTGACATCTAGAATATCGCCAGTTTTAAATCGCAATCGCCCTCGGATTAAATGAAGTTAGTGTCCAAATGGACATAAGTTTGTTATCAGTCACGATTATTTACATCAGTAGTCTATATAAACTCACGGCATATTCATAATATTATCTTCTTATAAAAAGTATCCTATTATCTATTTTATAGACTCATATATTATTATAATATTAATATCTATCAAAATAATTTGTTCTTAAAATCATAATTAATAATGATTACATCTATACTGCCGCCGTAAGCAAGAAGGTCTGTAACTTCAAAATGTCACTTTCGCCGCAATTTTTATATGAAATTTGAAAGCCTGCCGTTTTCTATTAAATTAATCTTTTTTATCAAAGTGAATTTTTTTGTATATAATTATTAATGATCTAAACAAGAACACATTAAAACGAGTACAATTATGATTTCATTAAAAAAATGTTAGTTACGGCTTTTTGGTTATGAAATTAGAGGGCGACCATAAGCAAGAAAGCCGTATAAACCAACATAAACGATAATTTTTTTACTATGCATAAACTAATAAGTTAGAATATTGAAAATACTGTTATTAATAGTGGAACTGATTGAGCTTTATACAGAAAATAATAAAACTATTTTTTTATTAATTAAAAATATTCTAAAAATAATTATTAAAGTATATTTTTTTAACAGGATTTATATTATTTCAACAGTTTTATTTAATATTTGCGTAAATAAAATATACATTTTAATGCTTTAACGTAAAGATTTCTAATATTAATAAAACATTATTTATTGTTTGCCAAGTTTTGCCAAAAAGAATGACGATTATTTGGCATTAAAAGGAGAAATGTTTTCACCATAAGATTTTTCACATCTTCGTCGATTCCGCAAGGTTTTTCTAAGGCATCATGTTTTTTTGATATGTTTTTCATGCCCTTTACTGATAAAAAAATCGAGCTTGTAAGAGTCACCATTGAAAGAGGTTTTATACGTCAACGTCATTAACATTCGTTCGGCAATGATTTGAACCATTTTTCCAAGTAATGGTTTTGGATTGTTTAATTTTAGATTGTTCGTCCTTTGCACAGAATGACCGTCTAGCCAGTTATAAAAATCAGTATGCTCCATGGCTTCTGTGATGGTGTGAGTATTCGCACCTTTCACTGCATCGCAAAAATCATTGAAGTCATACGTTCTTTTCTTTTTTTTTAATGATTTTTCTACCTGATGATGAAAACTATCAGCACTCATAAATGTATGACCTGGTTCAAAATAGTTAATTTCAATGGTATCAGATGATATTTCATTAGAATTAATAATGTGAACAAGATACGTTAAGAAACACCAATTTTTGTTTTGGGCAGTACAATTATCGAGCCACAAAATGATTTTCTTAGAATCTCTGTGATGTAAGAAAATAGCATTATACGCAGAAATCAGATCCTCTTTGCGCCTACCCAAAATACCCTCATGCCATAAAACTGCAAAAGTATTTTTTTTTTATTTGATCCTACGGGTACGAAACTTTCGTTGTAAAGAGAAATTCTTTTTGTAAATAAAACAACTTTGAAAGTATCAATTCTGGGGAGCATTATAACTTTTTGCAAATCAACGGAACAACAAATGACACCATCTGGAAGTGACTGATCTGCGTATTTGCGGTATTTCTCGCGGCTGAGCTTAGCTTTGTCGATATGAGTTTTCCAAGTCGTACAGGCATCGCAATCTGCATCAAGATTCATCTCATTGTGTTGAGAATTGTGCAATTTAAATGTCTCACATTTTTCGCACTCTTCATGCCCTAACTTTGTAAAACTAATATTCATTTCCTTCAAGCATCTACTTTAAATACTAATCGAAATCTTCAGCTCCTTATGTTCTTGACAAAAATCTTCATACATACTAGTAATTGAAATATCACTAGGTAAATACCGAGCATTCGGAGCATGTTCTCATTTGTAATGAGATACCGTTGGATTGTATTTTTCAATGTGCGCGAATACAACTTCTATGTTAATTTTGTGTTTCGATAGTTGACGGTCACGATTATCGGCAAGGGGAGTGATTTCTTGCTTATTCGAGCCGCGCACGATGCGCAATATCATCTTGTCGTTATTTGCGTTCAAACCCAATGTCGTGAGAAAAAAAAAATCTACAAACTCGTGTTAATTCACCGGTGTTTTTTCTAAAATGATACTTTATAGACATCGTTCGAATTCGTTTAGGGGATCTAGATGGTTTGGCCGGATCTTCACGAACACACGTACTTAGAATAAACATATGTTTGCCATTATAATCAAAATTCCAATATTCCTTGTTAATAGCTTTTCGTATTTCTTCGTCGAAATTCTTAGAACATTTTAATCGGCACTTTGAAGCATTGCAACACTCTCGAACTGCATAATTTTCGGCAACTCTATCGCATTTTGCTTCTAACGTTTCTCTTGGAGCCTTTGCTTTTCGTTTTCTGATCGTGCCTTTTTTGTATATTCTAAGGTTGAAAATGCGTGTAAAATATTTAAAATGTGAAAATATAAATTGAATAAGAATTAAGAATCAACCTATGACATCTGGAGATTCATCATTACTGTTCGACTCATTTTGTGTCTCGTTACTGGTACTTCCATTCGCTGCAGCATCGCTTATATCTGGTAATGGTTCATTTTCTTTATGAACAGAATCATTGTGAGACGGAACATTGTCGATCATATTTTCAGGTTCTAATAATGAAAAAATATACGCTGATAATCTTAAATTAACCTCGATATACACGAAATCTCTTTGTAAACAATAAAATAAAGCTATTTAATATTTCATTTAAAAAATTATTTAAAATAACAGTTTAAATTAAACATAAATAAATTACCAATCACATCTTGCGAACTAGGTGCAGTTTCACCATTTTTCCGTTTAACTTTTATAAATCCGTTTTCATCGACATAACAATTTATTAAATCGATTGGTTCTAAGGTTATACTTTCGTTCATAATAAATAAAATTGATTATCACTAAATTGATGTCTTTCGATAATTATAATTATTGCAGGAATTAAAATCAAATCATCGTTGTTTATTTTTCATAAACAATAAAGGCGTAAAATCAATTGTTCATAACGAAAAAAGACGTAATCGTCGTACCGTAAACAAAAAAATCGCGACTTCATAAAGTTTGCGTCTTTCTTGCTTATCATAGTATCTTTACGGCGTTTTTGTTTATGAAAATACCAAATATCACCAAAACCGTAACATTAAATATTGTGATTTTGCACAAAATATTACATGTTTACCTCATTTTCTATTTTATTATTATAGATATGGTACATATGTGTCAGAATAATCAAAAATCTCATTTTTTAATTTTTTGAAGTTACAGACCTTCTTGCTTCCGACGGCAGTATATACAAAAAACCTATTAGAAAAAATAATGAACTTCAGTATTAGATTTTCAACAAATATATGACGAAAAATTAAACGAAAACAGCTTAGCCGGTCGATGAAGAGCCAAGCGCTTACACTCATAAAAAAATCGTAGCTCGTCCAAACTGCGAGAAACGCCATTTCAAAAAACAAGCTCACTCGAGCGCGAACGTTTTGATTTTGCGACTTTCGCTCTCCCCCCGAAAGAAAAACAGAGTCGCGCGCGCACGCGCTCCTCTATAGCTCGGCTGCACGAAATTTCGTCGTCGCCCTAAAACAACATATCGCTTTTGTGCGAGCCCGGTGCTGCAGCCGATAGCTCTACCGCAGAGAGTGGATCCTCCGCGCGCTCTCTCTCTCTCTCTCTCTCTCTCTCTCTCTCTCTCTCTCTCTCTCTCTCTCTCTCCCTGGTTCGGTCCCCAAAGCCGGCGGACAATTGTATTTTGATTCTCCGGTCCCATATTACAGCCGTTTAGCCGCATTTTGCCTTCTTGACAAAGCGACTCGAATCTCTCTCTCTCTCTCTCTCTCTCTCTCTCTCTCTCTCTCTCTCTCGCTCGCACTCTCTCTCTCTCTCGTCTGCTTTCATCGCCCAGTGCTCTAGTCGCACTGCTATGCTTTTCGACTCTATTTTTCTTACAGATTCGTTTGCTATCTTACTCGTTGCTGTCCTCTTTTCCAATTCATAAATGTGCGTACTGCAAAGCGGGTATTTTTGATAAAAAAGATACAAAGTAGAGCATATTTTGCGCTTTTATTTATTCAAATCTGCATTTTCTTATTTGTTACTGACGTACATTTTGATTCGATATTTTGAAGTTTTAATATTTCGAAATAGTGATTTAGTAAGAGTTTTTTAAAATCGAATATATATTTTTGATTTATAACAAATTTTTAAAAATATTTTTAATTTGAAGATAACATTATTTTTTGTAATAAACTTAATTTAATACATTGATTAATACAAGTTATGTATTTATGTGTCGACGACTCAGGTGCCTTACTTTACGACCCTTATTTATACAGCAATAAATTATTTAGATTATCTCATACCATGATATCTATAATTAAATTTTACAACTACCTTGAGAGTGTCATAAACGTGACATTAAGTTACTTACTTATTAGACGTAAAATAAAATTGTGATATCAAAGAAATTTGATACATTGATAATAAATAACACATTCTGATTTATATACACGGAGAGACTGTCGAACTGCAAAAGAGCATGCATCACCGCGCGGTAAAAGACCGTGCTGAAATACACCACATATCAACGTGCGTAAATTGTTTTTTTTAAGTCGTAAACGTTCATAGTCAATGCATCTTATTACTGCTGTTTTTTTGTTCATTATGCACGGCGATTTGACGTGCAAATATCAACTTACGTTCGCCTCGTCGTTCGCACTAGCGACGACACTAAAAATACTTTGTAACATATCTTGAACAGATCACTTGAGTCATAATCAATACGTATAATATTGTCGATTAGTTCTTCATACAAATTGTAAAATTTTTCTTCATTAATTGATTTAACTACAAATTTTATATTTTCATTAAAAATATATTTATAAAATATAAAAATGAAATTATATGTAAATTACATTGATTTTAATATAATATTTATAAATAGTATTTGTATGTTTAAATTGTAGTCTCAAAATTGTAATAAATAAATAAACAAACATATATTTACCTTTAAAAAAATACGTCAGATCAGGGAAATTCTACTCATTCAATAAATTCTTTACGAAATCGTCCATTTTACTGCAGCGATTGCACGAAAACTGATCTGGCGTATTATAGCGTCAAACAAAACCACTATAATAGTCGGTGATCGGAGATTGTGTATTTTTGCACGTCGAAACGCCGTGCATAATAAACAAAAAAACAGCGATCATCAGATGCATAGAATATGAACGTGCGCGACTTAAAAAAAACAAGTTACGCACGTCGATATGTGGTGCATTTCAGTACCGTCTTTTGCCGCACGGTGATGCACGCTCTTTTGCAGTTTAACAGTTTCTCCGAGGATGTGTCTTATTCATTATAAAATATAGCTACATACCCTCGTATCGCAGCGCCACCACGTTTTAGATGCACGGCCGTATTATTTTGGGTGTAGAGCGCTTCCAAGCACGCGCGAGCGTGCGACTCGTGTAGCTCTTGGAACTGCGACTGCACTGCTGTGGGGCCGCCGGGCGCCCAAAGAGACTGAGCAGAGCTTCCACCTTAGAGGTTACGCTTCGCTTCCAATGTTTAGCACAGCAGCAGCGCCAGTTGGCGCAGCGGCGTTCCCGCAAGTCTTTCCGTGTAGTAGTCAAACCATTCTAAATATAAGGTTACATTAACCTTTAAGATATTAAGGGGGCAAACCACCTTTAAATTGTCAAAAAATCGTTTTTTTTTTATTTACCTTATTTATAGGAAATTTCCCGTAGAATAAGCTCCCGAAAACCGCTTTAAGATATCATAATTCCTTTTAAAGTTACAATATAAATACTGAGACAGCTTTTTTGCCGATTTTGCGTAAATTCGGTATTTTATCAATTATTATTTATTTTATTATTATTTATAACTAAATGTTTGATTGATTATTTTATTTAGTTATAAAGCAATAAAATATAATATAATAAGATCCATGCTTGTATATTCAAATATTTTCGCGTTGTTATATGTAATATTGGCGCATGTGCGAATTACGAGTAACGTGACATATCATTACGTCACAAGATAAAGGTCGATAAATCAGATCGAATTTTTGACTAACCTTACCCGTACATTTTTGCTACTTTTGACAGTTGGCTTTTATGTTTACAAACCACCTGTTAGTAAACACAGCTAATATTTTTATTGTACTGAACTTATACAGTGTTTTAATTGCATTTGACAATTTGTGAATGTGTGTAAATCAGTGTAGTGAAAATGTCTTCTAAAAGAGATAAAATAGGAAGATTCACAAAAGAAACTAAGACTATCCACCAGCTCAGCGAGGAAACTCCAAAACACAGCTAGTGCTAGAGACACTAGTGATACAACAAACAGAATCATTGACACTTCAATTTTATTTTCTAAACTTAGAAGTGTTCTGTGTTGTAATCGGTGCCATGGCAGTGTTGAATTAAGTGAATCTGGTGTGCAGGGTCTTGGTTTCAAAATAAATATTGTGTGCTCAAAGTGTGGTGAAATAGCAGCGATCAACTCCAGCAACAAAGTAGGAGCCAAAGGAAATGCATATGAAGCGAACAGAAGATCTGTGCTGTCTGCTCGTGCACTTAGACATGGATACGCTGACCTTTCAACTTTTTGTGGGATTATGAACCTATGCAAGCCAGTTGCCCAATTGGCTTTTGATGAAATAAATAAGCAGTTGAGTGAAGTGTGTGAAAGTGTCGCTCAAGAGTTTAGTATGATAAGTACAGTTTACTCAATTTATTCATTTTTGTGTTTTTTTTTTTCATTTCAGGTTATTCAAGGAGGAAGAAGACTCATGGGACTCCACGCACCAGAAAATATTGATGTACACTGCTGCAGATGTTTGTCTGCTACGTTGAAAAGAAGAAAAAAGTAGTTTCAATTGATAAGATGAGTATAAATTATATCTATTAGAACTTGTAACTTAATTGTTAAGGCAGGTTTGCGGTGGATTTGCCCTATTTATTCAATAATTTTTATTTCATACAAAAAATAATCTTTATTGTTCAAACTTTTTCATATTAAAATACACATTTTGAAGATATAAAAAATTTTTTTTTCTTTTTTTACGGATTTTTCTTGACAAAATGGCCGCCTCAAAATTGTTCTTTTGTTTGACTGTCGACACGATATCTCACCAACGGATCATCTGAAATCAAAAAACTAAAAAGATTCTTAAAACTTATAGTTTTGGCTATTGCATAGTCTAGGATATTTCATTTTTACCGGAAAAAAACAAAATGGCGGACTTTTAAATTTTTTGGCTCTTTTTTTGCAACATAAATTGTTTATAACTTTTTGAAAAATTTATTGATCGTTATAATCCTAGATCATACAAAAAAAAAACATATGTCAGGAGTAAGCTGTTCAAATTTCAACTGAATCGGTGCAGTAGTTTTTTAAAACGCGTTCAAAGTGCAGGAGCAACCGAGCGCGCGCGCTCAAACGCGGTAGGTGCTGCCTCTTTTCTCCCTGTTCCCAGCCGTAGGAACTAATTGTATGAGTTTTAAAATATTTCTAGATAGTATGGCTATCGAATAATGAAATAAAAAAAATGATTTTTCCAAAAAAATCCACCGCAAACCTGCCTTAAATAACTCTAAATGTTGTTTTTATCAATTTCAGCTTACTGTCCGTAAGATTCCAAGTGAACGCATGGACAGATTGGGCTAAAAATTTATGGAGATACTCATTATAGTAGTACTTTTCATATGAGCGTAGGGATTTTGATTTGAACGAGTAGAAATTTTTTTACATCTATAAAAGTGATAAAATTATTAAAAAATAAGTGTTATATTGACAATGTTCATATAAAAAAATACTTCTACTCGTACAAATCAAAATCCCTACGCTCATATTAAAAGTACTACTATAATGAGTATCTCCATAAATTTTTAGCCCAATCCATCCATGCGTAGACTTGGAATCTTACGGACAGTGCTTAAAGTCTTCGAAAACAGTCTGGTTTGCCATGGAGGCATAGAAGGTCCAACGAAGGTAAAAAATATACAAATTGGTAGGTTTTTATGTATACTTTCAGGAAAAAAAACCCTTATTAAAATAAATATCAAAATAAAAATTCCTAATCAATTTTTTTGTTTCACATTTTAAAGGTGTGTGCCCCCTTAAAGAATCAAGAGTATCTACGTAGATAATTAAATAAAAATTCGTTTTCTAGCTCATCTTTATTGTTGCAACAACAATTAAAAATGCACTTACCTCTACATCACTCCCTACAAAACGAAATCAAAAAGCTCCCCCTAATCCATTTCTACACTAAACAACCTATACAATTCCCTGCAAAACGAGAGCGCCTCCACTCTCCTCTTGCACCCCCCATCGCCACTGCAACCCACGGTAAAACCGGGCCGCCGCATCGCCGCGCGCATTGCGAGCATCCAGAACCAGAGAGCAAAGCACAAAACCGAGCGCGTCAAAAACCGGCTTTGTGTTGGCTTGCCAGCCATAGCCAGAGCTGCTGGCGTGCACGGGCAAAGCCTGAAAAGCAAGCCAGGGCGCGCAGAGCAGATTTCTCGGATAGTTACGCGGATAATCTTCTCGACATATTGCGCCAAAGCCAAAACGCCGCACGCCTCGTTGAACAGTGGCGGCGGGAAGATCGTGTTCACCTTTTCCTGGCTGGCTGCACCCTGGAAAGCGCGGCGAAATTCCGGTTTTCAACTTTTGTCTTCCACCGCCGCCTTTGCTGTCTCCTCTCATTTTTTGGCAGCTCGACTGCGCAAGTTACAGGCCGCGCTTCGGTTTTTATCTGAACCTTGCCGCGGGTGCAGCTTTTGTTCTTGAGGTTGGGGATGCGAGAGAGGGTATATAGGGAAAATGGGAGGATAATGAGAAGGAAGTGCGGAACGGAAATCGAGAGCGAGAGAGATTTGATCGGGGAGAGCGTTGAGTTCTGGGGTGGTGCTTGTAAAGTCAGGTCGGCATGAATCCTATTTCGATTTAGTTAAATC
Organism: Gastracanthus pulcherrimus; assembly: GCA_949152435.1. Taxonomy (NCBI): domain Eukaryota; kingdom Metazoa; phylum Arthropoda; class Insecta; order Hymenoptera; family Pteromalidae; genus Gastracanthus; species Gastracanthus pulcherrimus. The sequence continues at coordinate 30,060,599 of OX424574.1, read as the reverse complement.
AGCGGTGGGTATGTTTTGTGTGTGGGATCGTACTTGAAGGAAATATGGGCTGTGAGAAAAATGTTGTGGGTGTAAAAATATGAATTCAAGTGATTTAAATCGTTAATTTTATTACTCAGATATCTTACGAATATTTATTAATAAAACTAACACCTAATTTACTTAAAATTTGTATTACTTATTTATTTTGAAAACGACATACGACTCTGTCTAGGATTGTATAGAACGCTTTTCCGAGATACTTATTGCGACTTTATGGATAAAAAATGTCGAATGGCTAACTGTAACAAATTTTTGGAAATATTAATACTTGTCTGTTTATTAATTTTTTATGAAAAGAAAAATAAAGAAATGAAATAAAGTATGATTAGGGGAGAACGGGGTATTGCCGGTCACCTAAGCAAACGTGCTTGTTATTTCCACTTCCAAGTTGTTATTTATTAACTTTAAATAATTATTCTGTTAGTTCAAACCATTGCCTTTAAATATTTCGTATTGATTTAATATAAAAATGTTAGATATCGAAGCTATAAGACGAAATAAAAAAAAGAATTTTGACTGAATTTACTCCACATCAAAGGGTAATACCGGTCAGCCTCGGTACAATTCCGGCCACTATTAAAAAGTTACTTTTGTAGGTGAAAAATTTCTTTAAATTAGTTATATGGACCTTCATATGATCAGTCGTGTTGTTATTCGCACTTACACAGAGAAACAGGTAAAACATAACCACTGTTCAATCAAAAACACTTAAGCAAAGTTGCCCTACCTTAGAGCGCAGCGCAACATTTTCTTAGCCTCACTTTCGGGAGCGTCATATAAATAACACTGTGACCGGTATTACCCCAATTCTGCTTATTAATTTAAATTCAAATCACAAAAAAAGCAATAGGATTATACTTTTTTTTCTTCACTACTTCGTATTCTTAGATTGTTCAAATTAATAAAATTGAAAAAAATAACTGCATAAAGTAACAAATAATATGCATAAAAGCTTATTTTATAGATCAGATTTCTTATAAGAAATGTAGACCTGAACTTTGATTGTGTATAATTCCTTAATAACACTGAATAAAATGTTGTTTGGACACTAGATTAATTGCATTTTATGTTGCGTTTGTAATACTATTCGAATTATTACCTAAAAATGTTTAGATTATTGAATATACGGGTGACCGCAATTAGCCAGTGACCGGCATTATCCCGTTCTCCCCTATAAACATGATGATGTGTTGACATATATTTAATTGGAGGTAGTAAACAAACTATTATATTCTATTTAACGATAAATAATGGTTCTCAATTTGCCCTTTATGTCGTTATTTAAGATCAACTACGCGTATAAATCTAATACAAAACGTCTCATTCAAAGCGAAAATTCTAAAGTGACACAAATCGAGTAAACAAACAACAATTTCCTAACGTCTAACCGTAAAAAACATTTTATTTACACAGGTCCACCAAGAAAAAAACATCCTTCTCGAAATGCAGTTGCATCCTCTTTCATCACATTACTAAAACGCCAAGAGCATAACGACCGAACACTGAACAAGGCAAATAGCCAGAATTCTATTATGCTACCTCTCTATTTTCCAAAAATAAAGAAAGAAAAACTCCGTCAACGACCGTATCATCCGAGAAGATCTCCGCGTGCGAAACGCGCACACACACACATACAAAAGAACGCGACGTCTCCATCCATCCCTAATATATAAAGACTCCGAAAGCAAAACACACGCACGCATGCCCACCGGCCGGACTAAAACGTCTTACCTTCTATAATATACCTACGCGGCCCGAGAGAAGAAAATGCATAAAGAAATCAAGAAAAAGCCGCGGCGAATATAAACGATTTTCACTTTCCAGCCGACGTCCCGCGCGCTCTTTCCAAAAAGACACACACACACATACACGCGCACACACAAACACACACACACACACACACACACGCCATACACACATACACACACACACATCCACATACATACACACGTATATATATATATATATATATATATATATATATATATATATATATATATATATATATATATATATATATATATATATATATATATATATATATATATATATATATATATATATATATATATATATATATATATATATATATACACATATATATATACTTATGCGAGCCAGGCAGATAATTCAAGATGGAGTCAGAGAGTCAGGAGCCACGGTGTATATCCCTCGCGCGCATCTGCGCCCCATACATATAAATTCACAATGGCCGCGAGCGGAGGAATCCGCTGCAGTGCCTACATTCGCTTTTTCCGTGTGTACGGCCCTCTTTTGTGTGCGTGTGCGCGTGTGATTCAGTCGTACGTATACCTGGGATAGAGAGTATATGGTATATATGCGCGCACGCATCGGCGAATCACAACGGCAAGCGGCTATAGAGATTCGTGAATGGCCGAGGCGGCCCGAGGCTAATTTTTATGTCGGAGTGCGTGGCAGTTGTATATCTGTGTCTCTGCGCGAGTACCGCGTGTTTTCTCTATAGGAACGATCGCCCTTCGTTTGATACGAGAGAGAAAGAGAGAGAAATTATTTCGAGTGCGCACAGCGGCTCTGAGCGCGATTCGTGCGTATGCGGTATAACGGATGAGCATAAGTGGGATGATTCTCTCTTTTTTTTTGAGCGGGGATTGTTGTGCGGTTTGGGTACGTGTGAAAGTTTGTTACTGCCGTACTGATGGATTTAGTTGTATAATTGAGAGAGAGTTAACATTTTCTAGAATAAATTCAATATATTTAAGTTTATTTTATTTTAATTTTATTTCGTATATTTTTAAAGGGACGTGCCATTTTACATTGGTTTAATAATTTTTGTTACCACTCTTATGATTTATTTGATACTGATCTTATATATTACTATAAAAATATTTATTAGTTTTAAAGCGGTTACGGTTAGTTCTACAAAGACATTAATTAGTCAATAAATTTTCATTATCATTGCAAATCCTCCAATCGACAGCCTGCACTTTCAAAATTCTTTTAAAAGAAATCTTCATCACGGATATTTAAGAAGTTTTAAAGTTATCATTTCAAATTTACAAATGCAAAGAATAAGTATAGTTAATTTTGTTATAAATTCAGAATCATGCTATAACCACTACAAACAAGTTCAAGTCGCTTCCCTGTACATATACTACACACGACACATAGAAGTCTCCGTATTTTGTTTACTTCCTCGCGATTTTTTAACGTCAATTTGTTCATTTCAGTCTCCTCATTAAGAATATCTCGGTGTTCAACTCGAAATTTTGGTCATTCCGCTGTTATTAACAATAATTAGTGCAAAAATGTGATTTTTTGGCAATATCTCGAAAAATACTGTAACTCCGTCAATAGAGCATTGTACATAGAGCAACATTCATTTGAACAAAGTTTTTCATTCAATTAAAGCGCACATATTTCCATTCTTATGCTTTTTTCCATAATTTTTTAACCATAATTGATGAAACAAACTATTTCCCTGCATGTTTTACCGCTTACAGGCTTTGTGTGTTAAGGGGGCACACCACCTGTAAAATGTGAAAGAAAAAAATTGATTAGGAATTTTTATTTTGATATTTATTTTAATAAGGGTTTTTTTTTCCTGAAAGTATACATAAAAACCTACCAATTTGTATATTTTTACCTTCGTTGGACCTTCTATGCCTCCATGGCAAACCAGACTGTTTTCGAAGACTTTAAGCACTGTCCATAAGATTCCAAGTCTACGCATGGATGGATTGGGCTAAAAATTTATAGAGATCCTCATTATAGTAGTACTTTTAGTATGAACGTAGGGATTTTGATTTGAGCGAGTAGAAGTATCTTTTTATATGAACATTGTCAATATATCACTTATTTTTTAATAATTTTATCACTTTTATAGATGTAAAAAAATTTCTACTCGCTCAAATCAAAATACCTACGTTCATACTAAAAGTACTACTATAATGAGTATATCCATAAATTTTTAGCCCAATCCATCCATGCGTAGACTTGGAATCTTACGGACAGTGCTTAAAGTCTTCGAAAACAGTCTGGTTTGCCATGGAGGCATAGAAGGTCCAACGAAGGTAAAAAATATACAAATTGGTAGGTTTTTATGTATACTTTCAGGGAAAAAAAACCCTTATTAAAATAAATATCAAAATAAAAATTCCTAATCAATTTTTTTGTTTCACATTTTAAAGGTGGTGTGCCCCCTTAAACAATTATGTTTATTTTTCAGTTTCCCCGTGTTTTTTTTTAAGCAATTTCATTCTCTTACAATATTATTATACAAATATCCAACCGTTACGAAAGTATCACCAGTAGATTTATTGCTATGAGCAATAAACAATTAAAATTATGGATTTTATTAAATATCTCGACAAATATTATGCATAGAGCAACATTTATTTGAAGAATTTTTTTCATTCTTATTAAGCGCACATATTTTCATTCTTATGCTATTTTTGTAAAACCAATATTATAACTATAAATGATGAAACAAACTATTCCCCTGCATGTTTTACAACCTACAGGCTTCGTGTGTTACGCAGGGAAATAGTTTGTTTCATCATTTATAGTTAAAATATTGATTTTAAAAAACAAGCATAAGAATGAAAATATGTGCGCTTTATAAGAATGAAAAAAATTGTTCAAATGAATGTTGCTCTATGTGCAATATTTGTCGAGTTATTTAATAAAATCAATAATTTAATTATTTATATCTAATAAAACTAAATCTACCGGTGATATCTTCGTAACGCTTTGATATTTGCATAATAATACTGTAAAAAAATAAAATTGCATAAAAAAAACACGAGGAAACTGAAAAATAAACATAAATATTTAATACACAAAGCTTGTAAGCGATAAAATACTCAGGGAAATAGTTTATTTCATCATTTATGGTGAAAATATTGGTTTTATAAAAAAAGCATAAGAATGAAATTTGTGCGCTTTATAAGAGTGAAAAAATTGGTCAAATAACCAAAATTTTGCACTAATTATTGTTAATAACAACGGAATGACCAAAATTTCAAGTTGAACACCGCAATATTCTTAATAAGAAGACTGAAATGAACAAATTAATTTTAAAAAATCGCGAGGAAGTAAAAAAAATACGGAGACCTCTATGTGGTGTCTGGCTTAATATAAGAAATAGATAAATACACCAAGCTCGAACGTTCATATTTTCAAACATTCGCAAGATCAACAATTCAAAAATACAATACACGGACTTTTAAGGTTCGGTGCTGAATAGCGCAAAGCGCACTCGAAAACTATCACGCCTCTAAATCCTCTCACCCGACACTTGGCGAATAGAAAAAGCGGAAACAGCGCAATCGGCCCGTATGCGTGCGCCTACAGCCACCCTCGAGTGCAAAAAGGTCCTTAACGCCCGAAAACTAAAAGATCCAATAACTGTCCCTTTACTTTCAGAGTCATCTTTTGAAACTCTCTTTTGCGCCAAATCTTATCAAACATCATTTCCGCGCATCCCTATCTGAAAGTATAAGCGCATCTGCGAAACAATCACGATGAAACGTCAAGGACAAAAGCCCCCGACGACTAAAACATATATATGTGTACACTATACATATATATACACGTAAATACACGCGCGCGTAGATCGTATACTCAGCTTGCGCGAGAAGAGCAATTCATTAGGCAAATCTGCGCTCTCACTCGCGCGCTGCGGAACAATTGAGAGATCGCCCTGCGTTCGCAGAACGTCGTGCATTAGCATCCATCGAGGATACAGTGACATGACCGAGCCGTCAAAAAAGTGCCTAGGGAGCCAGAAAGAGATAGCTATAGATAAACATGCATATGGGTACGTATAGGGGAGAACGGGGCAATATGAGTATTAGGGTAGATAGTTAGAGATAAGTATGCGTTCGTATCCCTTAATGAAATTTAACCGTATATATTTTTAATTAAAAATAATTATTATTTTAAAGAGAATTTATTGAACTCCACGAGCTATAAACCCATATATACTACTTCAACGGACTTTTGTCATTCCGCTTTCCTCGATACGGATAGGTGACTGTATTATGACAGTTTATCCTCCAAAAGAGAAATTAATGCGAAAATAACGTCCGTAAGAGAGGAATGTCTGAGCAAAGAAAAAGAATATATATGTTGAATATAAATAAAAGATAAGAATATATATTTTGAATATAAATAAAAGATAAGAATATATATTTTGAATATAAATAAAAGATAAGAATATATATTTTGAATATAAATAAAAGATAAGAATATATATTTTGAATATAAATAAAAGATAAGAATATATATTTTGAATATAAATAAAAGATAAGAATATATATTTTAAATATAAATAAAAGATAAGAATAAATTTTTATTAAGAAATACCTATTACAAGTACCTATTACAGGTAAGTACATAATACAGTCATCTATCCAAATTGAGGAAAGCGGAATGACAAAAGTCCGTTGGAGTAGTATTTATGGGTTTATAGCTCGTGGAGTTTATTAGGTTCTCTTTAAAATAATTAAATACCCAAAGAGCAATCTGTTTGCATTCAATACTTTCCTATTGTCAAGAAAGTGTTAAATGGAAATTTCTTTTCATAAAAATAATTATTAACTACGTGAAAATAATTGTATCTTTGTTTATTATTATTTAGTTAAAAAACAATTTTGCCGAACAACAAGTCAAAATCACGAGAATATAATCACCTTTATATAACAAATAAACAAACAAACTTAATAGTCACTGAATCGACGTCAAAAGCATTTTATTATTTATAAATAATAAAAATCAATAAAAAATAATGTTTATCTCGAGCATTTTTTGAAAGATATTTCGTATATAGATAATTTGTAACATACTAAAGGTACATGATTTTTAAAAATACATTTGATTTTATTTCAATAATAAAATTTTAAAAAGGTCTTAAGTTTGCCTATAAAAAAATCAAGTTTAATTTTTTTTGAGAATAATTATTTTATCTATGAAAATCAAAAGTAAATCCTCAAAAATTTTTCTACGAGAAAACTACCCTACGAATCTATGAAAAAATCTTCCATCTAATTTCACAAACATGCGTACACTTAAAAAATCCAAATCCGTTTCATCGTCTCACCTCACCCCAATCTCCCCTATAATACCTACACTCTCGTATACGTGAAACTCGCTGGCTCTCTCTTTCTCTTCCAAACTCCACAACAATAATACAGGGGAAGGCTCAGATCTGCTCACGTATATGCACACACACATGGGCAAGAGCAAGAGAGGGGTGCAATGAATGGGACGAAGGCTCGAGAGACAGAGACAGAAAATATCGCGCGCATGCTCCCTTCTCCACTATCCATATATACACTTTGCGACCCCGAGCCAGAGCCGTAACAGCCCGAGGCACCGCCCCCTTTTTTCAGCGCGAAAGATAGGGGGGGTGCCCAAGGGAAGCACGGCCAATGGGACTCGGCTCCCTCAGTCGAATCGCTTCAAAAAGTCCTGAACTCGACTGACTGACAGTCAGACTTCATTCGAGAGTCGAGAGCGTGCGTCGTCATTCGCCAAAAGTGTCATCAACGTCGCGCCGGACTGCAAGTTCGCTCGGTCGTCGAAAGCTCGTTCGACGGTATTTGTGGCTGATCGCTCGTGGTTGGAGGATCGCAAGATCATGTGCTCGGGGACTCGCAGTTGAGAATTCTGCAGGAGTTTCGATTGTTGTTTTCGAGGGAGGAAAAGTTCAGGGGTTGTGCTTTTAAGGGATTTCTCGAGAGCTCGGAGGCTTTGGAGGAGAGAAGCAACTTTGTACCGAATGCTTGAAGGAGATTTTGGTGCGTAATTTGGATAGATTATTTTTTGTGACGAAGAGTGCAAGCGCCAGCTCTTGCCGCAATCTTTTCACACTGGCTCGCGGGCAAACGATGCAAAGACAAGGAACACAAATGGGACACATACCTCATACCGTTTCGCAATCCAAGATGCAACCTTCGTCGAGTAAGTGTAAATATTTCTTTTTGGTTTTCTGTGTTTGTTGTCACTCGTAAGTTAATTTCAAGCTTCTTGAAGTGGCGGTTTGTAGAATTCAAAACTTGGGAAACCGTACTTGAAATCCTATCCGTTATTTGATTATCAGCTGGGACTGGACTATTGTTTTAAAAATATTATTAATTATCATTTTTTTTATTTCAAATTTTTACAAAGATTTTTGGAAATTTTATTTACTATTCTAAATAATATTTAAGAATAGTGGATGGATATGAAGCTTCTACTAGTGCTTTTTATATGTTTATAAGTACATATTCGAAAATCTAAAGCTTGTTTTTAAAAGTTATTATTATATTATAACACCGATATTGTTATTGTTAGTTTTTCCTTTCAAACTTGAATATGTTGTTCTTGGGTACAGGTGATTTTAATGTCATTTTACAATGGCATGAAGAAAATACCATTGTACTTACGTAAAGAAGATTAAGATTTAGCGAAAGTTAAGAATTAAAAGCTTCATATTAACTCAAAGATTTCTTTTAAGATAAAGATATTTGAAGGTCAGCTTTATGATACGAATAACCTCGAGCTTACTAAAAGCTATTTTCACTACCAACATACTTGAGTAAAGTCATTAACTTTTATACCATAAAATTCTTTTATTATTTAAAAAAGTATATTTCTAAATCTATTTTTCTCACTGTATGTCAAAAGTACCTTCACACTTACAAATTATTCTACCAATGTAAACAAAAACAACACCCTCTTAATCCCAAAAACGTACATTTCACCTCGCCTCCGCATTTCAAGTAGTTCAAGTCAAAAAACGTCCGGCCGCTACTTTTTCGCACCTCAAAACGTTCATCGGAACGTTACCGGCAAGTCCGGAAATCGGCCGCAGAGGTGTGAATCGAGGCGCCATGCCGAACGAAGAGGATGGAAAACCCTAAATGCGCCGTGCGACACAACGTCGCCAATACTTATACCCGATGCCTTGCGCGCGCACCCTCTGTAGCGCGCTGCCAATGCCGATAATCGGTGCTCCTCCTTCACCTAATATAGCCTCGTTTGACAGATTGAAGACGGTGAATCGAAATGCTGTGACAAGAGTCTTGTTACGGATGTTCGAATGCTCGGACGAGTGCCTTTAAGTTTCTTGCGTAACCGCTAATGTTTGTTTATGGTGGACTATGAAAACAGTGTTAATGTGTGTCGTTAAAGTTGGGGTATGTAATGTGAGATTTACGATGTGAAAAATCTTGAGATTGGAAATTTTTAAGTAGATGTAATTCAGTGTAAATTCAAATAATTAAGTGTAAATTCCAATAATTAAGTGTAAATTCCAATAATTAAGTGTAAATTCCAATAATTAAGTGTAAATTCCAATAATTAAGTGTAAATTCAAATAATTAAGTGTCAATTCAAATAATTAAGTGTAAATTCAAATAATTAAGTGTAAATTCCAATAATTAAGTGTAAATTCCAATAATTAAGTGTAAATTCAAATAATTAAGTGTAAATTCAAATAATTAAGTGTAAATTCCAATAATTAAGTGTAAATTCCAATAATTAAGTGTAAATTCTACTAATTAAGTGTAAATTCAAATAATTAAGTGTAAATTCAAATAATTAAGTGTAAATTCAAATAATTAAGTGTAGATTCAAATAATTAAGTGTAAATTCAAAAAATTAAGTGTAAATTCAAATAATTAAGTGTAAACTCAAATAATTAAGTGTAAATTCAAATAATTAAGTGTAAATTCAAATAATTAAGTGTAAATTCAAATAATTAAGTGTAAATTCAAATAATTCTGTGTAAATTAAAATAATTCAGTGTAAATTCAAATAATTCCATGTAAATTCAAATAATTCCGTGTAAATTCAAATAATTCAGTCTAAATTCAAATAATTCCGTGTAAATTCAAATAATTCAGTGTAAATTCAAATAATTCCGTGTAAATGCAAATAATTCCGTGTAAATTCAAATAATTCCGTGTAAATTCAAATAATTCAGTGTAAATTCAAATAATTCCGTGTAAATTCAAATAATTCCGTGTAAATTCAAATAATTCGGTGTAAATTCAAATAATTCGGTGTAAATTCAAATAATTCGGTGTAAATTCAAATAATTCAGTGGAAATTCAAATAATTAAGTGTAAATTCAAATAATTAAGTGTAAATTCAAATAATTAAATGTAAATTCAAATAATTAAGTGTAGATTCAAATAATTAAGTGTAAATTCAAAAAATTAAGTGTAAATTCAAATAATTAAGTGTAAACTCAAATAATTAAGTGTAAATTCAAATAATTAAGTGTAAACTCAAATAATTAAGTGTAAATTCAAATAATTCCGTGTAAATTCAAATAATTCCGTGTAAATTCAAATAATTCAGTCTAAATTCAAATAATTCCGTGTAAATTCAAATAATTCCGTGTAAATTCAAATAATTCCGTGTAAATTCAAATAATTCCGTGTAAATTCAAATAATTCAGTGTAAATTCAAATAAGTCCGTGTAAATTCAAATAATTCGGTGTAAATTCAAATAATTCGGTGTAAATTCAAATAATTCGGTGTAAATTCAAATAATTAGGTGTAAATTCAAATAATTCGGTGTAAATTCAAATAATTCAGTGGAAATTCAAATAATTAAGTGTCAATTCAAATAATTAAGTGTAAATTCAAATAGTTAAGTGTAAATTCCAATAATTAAGTGTAAATTCCAATAATTAAGTGTAAATTCTACTAATTAAGTGTAAATTCAAATAATTAAGTGTAAATTGCAATAATTAAGTGTAAATTCCAATAATTAAGTGTAAATTCCAATAATTAAGTGTAAATTCCAATAATTAAGTGTAAATTCAAATAATTAAGTGTAAATTCAAATAATTAAGTGTAAATTCAAATAATTAAATGTAAATTCAAATAATTAAGTGTAGATTCAAATAATTAAGTGTAAATTCAAAAAATTAAGTGTAAATTCAAATAATTAAGTGTAAACTCAAATAATTAAGTGTAAATTCAAATAATTAAGTGTAAATTCAAATAATTAAGTGTAAATTCAAATAATTAAGTGTAAATTCAAATAATTAAGTGTAAATTCAAATAATTCTGTGTAAATTCAAATAATTCAGTGTAAATTCAAATAATTCCGTGTAAATTCAAATAATTCCGTGTATATTCAAATAAGTCCGTGTAAATTCAAATAATTCCGTGTAAATTCAAATAATTCGGTGTAAATTCAAATAATTCGGTGTAAATTCAAATAATTCGGTGTAAATTCAAATAATTCCGTGTAAATTCAAATAATTCAGTGGAAATTCAAATAATTCGGTGTAAATTCAAATAATTCAGTGTAATATGCAAATTCATTTATAAAGGTTTATTGAGACATTATTGCGATATCGACGTCGATATAGCAATTATATAGATATTATTTTCTCAGTGTACGATTTAACGCTGTACATTTGGTTGAAAATTACGGATGCGATTTTGATGTATAAATAAAAAGAGGAAAAATTGCATTTTAACGGTGAATCGTTTAACCTCCCGAAGAAACATAAAGCATGGGGTGTGTTTGATGTTGCGCACACGGCTTTAGTTTAAGTTTGAAAATATTTTTCTCGTACAATCATTTTTACATAAATATTGATTAAAGTTTGCATTAAATTTGTAAATTATTAAGTTTTAATTTTTTATCATTTGATCACACGATTGTTTCTGTATAATTGTGTAAATAATCAATACTACACAATTATCTTATACTGCAAGTTACAGTAATCAATTTATATTTCGTCATTATAAGTAAAGATATTATAATCTTCAATATTAATGCGAAAGCTATTAATTATTTTCTTACGATCAACCTGCATATTCAAAAACGAATCAAAAGCTCAACATTTACGTAAACTCCGTAATACAACATGTACACGAAGTATCAATTATTTATCCACATACCATCTTCAAAATGCTGTACACGTATCCACACCCTTCCCAACATCGATGTCACGCAAAGTACAGCTCATTACGTGACGCACCTCCAACTGCGTCTAAAACTGCCAGCCACCCCTTTCGCACCATCACGAGTGCACTTGCACGTCAAAAAATTCCCATGCTCTCGCGCTGCATGCATATCAGCCCCGAACTCCATCAGTGCGTTATATCCATCCACCTCATCTCGTGTGAAACGCGGTGTACAACGCGAAACACATTTGGCATTTAAACGAGAAGCGATCGGTCACGTACGGCAGAGTTTGAATCGTTATATGTATTAGGCACCCACCCCCGCGCTGCTGGCGCGTTCGAACATGAGAAATCGCCGGCAGATGGTTGCAGTTTGGCAGTAATGAGGAATGCGCCCGCGAGAGAGAGAGAAAAAGAGACTAATTGTAGCAGGTTGTTCGTTGGGGGTGACGTGGGTCGTTTGTCGGCAAATCGCGGTTTGGGTGCTCGCGATGCTCGAGCAATCGCTAAGTGGGTACAAAGAGTTTTAGGTTTCGAGGACTCTTACTTTCTTTGTTTATTGAATGAGGAGGATATTTTGCGTATGTTATTTTTTTTAAGATTTAAAAATTTAAAAGTTAATTAATGAGGGACTAATAAGGTAATTTTTTAGATACAATTTAATTGGTTTTACTCTTTCTGGAATATTAGTATTTTGTATGCTTATTTATTATATTATTAAACTTTCTATTATTTGCGACTTTTTTCCTTGTCTCTAGTTTGACAGCTCGAGAAATTTATAATGTGAAAATATCAATTTAATAATTTATAATAAGAATTTATCAATAATTCTTAAATAATTCAATTTTTAAATCTTCGTGTTATAGAGAGACAAGTAGAAAAGACTAGTATTGCCTATATTAAAATGACGAGTGAATACAGCTTATATAATATCTTACAACATTTATTCAATATTTCGCTTTTAAACTCAATTTTCAAATGATAACAAGTCAATCTCCATCTGCATTAAAAGGAAGCACAATCTAATTTCTTTTCAATACAAGGGTCCAGCACAAGACAACACCCTCCAAAAAAAGTATAAGCGCAACAAAAATCGCTCTCACAATACGCATCCGCCTCGAACGCGGATTTCTTTCCAGCTTCGAAAACACAGAATCATCCCTCAAGCTACTTTGACTCTCTCTCTCTCTTCCTCTCTTCGCACAGTATACCTACCACCGCAGCAACCATCCCCCTGGGCTATTTTTTATTAATTCCTCGTTAAATCGAGCCTCCGCGCTATATAAAGGAGCATATATACCTCTTCGAGGCCAAAGGTCTATCAGTTAAAACAACATCACCGCCGCACATATATATATATATATACATATATATTTAAAAACCATATATATATATTTAAAAACCACCACGAATAAGAGAGAACGCGAAGCGGGGGCGAGTACAACGTGTATATACCGCCGCGGCAGATGACGCTCCTCGCCTGAGTCACGCGCGCTGCTCACCCCCCGCAACGTTTTATACCAAGTGGGATGCGCGGCCGGCGCACACATGTCGCGAAATTCCCATGCTTGAGTGACTCGCGCGCGTTCGCGGGGGGCAGATTTTTGTCGGCTGCGGACGATACAATCCGCGTGACAGTGTATTCGAGGAGAGAGAGAGTGGTAATTATTAGGTCGTTTATACGGTGGAGAGAGCGACAGGAGGTGAATTCGGTTTTTCGAGAGGGTTGAGTGGCTCGGTTGATGGGCGCGATGCGCCCCGTGAGAATTTTCGGCAGGTTGTATTCGATCGTGCGTTTGATATGATTCTTGGAAACAACGGATTTTTTCGGACTTCTTTTATTGAATTCTTAATATAGACATATAATTAACAATCATTTTATTATAATTTTCTTTACATTTGTTTTTATTATTATAATTTTATTTATTATACATTTTACTTGATTTATTCAATGATATTAACTTTGATAAAATAAAACTTTAATATTATTTTATACTTTCGTATAATTTTTATTAGTTTTCTAATATATTAAAAATTATTATAGTAAATTGAAGAACTACTGTGAAACATAAATTATAACTATTATAAAGTTTATACAAATTTATTAAAACATTATATTTAAAAACTATTCTTTGATGTGTTAACTGCTAAATTCAATTAAATTTATTATTTTTTGGTAGTTTTTCAAACTAATAGTTTCCGTTATTACACGCTTCATTGCGTTTAAAAATTAACCACTCTCCCTCGCAACAAAATAATCAACAATCGCCGTACAAAGGTAAATTTTTTTCCTATACCTATATGTCAACGCTTCAGCGAACCCCATAAATAAAGCGAATGCCACTTGATATAGACAGCACCTACACGACACGACTGACATCGCGATTTATTATGCATACACAGACCCGCGACGTTCGCATCCGAGCTTTCCTCGGGCACAACGAACAAGAAGGAAAAAAGCCCGGAATGAAGAAGCTATCCAAGGAAAATATTAATCACCGTCTCGCTGTACTCATCCGCGTCGCGCAATTATAAAGTCTTCGCGTCGTCGTCGTGTGTATCGCTCGTACATTAGTCGCGCATCAGCCCCCCGCTCGTGTAATACACTCCCGGCAAAATCAATATAAAATAGCCGGTGCGCGCTCCGGCGTATAAGAGAGCAAAAAGTCCAACCTGTCACGTTAAAAGCCAACCCTGCACTTACGGACGAGCGCGCGCGCGCCCACGTGTGCGTGTAATATTATAGATGCTTATGCGCCCTCATCCCTCCCCCAACGCACACCGAAAACAGGAGGAGGTTCCTTGCTTCCTTCTCTCTTTTTTTTTTCAAAAAAAGAAGGAGGCGATCCACCCCGAGGCTCGTGGCGCGCAAGTGAATCACATCCGGTGTGGGTGCGCGCGGCGCGCAGTGTTTAAGCACCTACGTAAGTGCCGCCCTTCTGCCGTCATGTATATATGTATGTACGTATATGTAGAAGAGTATGTAGGTGCATGCGAGTGGCTTAAACGGCAAAACCGCAGCCAGGCACGTGCGGATAACTTTTGGTGCGCCTCCGTATGGCGTTTGAACGCCTCTCGCTGACTCTGTTTTTACTTTATTTCTCTTGTTTGTTGCTTTTACTTTTTTCTAGACTTTTGTTACTGCATCTGAATTTGCCTTTATTTTGCGAGAAATCAGAAGCTCATTCGGTTATTATGAAATGATAGCTGTGATTTAAAATTTTATAAATAACTAATTGCATTTATTTAATCATTCTTCGTTTTAGCTGAATAGTACCCGATTAAAATCGAATAATTTTATTTCTGTTCAAACCTGATTCTATATTTTATATTAATTATAATTTATCTTGCTCTTTATTAATTTCTAATCAATATTTGATCATTTAAAAAAATATAGAAAGTTTTATATTGCAATTAAAATAAAGAAAATGTTACTTTAACTATTTATCAAACCAAAAAAAAATTATATGATACTAATCAAATGCTCGTTAATTAATTTAAATAAAAATGGAATAACTTACAGAAATTATTATAAATTTTGAATAGTTTCTTACACTATCACCTCGCGATCTCCAAAACAAATATCCACAAATATTGTCATATTCCCTCCTCGCGCATCTGCACCTAGCGTCACATCGCTAATTACAGCCATAAGTCCGCGAGCCCTACCTTTCACCCAGAGCAAACCACAAAGTTAGGCTCGCATAAGAAAAAAAAAAAGTTAGCCGAGCATCGGACAATAAGAAGACGCGACTGCTGTAAAAAAGCTCATGAATTTTTGAGACGAATGGCAGCAGGATCGCCGTCGCTACCCCCCGCCAATTCTAATGAAAAATTCAGTCGCATATTATATACACACGTGCGCGCCGAGGCTTCCTCTCTCGTACGTTTTTTTTTTCTTTCTCCCTGCACCTATGTACGCCCACTCGCAACGGTCAATGTATAATTTCGATTTAGCGGTACGCACGAACGCGCATTTGCCCGCGCGCGCGAGCACTGGCTTCCTTCGTAGCTAGAGGTATAATGCTCGCATCAAGGGTAGTTTCCTGTCCCTTTTTCTTTTCTTCGGCTCGGCTTTGCCTTGCCTTGTATACCTTACTCTTGTTTTTTTCTCTACCTTTTATTTCCGAGAATTTTTATATCCACACGCGCGCACGGCTTTCGCGCTTTTTTCTCATGAGGCTCGAGTGCGCAAGCGAGTAACGGCGAGAGGAATCGGTTGGACTATTGCGCGGTGCACGAAAACAGGATGTTGCCGATCTTTGTGAAGCAGTAATATTTCCTTGTTTCTGTTTTACTGATCGGAAAAGTTGGCCTTATTATTATTCCTTTTTATTATTTCTCTTCTTTGTCTTCTTTATACCTTTCTGATCGGCAAAATTATCTTTATTTATCTTTATTTATCATTATACTTTATTTCGCTTTTTATTTAAGAAACAAAGAAAAAGCAGTAGACATAGTGATATTTAATGCTCATTAATCTCGAAATAAAGAAACTATTTTCCGAACAGAATTGAATTATGCAACGCCGCAACGAGCGAACCTATGATTACTACCATTGTTTTCTACTGTTATCTTCTTTTTCCCTACTTCGCGAATTCGCCTGTTTTTCCTGTAGGTAATATTTTGGATGGCCATGTGCAGTGCCATAGAGCGCATTACGACAAAAAAAATGTAACAGTCCGCACTGCAGGCGCATATAAACACAGCTTTTGCTCGGGGGCGGTCTCCCCCGCGACGACGAAACTTCGGCGATTTATCATTCATTGGGCGCGCAGCGAGTACGCTGCATTTCCGTTGCATGCGGGAAGAATCGCGAGGGTATACGGCGAAAGCGCGCTTTGCGCGATAACTTATTAATGACTGATTCTTGTGGTTTTCGCAGGCAATGGTCGAGAAAAAAGCTGTCTTTTTGTGCAGTATTCGAGTGAAGCGCGGCCTGCGGATTGTGTATATATGTTAACTTAAAGTTTTGACTATAAATGTTATAATGTAGAAACATGTACATATTTTTATCATTTGTTGAATTTCATTTTAATGAATAACAAAGTTTAGAGCTTGCGTTTAAATTGATTGATATGAAAGAATCTGTTTATTTTATAAAACAATAAATGACTACTCAAAAATGTATAGTTACAGTTTGAAATATGAATTAATATCTAATTCAAACTGTTCAAGAACTGTGCTTCCAACGCAAATCATTCAGAGTTATTTCTTCTAAATTTAGTTTACGTTACAACTGACCCATCAATTAAGCACACTCGAGCCGTGCATTTCCTCGACTCCACAAAGCAAATTATAACCATCCAAACAATAACATCCGCAGTCGGCGAAAAAAAAATTCCTCGTCATACTCTGCGAAACTTTTCAGAGCGAAATCCCCCATTCACACGCAGATCCCTTTTAGCACCAGTCGGAAAAAGCCGCACATTAACCCAGTCTTACAACCACCGCTCCAAATTCTCTCCCCCCTCCCCCTTCTTCGGTATTTAGCATCACCGCGCAGAGGAAGTTTTGAAAAAACGTCAAATACTTCCTTAAACGTCATTCTCAAACTCCATCCACGTCGCCGCCGGTCGACTCAATGAAATCGAAAAGTCCCACAGCCGTCGCACACCGGCCAAAAGGACCCGACCACTGAATGAACCTCGAAAGAAAGAGAGAGAGAGAGAGAGAGAGAGAGAGAGTACGAGAGAGTTCATTCATGAACGCGCGCTGGCGTTAATCTCACCCGCTAAGAATGCCGGTATTTTGAGTGGAAACCCCCTTTACGCGAGGGAAAACACGCACTTTCCGCTGAATGACTGCCGTGTGCCTATATATATACATACAGCGAAAAACCGAGAGACCTGCGTGAATGGCCGACGATTTGTCGCCGAGTCGCACTAAGGTCGCGATGAAAGATCCTCGAGAGTCTCCGCCCACGCCTGGCGTATAATGCATATATTGTTGCTGCGCGGTGTGTGCGAGATGAGAAAGAAAAAATCCCCCGGGGGCGAGAGAATGGGGCGCTGAATGGGCCGGATGTGGCTGTAGCTCTGGAGCTGAAGCTGCATGCCCATTCACCGTGCGTGCCGTGACCATAAGTGAGCAGCAGCGCGCGCGCGCCCAGAAATACGACACTTCATCGTATCGCAATCTACCAATCGATTCCCAGCTTTTGCTGCAGCGCTTTGGTCGTTGTATTTGTATGAACATTGTGAGCGAGAGCCGTTTGGCTGCTGCGGAGATGTTGACGATGACGACGTTTCTTTTGGATCGCATTCGTGTGTGTGTGTGTGTGAGAGATTTCTCAGGTGAATGTATGGGCGTGTGTGAGAGAGAGATTTAATTTGGACTAAATGAGATGTTTGATGGGTGTCATGCAGATGTATTTAGGAGACGTTTAGCGTAGTCTTTTGACACTTTTTGAGATCGTAGAAGCGATGTGGATACGCAGTTGAAATGTATTTTAATATCTATAAAGGTGTATTCTAATCGCTCGTGTATTTTATTACTGTTGAGGCTTTTGATAAATTTGTATAAATCAGACAAACAAATATTACAAATAAACAAAATTATAATAAATTTATTTAGCCGTTTTATTTCAATATCTATACATTTTACAATAACCCCCAAATAAATCGAGTTAACAGCTTTTAGTATTACACATTATAAAACCAAAATAATAATAATCAAGTAAACAATCGCATGTTCTAGTCGCATTTATTTTCTTTTCTGTTTCTAGGTCGCATTCTGCTCGACGTGCCGTGCAAGGTGTGCCGCGACCACTCGTCCGGCAAGCACTACGGCATCTACGCGTGCGACGGCTGCGCGGGCTTCTTCAAGCGCTCGATTCGCCGGAATCGCCAGTACGCCTGTAAGGCCAAGGCCGAGGGCGGATGCATGGTCGACAAGACGCACAGAAATCAGTGCCGGGCCTGTCGACTGGCCAAGTGCATCCAAGCTGGCATGAACAGAGATGGTTAGGATTTACTAGTTTTTCAGAAATATTCGTAGATTGTTATAATAGAATTTCCAATCTTTGAGTTTAAAAGATAGACAAATTTAAGATAGTTGCTTTCTATTGCAGCTAGTCATTGTTAGTTTTTGGAAACAAAAGATTCAATAAAAGATTCAATAAAAGATAAAATTAATATTCGTAATAAATTAAAATAAGATTTTGACTATTTTGATCTCTATTGACGATTTTTTGCTATTATAAACACTCATTTCTAGAATAGTATTTAGTCAGTCTTATTAAAATTCAACACTAATTTTGTTGTATGTTTTAAAAATATCAATATTGTCATAATTTTTTAACGAATTATTTAATAATAATGTTGTCAATTTGTTAAATGATCACAATGTTTACTTTTATTGTTGCAAACAAATCTCGATTATTATTTAAAACTTCGTCACAATGTACTCATTGCATTTTCACCTGTTTACAGCTGTACAACACGAACGAGGACCACGCAACTCGACTCTGCGCAGGCAGATGGCCCTTTATTACGGAGGCAAGGAGCCCGAAATCATGACAATGGTACCGCCTCCAAACGCAGCCCTCGATCTCGTGCTACCGAAACCAGCACCTGAAACCCGTGTCACCGTCGCTGCACCGACGGCGCATCACGCCCTACCTCATCCCATTTACAGCAATCTCAACATGACCAAGGTATATTTTATTACTGGTACCTTAATTACAATTGATTAATAACCGTTCAATATAAATAATATTTATCGGTTTCCTTATTTTGAGTACTTATACGAGGGTAGTTCAATAAGTCTTTAGAATAAAGTATAAAAACAATTTTTTTTGGGTAAATTTTTTTTTATTTTTCAACATAATCTCCTTGGAGCTCTATACACTTGGTCAATCGCTTTTTAAGTTTTTTTAATCCTTCAGAAAAGTGCGTTTTCGGAAGTTCCTCAAAATAAGCACTTACAGAGGCAATGACGTCTTCGTTGTCCGTAAAT
Organism: Gastracanthus pulcherrimus; assembly: GCA_949152435.1. Taxonomy (NCBI): domain Eukaryota; kingdom Metazoa; phylum Arthropoda; class Insecta; order Hymenoptera; family Pteromalidae; genus Gastracanthus; species Gastracanthus pulcherrimus. The sequence continues at coordinate 30,040,700 of OX424574.1, read as the reverse complement.
CTCTGTCTACCGAGCCATTTTTTCAAGTTTGGAAATAAGAAAAAGTCACTGGGGGCTAAATCTGGTGAATACGGTGGGTGTTCGACCAATTCGAATTTTAGTTCTTCAATTTTAGCCATTGAAACGAAGCATGTGTGAACTCGGGCGTTGTCGTGATGAAAGAGAATTTTTTTTCTCGCCAAATCTGGTCGTTTTTTTTTAATTTCTTCTTTCAGCTGCTCTAATAATGATGCATAATACTCACCAGTAATTGTTTTACCCTTTTCCAAGTAGTCAATAAGTATAATTCCACGTGCATCCCAAAAAACTGTAGCCATAACCTTACCAGCTGACTTTACGGTCTTTGCCTTCTTTGGAGCTGGTTCGCCTGTGGAAATCCACTGTTTGGATTGTTCCTTTGTCTCAGGAGTGTAGTGGTGTATCCATGCTTCATCCACAGTCACAAATCGACGAAAAAATTCCTCAGGATTCCGACTTATGCGCGCCAAAAGAGCCTCAGAGGCGACCACTCTATTGCGTTTATTCTCAGCTGAGAGCAAACGCGGCACCCATCTTGCCGATAGCTTTTTCATGCCTAATTTTTCATGTAGAATTGAAACAACTGCACCTATAGATATCCTTGTGGCCTCAGCTAACTCACGCACTTTTAATCTTCTATCCTTCAACACCATATCGTGGATTTTATTGATGATTTCGGGAGTAGTTGCTTCTACGGGCCTTCCTGAACGTGGTTCGTCACTTATTGATGTACGACCACGCTTAAATTCATTTACCCAGTTATAAACCGTTGCTAAGGCAGGGGCAGATGTGCCATGAACTGAGTCCAATTCATTTTTTATCTCATATGGAGTTAAACCCTTTAAATGAAAATGTTTAATTACCGCTCTGAACTCGTTTTTTTCCATTTTTCTTAACAAGCAATTTTTTTTTTCAATTGGTTATAAAAACACGTAAACTCAGACGATGTGGAGTGTGACTGCACCATATATCTAGTCGGGAGTGGTGCTGACTGAAAACAGATGATTTGGAGCGATTCGCGCGCCATCTGTTGGTCATTCTAAAGACTTATTGAACTACCCTCGTATAAAGTTATATTACGTGTCTCAAATCACAAAGATCATCCTATATATCAATTCATATCAATATCTGACCTAACCAATTTCAACATTTAAATCTAGATGGCAGCAACACAACCAACGATCTCACCAATACCACTCCGTTTCCCGCTCTCAATCGGTGAGTCCATGTGCGAACAAGCAGCGCGTCTGCTCTTCCTGAACGTTACCTGGGCGCGCGATCTCAACGCCAACTCTGGTCTCTGCATGGAGGATCAACTGACGGTCCTGGAAACCTCCTGGCGCGAGTTGTTCCTCCTAGCCGCAGCCCAGTGCGTCCCTCACCTAGACCCAACACCTTTGCTACCTCCAGGTCCTCAGAGCCTGGGTCTAGCCCTGGAAGTCAGTCGATTCCGCGAGACCCTCATGGCTTTCAGCGGTCTGACCCTCGACCTACACGAGTACTCCTGCGTTCGCGCCGTGGTACTGTACAAGGCTGGACTGGACTGTGAGTCCGTGCCCAGCAGTCGTAGCAGTAGTGGATCTGTGTCACCTGGTGGCAGTAGACTCAGGGATGCCGCGACGGTTGTCAGGCTAAGGGATGGAGCGCAAACTGCACTTGGAGCCAGAATGGCTGCGACCAGTTCGTTCGGTGCCGTGAGGTTCAGTAAGTTGATCCTGATGCTGCCGATGCTGAGGACTGTGTCGTCGCACGCTATTGAGGAGTTCTTCTTCAGGAAAACCATCGGTGACACGCCGATCGAGAAGATCATCTGCGATGTTTACGCGAAGTCATGATGAGGTTGACGATGGTGGGACATTGTTTTTTGTGAAGTTTGTAATATAGAGATTTAATACGTTCTTGATGATAAGGAGTTTTGTTGTTGCATAGTTTAAATAAGTATAGATTTAGGGACATTAGGGATTCGGTCTAGGGTTTTATGCGAAGCGATATTGGATTCTTTTGTATTTCGAAGGGACTTTTCTTTTAGTTTCTCGAAATCAGAAAATATAATCTTTATCGGTAAAAGTTGTTGTTTTCGCGTAAGATTATTAAACCTCTTCAATCGTTTAAAAGTCGTCATTGTTTTGCTAACGCGAAATGATCTCATTGTAAATTGACTTGTAGGATTCCGCGTCGTAAAGCCCTGAATTATAATTTAAGAGTACACACTTTGAGGAAACTATTCAAAGCCGCCTTTAAAATATATTTCAAATTCAGGTGGATACACGAACCGCTGGAAAATGGCGTTTTTGCGTGCCAATAAGCATCGGCTCGAGAAACGCGAGGCAGCTGTGATACAAAATATGTCACAATATTGTCTTGAGGCTTTCTTTCTTACATATAACAGGGAACTATATATTTTTTTAAGCGAAACGCAAACACACTTATGATATGGTTTATTGTAGAAGGTGAATGCGCACATAGTGCGCAAGTTGCAATATAGAGAAAAACAAAAAATATGTATGCGAGTATATAAGAGTTGAAGTTGAGTTGATGAGAAATACGGGGATGCCTGTATAACTGTAAATATAAACGAGACACCTGAAAATAGATATAAGTATATAAAAGATAGATACAGCTAACATTATAGATGTTGGTCCGAGTATTCTATGCTGCGCGTATGTATGATTAAAGAGAAATGAAAACAAAGTTAATTAGTAAAAAGAGATATTTGATTATAAGCGAGCGATTCCGTTAGAGCTGTGTTTTACGGAAGTATAGATATAACTATATATACGGTCATACCGTGTAAATAAGATTTTCGATCTATGATTATAATAATGATAATAAAATTGTTATTAAACTCAATAAATATTATTTGTTCTACTTTCATAAACCCTTATTGCCCTTTAATTATAATCCCTTTAATTTTTATATAAAACACTAGAAATAAACTATATTCTATAAATTTTAGTAAATTAAAAATCTTGAAAAATGTTTAATACTTTTGATAAAAATTTTCTTTGGCTACTTTAGAGTTGTCGAAATTTTCATATTTTTAATTCTTGATCACATCCAAATAATGAATTGCAAAATAATGTAATATAAAAAATGCTTGACTAAATTTATTTTATTATGTACAATAATGTTATACCTTCCAACAGTATCTTCCAAATTAAATCCCTTTACCATGAAATTAAAACGCTCTCCTCGAAGAAACTTTAAAAATCCAAACACACAACAGCATCGTACCGCTCAACAAGCGTAACTCAAACATAAGTAACCGACGCAACCTATATCCTTGCCAATATCGGTCAAAATTCTCTAGGAAAAATCCTCGCAGGCCAGAAAAAAACGCTGCTCGACTAATGTTCAAGACTCTAGTCCACGGGGGCGCGCAAGAAAAAGGTAAACTCTTACCTGGGCACTGGCGGCAGTGGCAGCAGTAACAATGCGCATTTTCACGAGGCATTTCACGGTGATTTGCGCGATAATCGCCGCACAAAGGAAGATTGAGAAACGACGTCCGGAGCCACAGCAGCAGTCTAGTCGTCCCAAAGTCCTGTGGTAGGCCAACATGTAATCACCCAAAACTAAGAGAGAGCGAGAGCGAGAGAGAGACGTAGCTGGAGAGGAGAAAAAAGCCTCTACCGCTCTCTCAGGGGGTAAAATAATCGCCTTCCGCGGAGGCTGGCGCGCGCCGTATACACAGTTCGAAGCATTTTTCTCGCCGAGCTCTTTTTTCAATTGTATCGCTGTCGCCAACACACAACACTACGACGGTGGTAGTAGTGCTGCACTGCCACTGGGCTCGTCGATCTCTTCCTCGGTTTATAACTCTCCTTTCTCGATCGAGGCAGTAAACGGAGGCAGAGTCTTTTGTCGTCATTTGTCACGGCTACTTGGCAAATCGGTGCCCTTCCCTGCTACGTGCACACGCGGGCTTTTCTAGAGCAGTGTATAAATGGGGACAATGGAGATGGTATGCGCGCGACGACTCGAACTTTTGCCAACTTCATTTATTGAATAGGGGGGCTGCTTTCGAAGGAGCTCGATTATATTGTCCCGCGAGGAATAATATTTGCATAGGGTTGAGTTTTGATTTTCCCTTATAGTGTTCTTGGAGTCTTTAAATGGCGTGGTGTTCATTGACTAATGCACTGCTTTGTTGGCTGTGATTATAGTATTGGTTAACTGTTGTTGGGACTCGAATTTTCTAATATTCAGTGGTACTAATTAGAATTCAAAATATTGGTCTTTGAATGAATCTTTTCACGGCGGAGGAATAAAATATTTATTTTGAATAATGCATAAAAATTATGAGAAAATAATTTGTTTAATATTCTAAAAAACTTTTGCAGTTAAGTTATTATGCAAAAGATTATTAAAATGCTGAATACTGCATTACTTATTGTAAAGTAATTTTAAATGAAAGCGTTAAAAATATAATACTGTATTCAAACAATATATCCTTACGTTTTCATTGACGTGCAAAAAAATTGCAGAAGTATATAGATGCGGGACTCTGAATACGCGCAGAATACCCTGCAAACATAACGAAAGACTTCGAGTATCGCTTTTATGACGCATGACTGGGTCTCGTAATATTGACACTTTGCTTACAACCACGCTTTTTTCCACTGCGTTGACTACTAATTCATGTTTCCATCTTGTACAAATCAAATGATTATGAAATTTATAACACCTAATGTAAACAGCTTATTTATAATAGTATTTTTTATAATAAATTAATAGTGGTTTTTACAAATTTACAACTTCGTGTTTTATAAATTTTATTTTACTTTATTAATTTATGCTTACAGCCCTTTTATTAAAGTATTCAACAATAATTCATAATCATATAGGAACGTCAACGTGCCAATAGCAAGACACCTAAACAATACTCCATGTAACATCTTTCTACAATGCCATATTTAAAATAAACTATGATAATAGAGTATTGCTTCCTCATAGAGAAAGTGATGGTAAAAAAAAGGTTCGCTAAACACATGTTAAAAACATGTCTGATCGAGTGTATCTCGAGAATGGCACGGTCATTTCTTACCAAATAGGGCTTATTTTTTTCGTTTTTTAATGAAGATTCGAAATTGAAAAGAAATCTATAGATTCATCCACTCGTTTTTTTTAAACCTTCTTCTTTATTTTACAATTTTCTGAGATCGATAAGGTAAATTATTTCTGTATATTATGCAGTCTTTTAGCATAGCAAATGTCTCATAGTTATTTTTTCATACTTTTATATTATTCTACCTAATCACATCCCGCAGTTGTCCAGGGTTATGCCCGTAGAGCGGGGAAAACATGTATCAGGATGAAATCTGCTTTGAGATGGTTGGTTTATTTGTATTAATCACGGGAATCCCTCACAGTCACCCATCCTAGTACTAGCCGCGCATAAAAATGCTTAACTTTACCGATCGCCCGAGGTGTGGTTCTGCTACTCTGCTGTAGTATACTACCTATAGGTCAGGGGTTTGAAATGTGGCAACCACCTATCGCGAAATTTAGAAATACCAAAAAGACTGATAAAAAAGTATTTAAAAAATTATTTGTATACTTCGAGAAATTAATGGAAATCAAGATTATAAAAGTTACAATGCCAGAATTAATTATTTTAGTTTCTTTATATAGTTTTCATGAATTTTAAAAATTAAGCGTAGTAAAATACATTAAGAAGAGCATAAAATTACCTATCTTTAACATTCGCAAATATTGAATAGTCCCTTTCCCTTCTTTTGTTATACACGAAAAAAGTCATATTAGATTTTAAATGATTAGGAATTCAGTGAATATTTAAATAATTTCAGTAAATTATGTAAAGAGAAAAAATTGCTGTGATAAGGATTATTACCTATCGTTCTGTAATATTAGTAAAAATTTATCTTTTGTGAAACCATCAATGATGAAAAAGTATACCTTTTTGAGCTATTAATTAGAAAGTGTTCCGGCGCAAAGCAGGATTCACGAGAGGAGAAATTAATAATTCAATCACAGTTTAAACTTTCAAAATTATATTTATTCAAATGCCTAGCCGATATATTTCTATGACGCATTTACGCTAAAAAGCCGATGCCTTCCCTAATAGTCACACGATGTGGACCATGTAAGAGTCTAAACTGCACTGCCTTGTTGTTATCGAGAGCGCCAACGCTGGCCCTCCTTTGGTTCTCTTTCTTTCATAACGCTGTAGTTCATACATTGCATCACTTTAGCACTACATATTTATTTATTATCGATTTAACATTATTATATTCGCCGTCAATTTCACTTTACAATAATTATCATTATTTCTGTCAGTAACAGAAAGAGATATAGCAATTTAAAATTAATTTATTAGAACATATAATTTCATATTGCAACAATTAATTTAGTTTGAGGAAGCTAAGCGCCAATGAATTGGCAGCGTTTCTTTTTCTAAAACGATCGGATCAATACTAGATAACATTAGTAGATATCTTTATTTTTAACTGCTAGCTATATATTTCAACTATTTTTCAAACATTTTCAAACTTTATCTTACATTATCAACTTATAAAATATATACCATTTCCTGCTACATTTTCTTTCTAAAAATCACAGCTATAAGTATACCACAAACCCATCACGGACCCACAAAACCCCCAAACGTTATTTTAAAGTCCACCAAAAGCCGCTGCGCCATCAGCAAAATCAAAATCCTTCAAAACTAGTTCGACTACCTATATCATCTCAACGCCGCGCCGCCAAAAAACATTTTCTGGAGCATCGAGCGCAGCCGCCAACCAACCTCTATAAGTAAATCCCACACAGCTCTTGCAACGGCGCATGCGACTGCAGGAGAAAGATTTAAAAGGTGACCGCGCGCAACACGCCGCCATAGGCACCACCCGCTGACCGTCCGAGACCCGAAAAGCCGGGGGCGCTCTCCCGCTGCGGCTTGCGTCCGGTGCGGATTAGCCCATTGGGGTATTATGCGCTGACAAATTACTCAGGTAAACAGCCCGCCCCGAAGCCGGCCCCCGTATAATAAAGCGTCCGTATAGGTATACACGCTGCTGCTGTTGGAGACCGCAATGATTATATTTTGGAGAATGCCTCGTAAAAGCCATCATCGAAGGCCCAGCGTCAAAACGTCAAAGGGCGCTCTCTGCGTCTACGCCGACGCTGTGTGTATATAGAGTATTTCTCTCGCTTTTATAGGTATGATGAGTTGGGGGTATGGGTATTCAATGTGCGACCCCGACAAGCTGTCTTCGTGTAATGTGGGCTGTGTGTTTTCGGTCGATGAATGCGGTTGTTGCGGATGGGAGAGAGAGAGAGATGCGTTGAAAAGTGAAATTTAAGTATGTTTCATGAGTTGATTGATTGCGATTGTTATAGTTTAGGTGAACTTAATTGTTTGAATTATGATTTAAATGTTGTTAACTATTAGTGTAATGTTACGTTAATATGTGGTTTAAATTTGACGTCAAAAGTATTTAGTCACCTTATTTTAATTGGCCTTATTATACTTATAAATATTTTACGGTTTTGGTTATACTTTAACCCATTCCTGTCAAACCGCACATTTACGTATACTAACATTCACCATAACTATAGACGAATTTGGTTTTTTGCTCTACAAAAAGTACTACTCCATGAGCGTTCAGGTATGAGCTTAGTTTTTATCTTCAACTCTTATCAGTTACTATTATTACCTACATTATTTATTAGAAAAATAATCCTAATCCTATTGTATTGTGTACTTTGTTAGGTAATTCTTAGGTGCTGCAGGCTGCGATCAGCGCATTTGTTTCTTACGTAATCTGCTGTAAGGATTGAAAATTAAGGATCAAATAGGGGTTAAAGGTGAACATTTTAGATTTCAATACATATCTAAATCAAGTAATCGAATTTTATACATGACTAAAATATTATACCTACATAAATTTTAAATACAATTTCATTAACAATTTTTCCTTACTTAAACTAGTCATTTTTACTTTACCAATATTTAAGTTCTCTAATATGGCGAACAAAAGGATAAATTCTAGTCCTCCTGTATAATATTATCCATAAAATTATAGTATGAAATTGTTCGCAAAATCGCGAGGAATCCATAAAAAATATTAAATTCTACATAAATTTTACATCAGTTCAACATACAAATGAAAACAACATAATACTTCGCATCAATAACAAATAACACCTAAAATCCAATACAAATAAACCATACCAGCAATGACTCTCAAACCTTCCTAAAATAATCACCACCTAAACTTGCGCAAATTCCATCGGGCTTCCCGACTTAGCCGATCCTCCGCACGTATAACACACCAACCCCCGATGGCTTTCATACCCACTATCCTCATATACAACGTAACACACCCCGCACACGATGTAGAGCGAGAACGAGAGCGAAAGAGAGAGAGAGAGAGAGAGAGCGCTACGTCGACGCGACGTCGGTAATTAACATCTCGATTTAATAAAGCACTCGAGAGCCCCGCGCGCTCCGGCCGTATGTTACGGCAATTCCGCCCGATGGGCGGCGGCCGATGGATGCAGCCCGCGTGCTGCTGCACTCTTGTAATACACGCGTACACACGTACATACGTGCCGTGTCTTCTCGAGTCTGCGTGCACCCTTTCCTCGTGGGGGCTAGAAAATTGCGCTCGCGCGCGCGCGCGCGTTCACTCGCGTATAATATCAAGTGCCGTGGCGACGCTCTGAAGAGGACGTAACTCTCTATTTCTCTCTCTCGCTCTCTCATTCAAGGCAATAGGTAATATACAGTGTAGAGTTTCCGGTCGAGTGAATAATAATCCTCGCGACGATGTGTGTTGTGCTTCTTGTGTGCATATGCATACACACATATGTGTGTGTGTATGCGTATGTGTTTATAATTTCAGGGGGGTGAGAGGGCGACAAACTACGACGACGATGATGACGGCAAGGAAGAAGGAGAGAGGAAAAGAGAGAGTGAGAGGGTGAGCGTGTGTGTGTAGGGGCTATTGTCGGAGTGGCTCTCGCGCACGGGCCTTTATTCGGTGCCGAGGAATTTCTGTGCTTGAAATAAAGGGATGCTGGAGAGAGAGAGAGAGAGAGAGAGAGTTTTCAAAGGCGAAATCGACAAGTGGTTCCCACACCGGGTGCGACGATTATACTCCTCGACGAGGACGACGGTGATGACGGCGATCGACGCGAGATCGACAGCCGGCTGCACCTTGCCCCTGATTCTATATTTCGTCGCTTTCACTTCTCGCACTTTCTCACTTTCTAACTCAATTTTTGATCTTTGCTCTATGCTTCTTTTTGGCTTCATTCGTATTGTAGGCGCGGAGTAGGTGTATTATGTATATGGTAGAGAAGTGTGATTGAAAATGGATTAAGGTGAGCTAAGATTTGATTTTGCTCAGATTTCAATGTTCTTATTACTTTTTATTTATTATTAGACTGCGGAAGTTTTTGCATAACTTTTGCAGTCTATTTATTATATATCGATTAAATTTTTATGCAAAACGAAATTTCAGTTCAGAAAATACAATTTTATTATTTACTTTAATATTTACTATAATAAATTTATATTAATCCATACCTATTTCATGCAGGAATAGAATTATAACTATTATACTAAAATTATTTTATAATCGCGAGATACATAAAATCGTTAGAATTAATCATACATACCGATTCGCGTTTCTTCTAAAAATTTCAATTTTTAAAATTAAAATGAATCTATTATTTATACAATTAATAGTTTTAACCTTTTCTTATACAGGCAGAATATTAGGTTTCTAATAAATGTTTCGAAAATGATAGTGACGCTATAATTATTTTTAATTAACTGTATTACAAAATTTACATTATTTTTCAAAAGAATATTTTTTGTAGTTTTTAATCGCTGGCAGGTTCAAATAATATCGCAGCAATAAAGTAACGTCACACAAATCTTAAATTGTATTATATTTTTCAATTTTTTACATATTTAAAAAAAATCTTGTTCATATTTATTGATTGGTATATTGTAGAGAAAAAGACTTGATGGATTCCCCTAAAAACAATCTCTTTATTAATATAATGCCTGATATTTTTTAATATTATTTATTTACATTTCATAACTATCATATATTATCAGAATGATCCAAAAAACAAAGTAGTACTAAAAACTCCAAAATTTTACAAAAATAGGATTCCATGATATTTTAAAGTATGCTGTCCTAAAAACGAGAACCAAATTAATTATTTTTCTCGTACTCATAATGAAATTATTGAAAAATAAAATGATGTGTTCAAATTTTAGACCAATGTTATTAGCTGCAAATTTGCTTCTTGAACTTGCTGCACAAGCTTTTTCTCTCGGTACTCCAACTCAATACACAGCACACAATACGCCCTCGGTTTTATGCGAGTACAGAGCATTTTACATGGGAAGAATGAGCCTTAAGAGTGAGATAATTGAGAGCAACCGGGAGCAAAGAGAGTAAACGAGTAAGAGAGAGAGAGAGAGAGAGAGAGAATGAGCGATACCCCACGAGAGCAACAATAACAGAACGCTATCGATGCCGCTGCCGGTACAAAGGCGCGAGAGTGTAATTGCATCTAGGACGCGGCGATACATACAAAAGCACCCTCGACTGTACCATATACGCACGTATACCTATATATCCCTGCGTCACACTGCTCGCAGCGTTGCGTCGATTCGTCGTCCGATTTTTCTACCCCCAACCCCCCTCTCTACTGTTTTTGGACGACGAGATGACGTCTCGCGAGGCACATATATCGCGCCAGCGAGATCTCGAGGACCGCCGCCGCGCGTGCACTCGAGAGAATCGGCGCATTGTCGGCGCTTTGTCTCGAGGCAACAAAACAGAAAATGCGAACCATACCAGCCCGCCATTGTAGTCAATTAGCGACTATGTGTGTGTGTGTGTGTGTGTGTGTGTACGTACGCGCGACGCGAGATGAGTGGTCGCGGTCCACGACGACGGCGATGGCGACATTGGAGGAGCGTCGCGACGCATGTGTAAAGGTTGCGAGTGTATGTGAGCCGATGCGTTTTTGCTCTCGTGGTGCATGCATGCGTGCGCGATGCAGTGTAGTTTCTTTCATGCGATTTGTCTCGCTCGATTTGACAAGTCAAAATATACCGTGTGTGTAGTTTGTAAGTGGAGTTTTGAAATATAATAAGGTGCTCTGGAGTGATTGTATTCTTCGTTATTTTTAAATGATTTATTTGTAATAGTTTGGAATGATTTTTACTGATTTTTGCTTTAAACTCTCATCATAAAAGTACATTTCTAAAACTATTATATTTTATGTCCTCCGTTTTCAAAAGACAACAATATTATTTTTATGGTGACTGTTTGTACAATAGAAGTTAAATCAACAACAGATTCATTCTTTTGCTTATTTTGTCAAACTGTGCTAATGTGCCTACCCTTATCAAACCTTAACAAATGTTACTAAATTAAAATTTAACTAAAAGGGAATTTGAACCTCAGCAAAATTAAGCAAAATTTTGCATATTCAAGCAAATTAGGCAATGTTTATAACCGTTTAGACAAAAAATTATGTTTTTGTGTATAACAAAAGAAGGGAATAACCTTATCTAAACTATCAGATCGAAAATGTTACGTAATTTTATGATCGTCACATGCATATACACACGCACATATACACATACACACACAGACACACACACATACACACATACACACACACACACACATACCCACACACACACACACACACACACACATACTCCCTGTCTCACACACACTTTTTTACTATCACAAAGCTTCCTCTTTGAGGAAGCTATATTTCTCTTTATTTTTACTACTGAATGTCCGATAAAAACTTGATTTTTTCACTTATTTTATAATTTTGTCCCTCTTGTTTAAAAGTTTACCTTCACTTTTCCCAAATAAATTTCTTTTAAATGTTCATATTTTGAAAAACGCTAAACAATATTCAGTTTTGTATACATCCACCCAAATTATCTTACTTACTACGCATCCGTGGGTATCCTTACCAAATAACTGAATCTTAAATTCAAAAATCCGTGTCGTATTATTAGGCCTTTTCGAGCATTGCTATTGGTTAACAGATCCATAGCTACATTATGTATTGTTTATTGTGTTTTAAAGGACAAGTCCTACTTAGGCATAAAATGTATGTTCTCGCAAAACTGAAATGCAAAATATAATACCATTCGCAATAATTGACACGATTTAATTCTACGAATACCGATTCGATTCGACTACCGAGTCATAGTAACAGTCAAACAAATATAAGTATGATTTTATCGTAGTTTTCGGAACATATCGTCCATACCACATTAATCCGGAACTGAAAAAGGGCCAAGTTTGGAGTTAAAAAAATCTTTTCTGGGTAAATACGCATAATTATAAATAAGTTTTTAATTTATTATTTATCGGCATCTAAGGCAGAGGCTGTCCACATGGCCTTACTGATAAGTACTGTTGAGAGTTTCGCCGAAAAACTGTTTCGACGAAAAATAAACGTGACAACACCTCAAAACAGCGTATACAGTAATGCTAATAAAATTGTATTTTTATCGTATTTCTACGATGTCTACATATGTAGGGTCGACGAAGATGAGATCGAAAATTTATTTTTTATTCTTTAACAGATTCGCGCCGGCTAATGTAACGTAGTTGAACCAGTTTTCAATCACACAAGAAGGTACTGAGGTTATTACAATAGAAAATTATAAAAAGAAGTAAAATCCAAAACCATTTACTAATTAGTTCATTTATATCTTAATTTAAATAATAGTAGGTCTAAAATGTTTATATGTGACATAAAACCGTAAAAATCATGTTTAAAAGCAAAAGTTCCAATGGACTTAATTTCGATCAGTGAATTACAGTCGGGACTAATTGTTGATCAGTACTCCTGGCCCAGTTCTCGATCACAATTATGCGTGAAAAATGGGGTTTGTATAAGGTTATGTCTTCGAAATCAATCATTTAGTGTATGATTATCTATGATAACGGACGAATATTAGTACAGTTTTATTGTAAAATAGTAAATAATAAATGTTATATCGTTATTATGCGTTAAAGTATGTGAGTTGGTCGATCGACAAATGGTACAGCATACACAAACCATGAGCCTATCCTCGATCACTTAATTAAAATTGTAAAAATAAACTAATTATCGTCTACGCTTTGTTTTTAAGTTATTGCCGATCTAAGGTCACTATGAAACCATTTTACATAACTTGATAAGCAACAAAATTTGTTAAAACGTCTTATTACTAGACACATATTCGTTAGCTCAGCAGATAATAATGCCGCGTATGAACACACGAACGAGAAGTTGCTGTATTAAATAATTATTTTAATAAGTATGTACGACATATTTTAAGTAATATTGCGAAAAATCGTATTATTTTTCAAAGTGATCGAGAATTCGTACGTGTTCGACAACCGGTTCAACTACATTATAAGCCGATTTTTTTAATTATCTACAAAATTAATTAAAATTTCAACCATTCAATAAAAACTCCATGTTTCTGCCTCTTTCTAAGAGCTTAAAGAATACAATAACCGGTTGCATAAAAAGCTGCATTAATTTGTACGATTACAATAAGAAAAAATGCAAAGAAATTTGCGACAAATGGTGAGTCCTTTTTTACTTATGCCGGCGCAAACTTGTTAAATATATTTTTTTGTACACCGCTGGAGTCAAGTAATTCGTGGTGAACGAATTTGAATTTAACCTACAATGTATCTATATATATTATATATTAGATATTGTATATATTATACATATAACGATAAGTAACGTTTATCCGATTTGCAACGACGACTAACACGATAAAATTTTCCAACTAAAAGTAGCACGACTTGGATGCTTCCTACGAAATGTAAGAACAACTGCAATTTTCCCACGAATAATAACGCGACTCAGCTTTATTCAACGAATAACATCGAATCTATTTGTGGCGAAAGCCAGCATTATGTATAATGTTGCAAAGTTGTAAAATTGTAAAGTTGCAAAAATGGTAATTCTGATTATTATAGAACAAAGAAAGTATTACTTTTTTACGCAAAATCATTCCATGTATAAGTTTTTGTCGCAAAAAATTTGAATGCGTTAGTCTTCACCGCAAAAGTATAGAAGACGTTACTTTTCGCCGCAAAATCATTCTACGTGTAAGTATTTGTCGATATTATATATAATGTACAATATATAATATACAGATATACTTTGTAGGTTAAATTTGAACACGTTCGCCACAAAATTACTTGACCATCGGTGTACAAAAAAAATATGTTTAAAAAATGACACATCTATTTTTCGGTGAATACATTTTCGGCGAAAACACCTAGTCTTCTGTTGACAGACCTGGGACCAAACGCAACGTATAATTTAGGTTGTATGTTTATATTCTATCTCCAGTCCGTTATTACAATCTGATTTGCTTAACTTTGTCTAACATTGCTAATCTTTGCCAAATAATACAAATTGTATGAAAATGATGAGTCTAACAAATTTTGACAAGGTTTAGCAAATAAATTATTACCACTACAACCTTAAACATCGTACTGCTTCATGTACTTAATTTAAGCAATATAATACCAAATCATACGAAGCAATACATCCATAACCTAACAAAACCGAGTACAACAAAAAATTATAAAATCAGTTTTAAAATAAAATTTCTTATTAACATTATTAGAACCATAATATTAAAATTTCTATTACACTTGAAAAAATGACCAATCCAAAATTGGCTCTATCCCATTTACATAAGTAAATTCACGTCGCGCCTGACAAGATTGAGAAGCAGAAAAAAAGAAGTATACCAAGGGGTGCAATAAAAGTGGTGGCACGACAATAAGGAAGGCACGGGCTCTGCGCGAACACCAAGCGCGCAAAATAAGCAAAGACGAAATATTTGCACGTGCGAGTCTCTCGCTCTCGCGCGTCAGGAATTTAATAAAGCACAAAACGCGAGCGATTTTAAGTGCCGAGAGAGAGAGAGAAAGAGAGGCTTGCGCACGCTAAACGTCGCATTTCGCACGCTCAAGGTATATACACAATTTATGTACGCGTAGGTACTTATAACTCTTGGGTATATACTCGACGATGAACGTGGCGTAATTCAGCACCCCACAATGTCTTTCTCTCTCTCTTTTTTCTCTTCTCTTTGTCGTGCTCGTGCTCCTCTTCTCGCTCGCTGGCTGCCTTGCAGCTCTCTCTTCCCCCATTGCCCGTATACGCGTCTCTTTTGCCCTTCTTTATCGCGTAATCGCATCGCCTTCGCTATTGTCGTGTTTTCTTTGCGACGATAATATTGTATAACGTGTCACTTGCTCACGAGAATACTCGGCCGTGGCAGCAAAAAATTCGAAGCAACAGTGAACTTGCTAATTTTAGAGAAAGGGTAGTTTTTGTTTATAGCCTACAACTATAAAGATTATAAAATAATTAAAATTTTTTATTTTATTGAAAATTATAAATATTTTTAGTCCGTATCAATTGTCTTATCGCAATATTTATTAAAATAAATAGATTTATACAATTGTTTAGAGTTTGTAAAAATATATACATTAAAATAAATGTGATCCGGGGAAGTGAAGGGAGATTTTAAAAATACGGGATTAAATCCGATAAAATAAGTGAAAAAATCAAGATTTTATCAGACATTAAGTATAAGTTTAATTGCTTAAGACTTTATAAATCCTTCATGCTTATATATCTGTTTTATAGGTGCCCTATGAATGTTCTACTTGGAGCATAGCCTATTCATGCGAATTCTCCTTTGAACACTTTATTAATTTTAGCGAGGTTTGGCAAAGTCAAGTCATACTTCGAAAATAAAGTATGGCAAACCCGTTCCTTTTTTTATTTATGCTGGATTGTTAGTTACTTTTAACAAAGTTTTACAAAGTCATCAAAATGTTATGGAAATTCAGTAAACATTATTAAAAATATGCAAAGTTACTCAAAATAAGCGGATTTACGCAAGATAACGCAATGCTTGAATACTTTTAGCATAATTTGTACTATAAGTGCTGTCTTATCATTTTAATTAAAATTTCCCTGGTAGAAAATAAGTCATATCGGCTTGTTAACGTGCTATTTTACAGCTAAATTTGTTACCATAAAATAAGGTTATTTCTGGCATATTCCTAGCTTATTTCTAGTGAAGAATCAGTTAAGATAATTAAAGTGTCATGACAACCAAAACAAACCTATAGATTAAGGTTGAATTAAATAGAATTTGACAAAATTTACTTAACTACAATATGCAAAACTTTGAAAAATTAGCCAAGTTTGACAAGGTTTATCAATGTTTGGCAAACATTAATATAATCTTGTTACAGTACAAAAAAGTGCGTGAAATTAATGTTATAGCTAGATATTTCTTACTTACAAATGTTACTCTAAGAAATTTAGCCATATATACCCAAAAGTTTATGGTATTGTTTATGTTACTAGAGAACACATATAAATATATCCTTGTAAAAATAGTGCGACACTAAATGCTTCCTAATCAAGAATCATCAAATAATAAATAAAATCCCACAAATGAACACATTCTCAGTCCTTTATTAACCCCAGTATATATCCATTGCCAAAGTAAGCCACTCGTCCAATGGCTTCTCGATGCGATAGAAGCTTGACAAAATCACCTACATCAACTACCTACAGTATGCTCACCTACCCCCGAAAATCAGGCAAATTCATTATCCTCGCCGAACGATTAACCGAAACGAGCCGAGAGCACAGCAGCCACTCTGCGGCATGCCCACTTTATTCACCAACCTCCGCTCCACCCCCCGAATAATAATTTATTCGGACAATAAGCCTCGCGTCGTCGATTTGCGAACGAGCGCGCCCCTTGCGTCACGATGATGAGCCACCACCACCACCACTACCACCGCCACCTTTTTGTCGTGCCGACCCCCCGTTTTGCGAGCGAGAGACGCGCGCTCTCTCCCGCCCCTCGAGTGACAGCGAGCAACGTAATCTGTTCCCATCATCGACGCGACAGCGAGTATACGGTGGCGCGGCGCGCTCGGTGTGTAGTGGTGACATAATGGATGCGACGACAACGAGGAGGAGGACGGCGCGGCGTGGAGCGCGCGACAATGGGGGCAGCATTTCACCGGGGAGTGCGAAGAGAGAGAGAGAGAGAGAGAGTGGTGAGCTGGAGCTTTGGTGGGATGCTGGTTGGTGTTTTCTTGAGGTAGCGGAAAGTGGGGCGAGGTGGAAATTACCGGGAGAAATGAGTGCACCTTGTATTTGAATTTATTTTGAATTGGTGTGACCTTGCGAGTACATTAACGCATGCCAGTTCATATTTTGAAAAATTAATGTACCTTGAAAATATAACAAAAATATACTATAGTAAAGTATCATATTACAATTCTGCTTAGCATTTGACGTAAATAGCAGCATACTTTGTTTTAAAACAAATTAATTTCGCTTGACAAGGAGAGAGTACGAGTTGTCAGTCAATAATGTTAATGAATAATTTTAACACTTGTGTGCTTAGAAATGTAGCCTAGCACCCGTAGTTTGTTTGAATATGCTGTATATCGTAATTGATATATTAGCTAAAAACATTAACATTAACAATACATCTGTATATAGTGAACTATGTTTTAGCATTGATATACATATAGAATAAGAGTATACGACGAAATCTAAAAAAATACACCTTTTTGGGTCCAGATATCGCAAATAGAAATTTAAATGCTGGAGTTTCCAAACCTTTTCTATATTGTTTTAGGGGCCAAGTTATGAAGAAAAACGCGGTTGGACTCTGGAAATTGACCACGTGACTATGTTTTTCTGGCAAACTAGGTGTTTTTTATATATAGCAGCAAAAAAGGGTTTTACTTCGCAGTTAATAACTGTACACACAAAGATTGAATTTTTTTTTCCAAAAAGTATATAAAAGTAAAAGAAAAGACATATAATGTGAGTTTTTGTTCGTTGAAAATGGATATTCCGTTACAAAATACTGACTCACAAAATGGTTGACCAATTGAAAATAGGGTAAAAACGGTCAGATTTTTCATTTTTTGCAGAATCTGAGATTTTTTACGAATTATTACCCTACTTTCAATTAGTCAAATTTTATACCGGAGCATCCATTTTCCATGACCAACAACTTAAATTAAAGGTTTTTTCTTCTAATTTTATATACTTTTTGTAAAAAAAAATTTCCACCTTTGTTTGCACAGTTATCAACTACGCAGTAAAACCCTTTTTTATTTGCGATATATAAAAAAACCGTAATTAACACCTAATTTGCCAGAAAAGCATAGTCACATGGCCAATTTTCATTGTTCATACGCGTTTTTCTTCCTAATTTGGCCCCTAAAACAAGATAGAAAATGTTTGGAAACTCCAGCATTAAAATATTCTTTTGCGATTTCTGCACCCAAAAAAGTGAATTCTTTTTAGATTTCGTCATATACTGTGTACACCTCGCCCCAGTCTCCCCTGCACGCAAAGCTACAGGATTTTCGGGAGAAGAGAGAATCGTCGCATCGGAGCTGATGCCGCTGCACGCTGCGCCAAGCAGCTCGTGCCCCGAAAGTGTGCGCCATATTATGTGTATACAGGCCAAAGTGAAAGAAAGGAGGGTATTTTGGCTAGGATTTGTTGCATTATATAGGGGATCCTTAGCCTCTTGCGCGCTGATCTTCTTTGGTTGTTGACGGCGTGCGGCGGCTGCCGCTGCTGCTTTGCTTTGCGGATTGTCTTTTGCTTGAGTTGTGACGAGTTCGCAGAACAGTTTTTCATTACAGGAGCTAGAAAAGTATTACATTTAATCAGCTCAATCGTAGAGCTGCTCAGTTCGAAACGTCGCTCATTATTCTGCCAATTTTAGGGACTTGACGGTTGAGATATTGGATTTGCATAAAATATACTTTTTGTGTGGAAGGAGGCGGAGGAAAAAGCTTTTTAAGGTTAATAAATTAATTTAGTATCTAGTAGAAATTTTTCGTTACATGAGGAACAGTTAAGAATTAACTGAAATTTTTTATTACTCACCCCGCGTAGCCCAGACTTTAATGGGTGGAACATTTAGTCTTTCTACTGATGTCCATAATCCAAAACAACTACAGAGATTTATCGTTACATATATATATATATAACAGCTAAAAATTAACCAAAATTAATTTTGCCCAATTCAAGCCTAGGATCTGCTGGATGAGCTCTGGTAATTCGGTTGTTGCGTGATTTTTTTTATTTCATATTCAAATAGTTTATGCTAAAATAATAAGGTCGTATTTTTTAGTTTTTCAATTTAACGAAAATTGAAGTAGTTACAGCCATTTGAAATTTGCGTGACGTCACGATTGTATACTTTCATAACGTCACGTAGTATTAGAGTATATCTATATATATCGAAAATTATGAAACTTTAAACATCTGTAACTTTCAAAATTTTCATTTTTATGGCAAAAGAAAAAATACGACCTAATTATTTTTCGCAATTCTACTTATTTCATGCGAAAAATCAACTTTCTATTTTTATGCAACATCCTAATTGGGAGTAATGAAAAGACATATTAGGTTAATTTATTATATAAGTGTTATTTATGTACAACAGCTGTCCGAAAAGTATCCGACATTTGGTTATAACGCTGCGCCAGTGCTATTCTTTGACTTCGGACAAGTTGCATCCTTCGAAGTAGTCCCGAAATGACTGTACGAGCAGCTCCCATCAAAGTTTATACTTGCAAAAATATTCCTGGAAACCAATTTTTGAAGTAGCCTTCAATACGCTTGCTTCATTTGCTTGGATCGTCTATATATCTTCGAATCACTGCCCGTTGAGTAGTATGTTTAATTTTGGGGACAGCCAAAAGTGAACATACTTTCATTGTTATATTTGTCATTTCCAAGTTATCCTGAGCGATTTTCAAGCGAAGCTTTTTCTGTTCTGCCGTCGGCAATTTTGGAATTAATTTTATGCACACGCGGATCATTTCCAAATTTTTGGTTAAAATTTTCGAAACGATACTTTTTGAAATTCCAAGATCATTTTCCAACTCGCGAACAGTCAAACGACAATTTTCTGTAATCGGGAGTCGCACACGCTCGACATTTTTCGATGATTTTGATCACGAAGGTCGACCAGAACGCAGATCACTGACAACAGAAGTGCGGCTCTACTTTGAACTGATTGTGTACTACTCTTCTATCTGTGCTTTTCCCATACATTCATCCCCAAAGATCTTCTGCATCATTTCGATCGTTTCCGCGTAAGAATTTTCGAGTTTAAAGCAAAATTCAATGCAAATTCGTTGATCAGTCCGCTCAGTCATTTTCAACGATCACAAAATCCACTAAATGCAAAAATATATCACCATTGTAAAAAAATATACGCTGCCTGCGTACGCTATATGCGTAGTAAGTACGCGCTGATAACGACGGCTGCCTATCGTTACATATATACATTGAGAAAAAGGATTGGGTCTCACTTCAATACTTTTATATTTATATGATGACTGTACCGATATTGCTCGAGTAACCGTAGATATTGCTACCTTAGCTATATAATGGTTGCAGGTAATATTGTAGGGTTGTCACAGCAATATAATATAGCTGTGAGAGTAA
Organism: Gastracanthus pulcherrimus; assembly: GCA_949152435.1. Taxonomy (NCBI): domain Eukaryota; kingdom Metazoa; phylum Arthropoda; class Insecta; order Hymenoptera; family Pteromalidae; genus Gastracanthus; species Gastracanthus pulcherrimus. Next base: position 30,020,102 of record OX424574.1, on the reverse strand, counting down.
TAACAAAGTATTGTTGCAGCAGCAATACGCAGTTTAGTTCGATGGAGCAGAATCTGGATGCTGAAGCAATACATTTTTTTCAGTATATATAGGGACTTTAGGAGGAGTATAATTACGAACTCAGCTCGGAAACTTTTCGGATAGCTTTCATATATGACAACGAATTTGTCGATAATTCTAAGAAAGTTTCACGGTACTGAATAAATTGGTTTTGATTTACGGAAATCGATTATATATTTATTTTCTTTATGAAACAAGCTTATAACCGTTCTAAAATGTATGTATATCTCTTCTGTTTTATTTCTATCTCAAAATAAAACTCATATCCTAATACAGATGTTCATGCATACTTCTTTTATTAGTGTTAAACAAAATATTAAGAAGCGTTCTAACTTCAGAAGTCTTAATATGTTTTTTCTAAACTATGCTTATGGTATATATGAGCATAAATTATTTTATTCTTAGATTAAGTTTTATGTATCGTATTTTTGGAGTTTAGAATTTAATTTAAGCACACTTGAACAATATTAAGATGAGAAAAAGTTAACTATAGTATCATAAATCGTAACTGATGCGTCAGAACTATTATTTTAATAAGACCATCTGTTTATTTTCTGTCTGTGCAAACCTCGTGCCAATTATTATTAATTCTTTTTTTTTTTTTTTTTTAATTTAACGTCGCCATGTTTGTGCTTCCATGTGGTGCTAATCGACGACGGGGGTCTGCGGTGTGTTTGTAAACAAAGCACATGTAATTTTTATAGTGGTGCTTGTATCAATCGGCAGAGACTAGGATACGAACCCGGGTCACCGGCGTGGGAATCCGACACTCTACCGACTGAGCCGCCGCAGGCCCCTTATTTATTATTATTAATTCTTGTATATAAAAATGTATACGTAAAAAATTCTCAAAACAAATTATATACGTAAAAAATTCTCAAAACAAATTATAAGCCCATCCATTTCCCACTTTCCCATGACATTCCATTCATAGTCAAGCGATCACGTCACCTTCCATACCCCGCATCAGTGTAACGCAGTTAAAAGCTTCCATACTGCACGTACAAACCTCAAATGAACATCCCAAACGACCACATCTACAAACACCTTACACAAGCACGCCTATAATCCCCAAAAGTCAAGACACAACTTCCCATGTCGCCGTAACGCTTAACGAGCCATTCGAAGCCAGCGAAGCAAGTCACATACCTCGGTAACCCATCTCTCCTCTCGCAACCTCTTTCTCGCTAATCATCGCCAGCATCGGTCCCCCCGCGCGCAAAACCCACGTAAGAAGCGATAATGCGGCCCAACTCACGCGCGTCGCAAACGATCCGGAAGCAGCGGCGGCAGCTCTATCTCGCGATAAAGAAAGACAATGGCAATTCGCTGCAGGGGACGATGACGCGACGCCTCTAAGCGCCTTCGAGGCTCTTATGCGTGATGGGGCTAGGAGGTCGCACGACTAATCCCGGGCTCTCTGCGACGTGCGAGATATATCTCAGGTGTCGGAGGATTTGCGGACTGGAATCCTGGCTCTCTCTCTGTCTCTCTCTTTCTCGGTCGCGGATTATCATATTATGTGGGATGTGTCGTGTGGTTCCTTGGTTAACGAGGTTGCGAGAGAGTATCTCGCGTTGTGTATAATCTGTTTTCACTGTAATGCTGACTTTACATGTTGACGTTGCGGCGGGACGAAACGCAGGTGCTACACCTGTTTGTAGTAATGTTTAGTTGGTCGTTGTAACGTAACATAGGGCAAACGTTGGGTATTGCAGAGTTTTAAGGATATTCTTTTGTTTGGTCGTATTTATTATGTTTCTACATTAATAAAAAATTGTATTAAAAGTCAATATAGATATAAAGGAATATACAAAATATCGACACTTTATAATTTGATGAAAACTAAATAATTATTCCACTTACAAGTAAGTCTTTTGCATAAGTACTCTTAAAAAATAATTTTAGTATGAATATGTAACTTTTAATATAATATAATGAGTTACAAATTCTTAATTAGCTGCGCGATCTTTTGAAGTTGCAATGTCTTTTCGTAGTGTCGTTTTAAATATTTGTAGTAGCAGTTCCAATATGAGTATTCTAAAATTATTCATCTGTAACACGGTCTTAGACATTTTAATACGCGTATCGGAGTTATAAGTAAACCGATTTGTATACAATGCTCTTATAGAAGTGGGATTATATTTATATAATGTGGTTTTCAAAAGATGATCACGAATGGTCGTTGAAAAGTATAATTTCGCAGGATAACGAAGGTATACGCATAGACTTATTGCTTTTAAAGTCCTCGGATGTACACTAATAGATTCTTCTTAGTTCGAAGACTGACTTCGTGATTGTATTCATCCCTACGTGTGTAGCCCAACTGTCTGAGGATTTTGAATAAGAAAGATTACAGATATTCATCAGGTTATTAGTGAGTAAATTATATTGAAAATTTCATTCTACACGAGAGAATACGTTTTAAATATAAGTAACATATGAAGTGTTCAGAACCATTACGGAATAAGATCATTTTGGTAATTTAGTACAATTTGTATACTGTTTGTAAATCATGTAATTATTTATCTAATTTCAACTATGCAATTGAGAAACGCTATATTCAAGTATTGATTACACTGATACATAGAGAGAATTTTCTAATAAAAATTATAACGAAATTCAGGGTAAAAATTACCGTAAATAACTATAAAGCTGGGACACTCCTACTTTATGGCACTTTTTACTGATATTTTACTATAAAAATTATCTTAATGACTACAAATTTTACTGGACAGACTATAAAATTTACCGCACTGAATGGTAAAATTTGCCTGATTGGAGAAAAAGAAGACAGCTGATAAAGAAAACAACTGAGCGTGTACACATTTTAGGTTAACTCAAATATAAATGTGTATAATGTACTTATTTAAGTATTAATGATCCTGCTACAACGATTGGAAGAAAATCCAGATTTTTAAAAAATATTTCGTACAAATTTTACCACAAATTTTGGTTTTCTCTAAGATTTATACAGGGAACTTTTACTCTACGGCAGGCAAATTTTACCCTTCAGTACGATAAAATTTATCGTAAATATCAATAAAAACTGCCAGAAAGTTAGAGTGTCCCAGCTTTATAGTCATTCACGGTAATTTTTACTGCGAATTTCGTCATAATTTTTATTAGAAAATTCTCTCCGTGTAAAGATGCATCAAATTTTATTTTCATGTGTCCCTAATGCTGAAATGTTTGCGACGGTTTGCATAATTTCTAAAATGGACTTGTTTCATTATGGATTTGAGAACCTCAAATGTATATTTGACTATACATTTATTTTAACTACATTCTTTTAATTATTTTGTGTATCTACTGATACAATGAACAAGATCTTATATAATTAAATTAAAGGCACCTTAGTTAATCGCAGTTTCAAAACATGTAAATTTGAGAATTTAAATTATCTTAACGTTAGTTGGATTCTTATAAGAAAGACAAAATTAAAAATTTTGCAAAATAAATTTGCGAAATAATACCTACAGTAATTTGAAAATGTATCAAATATTACTATCATTAATAATATAAACCATACTGCACCTTATCTATATCTGAAAACCTTCGGGTAGCTCCTTTCTTTTTCTACCGTAAACATAACATACCAAAAATATCTTTAATCTAATGAGTACATTTTGGAAGTTCCATTATCCATTTTTTCTACATATTTACTAAACAATTTACATAAAAATACTAAACCACAAACGAATATTATACTATAACATTGTTAAAAGCAAAGAAAACAATTTTTATACATAGAACTTCCCTCTCTGTGAATATATCAATGATGAAAAGAAAATGAACCATAAGTCTATAAATAACCCAAAATTTATTCTATAAAGTTACTACATCTAGGAGTCATTCAACATCACAAAAACTTGAACAAGTCATTTAGTTCTCCGGCTCAGAAATCCACCAAAGAGAATCCTCCACAAATGAAAAGCCAAAGACAGCCCAAAGAACCCCCGAAGAAAAAAACCGTCGACTCGTGCAAAACGGCATTAACGCACTCCTGCCTAACTCCTCGCCTATATACTCGCGCATACCCGGCGTCTCAAAGCCGAGCCGCGCGCGGACAATAAACCTCCATCCTCAATGCATCGCGCGAGCAAGTAATACACGAGCGCATCAGCAGCTCGCGGCCGCTTAAACATCCCCCGAGCCTTTGAGAACCCGCGAGCCATGGGCACACACAAGCCGTCCCCAGCCGCTCTCCTCCCGAGAGACAGAAGAATCGCGAGCGTCTAAAAAAGGGTCTTCCGTTCCCTCAGCTCGCTCTCTCTCTCTCTCGCTGGCTACAATGGCTGACTTTCGTACGAAGGCAAAAATCAGAAAGCTAGCGAGCGCGAGCTGCCCTGGGACCGGCTGCTCTATACTCGCGTGTATAGAAAGCAAGAGAGAGAGAGAGAGAAACAGAGTGCGGAAAGGGAGGAAGATCCCCCGAAATGGGGTCGAAAATCACGGTCCCTGCGCGAGAGAGAGAAGGATGCGCAGCTGTCATTGGCGAGCGCGACGATTGGCTGGCGGGTAGTGCGGGGCGCGGAGGCCATCTTGGATTTTTCCGGTCTCTGGCTTCTCCTTTTATTTGGGACAAAGCTGCTGTGTGTTGTAGAGGAGCGGGGCCCGCCTAAGGTAAAGAGATACATTGAGAAGATCTGTGTGTGCCATCGCGACGCCAATATGGGTATTACTGCGTATGGATGTAGTGTGTACGTGTGTAATATGTATGTACGTGTGTATGTGTGTGCGTGTGGAGAAAAGTATATTGTATGGCACGAACTGCCTCGGTTACTTGTTAGAGAGAGTAACTTCAACCGACTTTCGTTCTTTCTTCCGCGTCGAAGTCAGATTATGTCGTAACTGGGGTTTCGACGTTACAGAAAGACTGGATACGATGAACTTTAGAGAAGTCGTATTACAGGGATTACACGAGTAAATAAAAGACTTTTGTGTTTAAGAGTTTAATTTTAAATTTTATTTTCTCACATTTTCTTACTTAGAAGCTATAGCCGCTGAAACGATCTAGCAAAAAAATTTGCTATCTTAACAAATAAATATCAATCATTGTTAGCTTCTATGCGCGTTGAATATACCAATGCCAATAACAAAAATGTATGTGAGCAATACTGCCTACACTTATAGTTATATATAGGCATTTGATGATGAAAAATCGTCGTAACTTGATACAATATTACATAATATATTTATGAATTTACGCATTTATTTAATCGATTTACTTTGTCTTTAAAAAGAATATGTATAATGAATAATAATAAAAAAATAATAATAATAAAAATAATTAAAACAATTAAATTTAAGAAATGAAAATCAAAAGGCAGGTTTTTTTAGTATATAAATTCAAATATTGCACGAAAAATCGATACAAACCTTCAGTTGTAATACAAACGAATAATTATTTGGTTCGACTTAACTTTCAATATTTGAATAAGGTCAGGCTCAAATTTCATACTGTATTGGTCAATATACGTTACGAAAAGTGTCACGTTTCAAATTTGTAGTAAAGCTCATAACTTTGGTTTTCAATTTTCAAAAAATGATTACATTTAAAAGTGAAAACATTACGTAAATACACTTACATTGTGGCTAACTGGTGGTCTATTTAGAGCTGTACGAGAGTAGTAGATTTGTTTAAGAATATTACGGACAACATTAAAATTGAAATTTAAAACATTAGAAGTGATCAAGTAAATTAACCATTGTATTCGCCTGGGTAAAGGTAACATTATAGCGCCAAATGTAATGTAAAAATCCCATAAGGTGGACGGTACCGGAAGCTCTATAATGATAGTAGAATGTGTTGCAAGGATACACAAAATCACGATTTTCTTACACTGTATAGAATCTCGAAATATTTTTAATAAATAATGATTTGCATAATATTTTTCATGCTACCAAAAAGAGTTTTTATAATAAATATTTGACCTGCTTTAAATACTGAGAAAAGGGGTTAAAAAACTATTGGTCCCTATCCTTAGAATGAATTACACCAACATTATAGAGCTTCCAAGGTCGTTCACCTAATAGGAATTTAATATTACATTTAGCACTCGTGTTACCGTTACCCAGGCGAATTGCAAAAGATAAATTCAAATTGGAAATATATAAGGTTTGTGAGGTAGTGCAACGAAGAAGTCAACTTCTTTACATATCCCCGCGTCTAATGCTTCGGCTAGACCTACGCTTTAACAGAGTATCTATTTAACTTTGAAAGTGTAATAAAACTAATATAAGCACAGATAGATAAATTTGGAAAAGTCCAATGGATAGAGAATAATTTTTTGCATTTTTACATACTGCACAATATTTATTTACAGAAATAGGTTTGATGTTATTCAATGTTTAAAGTTAAATACAGACTCTGTGTACTTTTTGTACTACACATTATATTCCCACTATATACTAAGAAGATACTAGCTTATCATTCAATGCTGATTTTATAATAGCTTGTTTATTATCAATATTTTCTAATAAAAGTACTTTCTATATGTGCCTGTAGGAGCGTTTATGAAAAATCATATTCAACTAAGTTGCCATAATGCGTGATATTTATTAATACATTTCTATAGTATACTTAAAAAAATTAATTTAAAAGCACCGCATACAAAAAGTTTTCTTTGAAAAGTCAAACAGCAAACATCAATTTCCCCCGAAAATCTCCAGCCAAAAATAAAATCACCCAAATCCTCCCGTAAAAAAAACCTTCGTCCACTGTCTCGAATTAATCCTGCAGACAGGCCCACGCGGTCCCTCCTCCACTCCAATCCAAATCTCGAAACTCGCACGTTTCGCGCACGTATGTAGCAATCCTTTTCGAGTGTTTGCCTCCACACACACATTCCCTCGTCCCTCCAAAAAGCCGGCAGCAATCCTCACCCCCGGCAAAAAAAGAAAGAGGAAAGAAGGAAGGAAAAAAAATTAACAGCGTCCATCTATTTGCGCAAAGATCTACCTCGTAACAGGCTCGCTTTTACGCGCAGGCAGCCTCGGTAAACAAAACTCCTCGGCTTACTCGCACGTCCTCTCCGGCTCCGCTGTTATTGCAGCAAATCCCGCGCGCAACGTCGCCACGTCGTCGTCCTGCAGTTGTATATAGTACTAGTCGATCCCACATAATGCGCGATCACGGCCCAAGGGGTGAAACTGGCGGCGCCCGCGGAGAGAGAGAGAGAGAGAGATGAAAAAGGGAAGGGTTGCCGCGGCGCGTGCACCGCACGCCCTCGGGATTAGGCGCAATTATCGAAATCGTCACTGCCCCGGCGGCGGCGGACCGCACCGGGAGAACAAGCGATTCGCACGATGTGATTCCGCGGTGTGACGCGGCTCGCGGCCGAATGTAGTCAATCGATCGGAGCTCTCCGCTCTCTCGTCTCGGCAAACAAAGTCGCAAAAATTCAATCTCGCGACCCGATTATAACGTGGGCTGTGTCTACCTACTCCCTCCCCGGCACTTTCGTTCTACGTGGACGTGTACGTTTTACGTGTGGATTCTTTTTCCGCAGGTCTGCGGATACGGATATATCTCCGACGGTGGTCTTCGCTTCTCGTGTGGAGAATCGCGGGAGATTTGATTTGAGCTCGAGCTGTGCTTGGGTGGACTGTTGCATGGATTTGAAGGCGATTTCTAAAGGGATGTCAGTCGGAGGATGAGAGAGGAAGTTTTGTTTGAGTTTAGGTTTGACTAACTGGAATTTGTCGTGAACTCTGTAGAATATGTAGTTTGAATTTCCGTAATATTAATGTAAATGTTATTTTGATTTAATTCAGGCAATCATTTATCAGTCAGTTAGAAGTTTTTAAATTATTTTAGTTTTACATATAATATCATTTTTTTGTATAAACATATAAGAAAGACTTTTCACTACAACATAACTCCCGGGATGCATTGTTTATGTAACTATTTTTATAAAATGATATTGTATCGCAATTTATTATATAAATACTGAACATCATAAAAAACTGTTGCCGATTCATTGGCACTTAACTTCATCAAATTTTATAAATTGTTCCAATATGAAATTATTGTTGTATTTAATACTGTGGTGTAAAATAAAAATAACAAGTCTATTGCTTTTTAATATGTCCAGATATATTATATATATATATCTGGACATATTAATATATATATATATATATATATATATATATATATATATATATATATATATATATATATATATATATATATATATATATATATATATATATATATATGACATAGCTTTTCTTCCCGTGTTACACACTGTATTTTTTTTAACAAAGGCATGATTTGGCCTTTTTATGGGATGTTTAACAATATCCATTTCTCACCTGTTTTTCTTTTCTCACCTCTTTTCAGGGAAGTAATGGATATTTCTCAAAACTTTGATCAAACACGTTTGAAATATGCGTAATTTTCCAACCGATTTACAGGCACGAAATAGAGGGCCAATTTCATGCCTGAGTTGAAAAAAATTAATTTTGCAACAGTATATTTGTTGATTATCTTTTATTTATGAATATAATGCATATTACTTTTACAAATAAAATTTTTTCGTATTTTTGTAACTTTGTTCGAGTTTATGAACTGGGTGATTATCAAAAAAATGGAGCTTTTGGTGTTTGCTTTTAGCTATCCCTTTAAATGTACTTCAGAAAATATGATACAACTAAAAATTTTGTTAAGTGTTAGGAGTATAATGCATCATGTAAAAGATGTTCCTTTAGTTTTGAAAGTTTAAATATTCACTTAATCTGAATAAATCGAGTTTAATGGTCGATTTATCGTTTTCGTGGCATGTCTAAATCACGCATTTGCTAACGTTAATAGAATATTTAGACTTTCGAAACAAAAGGATTATCTTCTATTTCATGAATTACTAGTAATGTTACTCTAAATATCTTACTACACGTTACATATGAAGTGCAATAAGCAAATCTGTAATACAAATGACACGAAAATCACATTGTCCAGCTAGACATGTTCATTTTGGTGCTATTTGTATTATAGATTTGGCATTTGTACTATATACATAATATAGTATATATAATAATATATATACATAATATAGGATGTTTACGGTGACATTATTGATAATTAATTAAATAGAAGATATTTCTTTTGTTCCGAAAGTCTAAATATACTATTAAGGTAGTTCACCGGTGATAATAAGGTTAAAAAGCAAGTTTATATTTCAAATCATCATTAAACGGCATCATATTTATAACTTAATGTCTTTAATTCATAAATTAAAATGTTAAAGTATTAAAAGCAACCCAAAAGTTTTTAAATAAGGCAGAAAACTAAAGTGCGGTATAAACTTTTCTACAGACTGTACCACAATATAGATTTACTAATAACACAGACAACAATGTATTACTTACAAAGGGGGACCACGGAGTCCGAGTCACCGATTTTGATGAAACTTTAAGGAACGTTTTCTGGTACCTAAAAACGAAGCCCAATACTCGTGGTTTTATCCCATGGGCCTTTGTACGGTAGATACGTCGTATTTCATTAACGTTGATAGTATATATATATATATATATATATATATTTATTTTTTAGCATTGCCTATATATGGGCAATGCTAATGTTTTTTGGCACTATCTCAGATTTAAAGTCTCATGGAATAAAACTACGGATACTAGGCTCCATTTTTAGGTTCCAAAAGTCGATCCCCAAAGTTTCATGAAAATCCAAGACCCGGATTCCATGGTCTCCCCTTATTAGTAATATCTTTGAAAGAGGACCGCTAACTATAGATTTTTTAATTTTGCGTAATATAGGTAGTAATTCTTTACAGCATATTAGTTTTTCAGGGAAATATATAATTCATTTTTGCGGTTACAAATTAAAATATCTCTTTAACACATGCTTAAACTTTACCTGATGTGTTAAGACTCCCAACTTTAACATTGAATATTTCCATTTTAGTACCGGCACGGTTCTTATAGTTTTGCGGTATATATAGAAAATACTATTAATAATATTCTGTCAAAATTTAAAGAAAATATATAATAAATCGATTAACCGGTGAACGTCCTTAACGTTAACAAATGCGTGAATTAGACATGCCACGAAAATGACAAATCTGCCATTAAACTGGATTTATTTAGATCAAGCGAACATTTAGACTTTCAAAACTAAAGGAACATCTTTTTCAAGATGTATTATAACGTTCAAAAAAATTTTCAGCTCTATCATATTTTCTGAAGTAAATTTAAGGGGATAGCTAAAAGAAAGACACCAACAGCTCCATTTTCTAGCACCCAGCAACGGATTTATTCATTAATTACAAAAGTATCATAAAAATGAAAAAACGGTATAAATCAAAAACTAGTAGATGATTCTTAATTTTCTTTTTATTTCTAACTTTATCAAAAAATAAATAAGTGCTTTGAATAGCTAAAACATACCGCGTAATCCGCAAGAAATCAGTGATCATAATTTTTTTGAAAAATAAAATATTATAAAAAATGAAAAAACGTTATAAAACAAAAACGATATGATGAATCTTAAAAAAATTTTTTCATTTAAATTCTTGATCAAAAAACGAAAAAAAAACCTTCATTGGTTAAAAATTACCGTGTGATACCCAAGAAATAAGCAATTACAATTAGGAAATATATAACCTCGAATATCTTAAAAAATAAAAGTCCTCATAATCTGAGCAAAGAACTTAGCCAAGAGATAGTAAAAAGCTACCTTTTCGTAAATTTTAGAAGGAATAATGCATTTTACTCAAATTATTGTTTACCATAAAAAATCGTCATTTTTTACAAAATGATTTTCTTGTCAAGTATAAAAAAACAAAATGATTCCAAAATTTTATAGAATAATCTTCTGCATTGTCCTATTTTCCTAATTTTTTTCAATAATCTCCCAACGTATATTTCAGAGAAATCAGAGTTCAAACAAGAAATGACGTTTCCGCGTATAACAAAAGAAAAGAAACACCTTATCTAAAATCTTGGATGGTAAAAGATAGGAAATTTCAGGTTCTTTCAAATGCATTTATACTGGGTTGATGATATTATTTTTAACTTACGAAAAAACCCGAAAAACTAAAACCAAAAAATCTAAAAACCGTTAAAAAACCAAAACTAATCCAAAAAACTAAAAAATTATTATTACGCCTCCATCCTTTAAAAAAACAAACAAAATGTTCCCTGGACCATTAAATTTTACCGTGGATTACTCGAGATGTGAATGCATACATATACACACATACACACACCCGCACGCACGCACACACGCACGCATGCACGCACGCACACACACATATACATACAAACACATATACACATACACTCACGCACACACTCACACACATCCATACGGACATTTTCTAAAAATAGAGTATTTTGATTCCTTATGTATCAAAACATGTTTCTAATAATGTTGCATTTTTTTATAACGATAACTTGAGTAATACTTGATGTAATGCCTTGAAAATTTCAGAGAATATTTGTTAGGGGTCAGGTTATTGACTGACAGGTTTTAAGCCGATTTGGTTTATAATCTTCTGAGATATTAGAGATAATTCAATTTAAACAACTCATGTTCACCCTGTATATCACGACATATCTAAGTTTTATTGTTGTGTTTCTTCTTGTAGATATGAAGTATTATTATATATGTGATTTACTATTCTACACATCTAGCCAACTTTACGCATTACATTGCATGAAGACATCCAAAGATAATGTTATATTAAAAATATTATTGTTCAGTGATTTTTTTAAAAAAGATTTCATAATGACATAATTTATTTTTGCAATACTGAATCTACATCTATCTACAATACAGCATAGAATAATCATAATTTTTATACTATTTTGATGGTGGAATTCGTAAACTAGTATATGTTAAATAGCAGTAAAAATTTTAAATGAGTGACATTAAAAAATGATGCGTTTTTGTGTATTATGTGTCTTTTGCAATTGAAAGAAATAAATACAATAATTCAATCTTTTATAGGTGTAAATTTTATATATAATACATCGCTGACCAAAGACATTCTGATATATGATATATATGATAATATGTTTATTGAAAAATATTCATCTTTCAGTAGGGCACAAATCACTAAATGAAAATAGTTTAAACAGGAAAATAACCACGATGGGCGGTACTGTGCAGCTCTTCCTTATTTATATAATAATTTTAATTAAATTCTCTTTGAGAAAGCATAGTTCCGAAGCACTTGGCAGCAATTTTTTTATGCATGTAAGTTCGGTAGAGGATGGTGCATTTTGAGTCATGCACAACAAAATTGAAAATTTTTATTAGGGAAGTACAATGTTTGTTTATGCTTAATCAATCGCGATATTAGATCGAGCTACGTTACAAGAATTCATAAATAAAGAGAAACTTTATATCTGCTATGCATACAAATTTTTGTCATTTTTGCGATTCTAAAACGACTTAAATTTCCTGTTTCATATCTGCTACTATTTCAATTCTTTAAATGATGTATTTTTTTATAAATAAACATATCAACCTCTTTCTTTAGGAGCTTTCAACGGTATATCTACTATTCTACATTCAAATAAAACGTTTTTATGTACTAAAAAAGTTTGGCCCATTATACCCGAACAAAAGTGACTCGTTATGCAATATTTGGAATACCTAATTAACGTTTGGAATCATAACTTTTTGTAATCTTAATGAAATAAAAAATTACGAAAATCAAAATGAAGCTTGAAACATACCCTAAAAAAGGAGCATTATCTGATTTTTTAAATCAATCAAAAAGATACCCAGTTGACGATTTGAAAAGTTTTTGTCGTTTTTCATATAACCTGATTTTTCAATTTAAAATTTCACTGAGCTGTAAAAATTTGTTTGCTTGGAGAATTATATCCATACTAATCAAATTAGCTGATACTATGATTATAAGTAGATTAAGACGCGGGACAAAAGAATTTCGTCCCTCTTCTACAGCAAATCCGAGATGGCTATTGGCCCGTTATATCCCAAGGCCTATTATGCCCCAGTCTCCTCTATATAAAATTTTCAAAATAATTTTCAATACCTGCGAGTTTCTTTCTGAAAGAGGCAGAATTTCTTGCGCATTTTTACGCGATTTTTCAGGAACGGGGAAGAAATCCATTATTTCTCGCTATAGTGGGAGATAATAATAGGTATTTTTCCGCACTTTTGCCATACACGCTCGAAATGCGCAATTTTCTACCCTACTTTCAGGCATAAAAAAAGACTCATTTCACGCCTATATATATTTAAAAAAAAAATGTCATCAGTCATACCCTAAACGAAGATTGCATAATGGTGTTTTATGACATAAAAGTAAAATGAAGGCTTGAATAATTACCGCATGTTAGGTAAAATCAACATATATTTATAGGTGGTAAATAATTTTATATATTGTCTATGGAATCTATTTACACTGAAATGCAAGAATCTTAAAATCGATTCATTTATAACTAGTATGCATTAAATCATTTATTTTGTAATCCGCATCTGAAAACGTGTTTATCAAAATGAGCGCAAGCAACCAGTTAACGAACGTTACGTATAAAATAATCCCGCGCTGCACATTTGAGCGCCGCGATTTGCGCACCTACGGGAAATTCAGACTCGTTCGCGCGCAAGAAACGTGAGACTACTCGCACGATTACGAAACAGGCGACTAGTTAAGCGAATCCAGGCGCGACACATATATCTCTCATTTACCTTCTATTTAGGGTCGATCCCATAGCACTTTTCTGCGTGGACTTTGATTTCCATCGCTGGAAAACCCGTTACTTTCTCCTGCGGCTCTCCTTTTTTTGCTCGCCGTATCGTCGCGCGTCTCTTTTCACTGACCTAGAGTTTAAAACGTAATTCTAACGACTTTGTATGTATCGGTAGTATTTATCTATCAACTGCTTTCTAAGTCTCTATTGATTGTTGAAAATTTCTTATTGAATTTTAAGTCAGACAAATAAAGTTTTTTCCAAAGCACATCACTACTATATTGATTGATATAATATTTAATAATTCAAACAGATTGTAACTGAAATTTCAATTAATTACTAAAAATTCAAGGCATATTTTGATGAATATTTAAGTTATTATGTGAATTTTCCCTTACAGATAAATTTTTCAGTTTTTTAAAACTGAAATATTATCGGATAATACACAAACTGAAACGACAACAAAATTTTGTTGTATCATCAATGTACACAATACATATTTAGTCTATATCCAACTGGTGATTTTAAGAAGTAAGCTTACTATAAATTCCTTCTCACTACTGAAACTTTAGAAACATTTTCATTCATTTGTCAGTTACGAAAAGTAAAATTTAAGTATTCGTACTTGAATTTTCAGTTATATAAACTGATATTTAATTAATACATATAACTGAAAATTCAAAAAATTGTTGCCAATTCTATAAAATACATAATATTGAGAAAGAAAACAGCTGCCTATTTATGGGTACTTCTTCTTCAAACTGAATTAATTGTTCCAATATGAAATTCTTTGTTCTAATAAATTAATTGTAAATTGGTATATCTCTTTCTGGATAATAGCTCAAAAAGAGTGTACTTATTTATTATTCATGGTTTGACAAAAGATAATTTTTTACTAAAATTACAGAACGATAGGTAATAATCCTTATCACAGCAATTTTTTCTCTGTACGTAATTTATTAAAATTATTTAAATATTTAAATTAAATGTAATTAGATGTTAGTACATAGATTCATTGAATTCCTAATCATCTAAAATTTTGTGACCGATTTGCCATCATAGATTTCCGAGATATAACCGTTTAAACTAAATATAACTTTTTTCGTGTATATCAAAAGATGGGAGAGAGCCTATCTAAAATTTGCGATTGTTAAAGATAGGTAATTTTATGCTCTTTTTAATACATTTACACTAAATTGATCATAATAGTTCTAGCATAATAAATATCTCGAAAAACTGAAACTCAAAAATTAAAAACTCGAAATATTGTTATAAAAAGAAACGAGTCGATGAATCTTTAAATTTCGTTTTATTTTGAATCTTCATTGAAAACAAAAAAATTAACCCTGTTTGGTAAAAAATGATCATGCCGTGATATAAAGGTTGTTGTATTCGCAGCTGACTTAAAATCGATTTTTTTTACAAAAAATTTTTTTCCTTTCAAAAGAATAAGATGAAGCATACAAAATTTTGCAGAATATTCTTCTCTATATTCTTAATCATCTCAATATTTTTCAAAAAGTTTCCTTCTATTTCACAGGTATAACCGTTTGAAAAGAATGACGATTCCGTGAATAACAAAACAAGGGAAATAGCTTATTCAAAATTTCGGGTTGGAAAAGATAGGTAATTTTGTGCTCTATCAAATGCATTATCACTTAATCGATGATATTATTTCTAAGGTAGAAACAAAAAATTATTAGGTTTGCGATTCGATCATTGACGATTTTGATAGTATTATGTAGTCACACAGATCAACCCGAAGTACAGTCGAACCTCCCAGCACTGTAATGCGAAAGCGGTTCGCGGTAGGGTTCATCTGGTGTCGAATGACCACTAAGACATAGCGTGCTATGTCTTACGTCCATTAAGACAAAGGTTTTCTACCTTTAAGAAATCACTTACCAACAGTAAAGATTTCCCAAATAAAATCGTAAACAAAAATTTTTACCGATCACCAAAGTAATTTTTTCCGTTAAGCCAGAATAGTCTACTTTTACTGTGATGATGGTAATTTTTATCAGAAAAGTCTTTACATATATAAAAATTACACCATACTATAAAGAAAATTCTATTTTGTTTTTTTATGATTATGCAACTTATTTTAAAAACATTGATAGAGAAATTAGGAAATAATTCTGTGTATATACATTATACATATTGTATATGTACTGTGTACGAACATTATTTAAAAATATTTAGAAAAATCAAGCAGTTGTATACAGTAGAATGATTAATCATTCAAGTAGGAACTTTGTCAACAATTAATTTTATTACATGTCAAACAAATCATTTACAAACTGTCTAACTGTAACATCCCCATCCAATAATGAAAGAGCATCATCATACATCAACCGAACTGGCAAAAAGCTTAATCGGACAAATCAATCGGAGTTACACACGCGAAGCAGCTTCCCACCACTCAATAAGCCACCTCAATATGCCCGTAATCCACCCCCCTACTTCACTCGCGCGCGCGCGCGCGCGCCCCGTCACGATCTTATCTAATTGCGATCATTACACAGGGCCACGAGGGCCTTATCTCTCGCGCTAAGCTCGCGACTCCAGCAGCGCACGCGTCGACTCGATCGGTATCTCCGATGATTCTCTCTCTCTCGCTCTCTCGCATCCCTTCGATCGTCGTCCTGCACCTTTCCGCAGGCGCCTAACTCGCACGACAATAAAAGGAGTAAGAGAAAGAGGGGGAAGAAAGAAAGGAGTCGCTCTCTCAAGCGACTCTCGGTTTGGCTTGTTATAACTCCGATAATTATGTTACCAATGCCGTCGCGGACACAAAGAACCCTCGACTAGCCCTCGTCACAAATCCCCGTATACATATGCGCGTGTGTGTGTGCGCGCTCCAGCTCGGGGGCGACGGGGAGAGAAGGAGAGTAAGAAACCGTACGATGAATAAGGATAGATACGTGAATACATGAGGTATACAGCGCACACATGCAGACAATCGGAAAAATTGGTCCGAATCAACGAGTAAAAGAAGGGCAGACAGAAAAAAGAGTACGTGTGTATATCTGAGTGAGAGAAGTGGAGTATGCAGATATATATATATATATATATATATATATATATATATATATGTGTGTGTGTGTGTGTGTGTGTGTGTGTGTGTGTGTAATTTGTACACGAGTTAGAAAGAGTGAGAGCATCATTTTGAGAGAGAAAGAAGTAAGGGTAGAAGAGCTGGTTGCCTAGTAGTAGGCCAGCTGCCGGTAATCCTCCCTTTGTAATTTGCCTCCGGTGACCCCCTGTCAGTGGCGCGGGCTCGCTCTTTAGCTCTCGTGCGCGCGTGCGCACTGCTCGTCGTCCGAAAATTCGTTTGCGTGTTCTCTCTCTCTCTCTCTCTCTCTCTCTCTCTCTCTCTCTCTCTCTCTCTCTCTCTCTCTCTCTCTCTCTCTCTCTCTCTCTCTCTCTCTCTCTTTCTCTCTCTCTCTCTCCTAGGTAAAAGTGAATATTTCGTCCGAAACGCATATCCGGCCCGACAGAAGGCCCGATCTCGTCAAAGCGATGGGGCGAGATTCTTATCTATAGATTCGAGAGCTGCTAACACGGCTCCATTGGACGAGAGTAGATGATGAGGTATAGAGCAGACACGTCTTTATCCGCTTGCGGACGGCGCGCTCTGTTTCCTCCAGAAATAACGAGGAAGGAGTGATGGCGTTTAATTCCGAGTTTAGCTGCCGTTGATGCCACTTTAAATTCCTTATCGATTGTTGTGATTCTGTATTCTGGAAATGGTACACGCACACCGAAATATTTCTTTGTTAAAAAGACAGAGAAAAGGGATTGAGTATCAATGAAAAAGAAATTCGCATAAGTTATGCGGGGTTTTTCGTAAATCTTTTGTATCTTTTGCAACTTTGTTTTAGTAAGATCTTAAACCTATAGTTGCATGCATTCGGAAAAAATCTGCAAAACGTTTTAGTAAAAATTTTAGAGCTATAAAAACTTTCTCTAAATTTTTCTGCACGAATATTCCTCAGGAATGTTGTGGTAGGAATTTTTAAATTAAAAGTAAACTACGAAACCCCTATTTTTTACTTTTATAATTAAAAATTCCAGACAAATGTTCCTACAGACGATGTTATTGAGACAATCTCTGCATGAAAAAATTACAAAAAGTTTTGCAAGTTCTAAAAGTTTTGCAACCATTTTTCTGCAGGTTTTTGCCACATGGATATAACTATCCAAAACTGTGAAAGATTAAAATAACAAAAAACTTGTTTCACTCTTTTTAGTTTATTTAAATATGTTTGTTATTCATAAGAAGAAACTTTCTATAATAGGGTAGATGATAAATTGTATTCAAATCTATAATCAAAAAACATTGTACAAATTAAAAGTACAAAATAAATTATTCATAGCGTCGATTTTACCTACGCGTTTAATGTTCGAATTTCCGCTCAGAATGAGAAAAAGTTAAAAGAGAATCTCGTCTCTCGTCGACTGTACTTCAGTTCGTCGGAGCAAAAATAAATGGAGAATAATAGAATTCCAGGTCACCCTACGCCAATGGTGCGCACAAGCGGTTGATGTCACCGTGGCCGTTCATAGTGTGGATAATAGAGTCCGCGACTTTAATGGACTCGCTAATCCTCTTGCCAGTTTGCCGGAGTAAGGGCATCGCCCATATACACACACGGGACGCTCGCGCGCACGGTCGCATCACTGTCAATGCGAGCGAAAAATCCGGGCTCACAGTCGCTCTGTCCTTCTCGCTCTTTTCTCCCCCTCAGATACACGCGGTCTCTCTTTCACACTCTCACAGGCACGCTTCTCACTTTGGTCGCTTGGTGTATGTTTTCTCGCGTTTAACATCCTTGTTGTATTTTTCAGTTTTTTAAATTATGTTCATAAATTTAGGTAGAACAATAGATTTTTCATACAGTTTTTAAATTTTGATGAAATAATTTTGAATTATATATTTCGATAATTGGTAAACATTAATTTTAATCCAGTAAGGTCGAGAGTATTTTAAAAACGAGAAAAAAGTTTTTTTGCATTTAATTATCCTTAGAATAGTCTTAAACTTAGATTTCAGTAGTTTATTAAAGTTATACTGAGCTCAAAATATGATTTTTAGGTGTGGCCTTTAAAAGTCTTCCTAGTCTTAAATTAGTTACATTTGAATAACTAACATGGTTGATCATTAGTTTAAGTGTCTTTACATAAGAATCTATCGAAAGAATTATAAAAAAATATGTTTCTTTTTTGTATTTTTATGTAAAAATCGACAGCGCCATACGCATTGCTGTTCCCCATACGTATTGCTTTGTTTTTATGCTATCGACATTTTGAATTTTGCGACATGCAATTAAGTTCTTTTTTTATTCTACTGTAAGCAGTGTCTTCTCTTTGAGTAGACGGAGGGAATACAACCGATTTAGGACCTTAATTTTGGGTTTTGATTTTCATTTCAAGGCGGAAAAGTGAGTGTCCTCCCAGTGTAGTTGAATAATAAAAAATAATATTAGAAAACTTTTATAATGGCGAATGATATCCATTTAATAATTCAATTCTTGCTTAATTCAACTTTGTGTAGTTTGAATCATTAATTCTCCACATGTATTATTTTATTTGATCCGAATCCGATTTTTACAATGAGAACTTTACAGTAATGTAGATTATATAGTATCTATAAACGCTCAATATAAATATCGTGACGTGTCGCAGATTTAAAAGCCAGCAGTATTTTATCATAAGAAACTCTGTAATCTATTACATATTTTAATCAGAAATTTAAAGTACTTGTATTAACTTTTATAAACAACATCCTTTAATTTCATTTTGTTATAAAAAATTTTCATCTTATGTCAAAGTATCATGTGAGTTTTTGTAAATGCCGTGGCAATTAGTACGTCTGCACATCTCTGATCAGCTGCATGTAGCAAAGGTTGTAATACATTGATTTTAAAGATTTTCCGTATCCCAAGTATAGTGGATTATAATAATAAAAGAAAATTAGAATTAGATATTAAACTACACACTATAGATATATCACGTGTTTGGTATCAAACACGCAACACTTTTGAAAATCATTCCTATAAGAAATAAACATCATGGAAGAAATATTTGCTTTTTCGTAAGAACTATGTTCAAAATTTCGGAAATATGTAACTTAATAGATCTCACAATATAGCAGAACGTTGAAACTATAATTACGGTTTTCCTAAACAGATGATAAATAAAATTATAAGTTGCATAACTTATAATCTGTAATCTGCTTCAGTATCAAATAAAGCATACACAGAAAAAGAATATTACATCTCTGAGAACTAGAATTCGAAAATCGGTATTTGCCATTGCTAAATCACAATGGTAAGACTAAATTCATCAATTCCAGATGTAACAGCAACAATTATAATTGCGTAAGCCGCAATTTGTAGCAAATAACAATTTTTCCTTATAATTCGTTCTGAAACTGAATTCATTTTGGACTGCGTTCAAGATCACCACAATCGTAAAACCAATTACAATACTTCCCACGTAATAATTAACCACGAAGAACTTTCTCCTCTTCATGTGTGCTTCTCCATTATCAGTTCACCCTTTGAACTTCCAAATCGACAATTTCCTCGTTCCACCCGCTCACCTTTCTTTCGCGTGCAGCCCACGAAGACAGCATGACTGCGGCTTACTCGTCTATTCAGTACTCCATACTGCTGAAACCTAGAAACACCCAAACCGACGTGTAATTTCACGTGTGTGCCTCTATACACGAATTTCGCTCTCGCTCTCTCTCTCTCTCTGTCTCCGCCTCGCTTATTTACCGGGTTAAACATGTCCAACAGTCCAAGCGCATCGCGCGCACACGACAAAAGCGCAGGGAGGCGAGGGGGCTGTACCTTTTAAAAGACGGGGGAGAGAAATAGAGAGAGTGAGAGAGAGAGAGAGAACTGCCACATCGGCGAACATCGTCGCGCTGAGATACGCCCCTTGTGTGCAACCACCGGTGCGATGATACCTTGATTTCTCGAGTGACATATTAAGCACCCTCTCACCCCGAATATACTTTCTCTCCGCTTTCTAGCGAGCGAGCGAACGCGCGACATTACACGCCAAAAATGTAGAGAGAGAGAGAGAGAGAGAGAGAAAGAGGGAGGCAGGGAGAAAGAGATTAGGTGCAGCTGCGCCTGGCGCGTCTTCTGTGTGTCCGGGGATGGCCGACTTTGTTTGACACGTCGACTAAAAGTAGATTGAAAGAGCCGAGTTCCGTGCTTCCAGCCCTCGGTTGGACTAATTTTGTTGACAGGCCCGTCATCCGAAATACTGCGATCGATCGCGTGGATAAATTATGTGCGTGCGCTTTTTTCGTCAAATGCACACCGCGAGAAACGAGTGGGAGTAAACTTTGCAGTGTATAGGGAAGAAACATGATATCAAAATTATGATTGGTCAATTTTGTCAACAAAAGAAAATCATTGACAAATTTATTGAATTCTGATTTTTCGACGATTTTAATGCTTTAGAATTTTAGTATAATTTGTTGAAAACTTATAAAATCGAGTAGCTAGTTAATAAAAACAAGTTACTCGTGATTGGCTATTAAAAGAAAATGGTAGATGCCACCTATTGGAAGATGTAACCTTTCAGTGGTTAAAAGAATCTCGTTCACTACCCCGACTACACGAGTAGAAAGTATATATAATTTTAGTGATTATTGGAATCGCTGATTACAAACCAGTTGTCAGAATTGTAAAATTGCAATTGTTTGAATAATTTGTTTAAATAAATTATTGCAAAAATGCATTTTAGTTAATTTTGACAGCAGGGTCATATTTTACGAGAAAAAATACTAAATAAAATATATATGAATATTCAAAAACGAAATTTGTACAGGGTGAAAGATATTAAGGGCGGTGCAGGTAATGTGGCAACCTTACGGAACTTTCGATTCTCAGTAGATATATACATCGGATTTTAGGGATTCGGAAACTATTGAGACATTATGTTCTTTGAACCTTTATCTCTAATATCTCATGAATTTATTTGCAAAAAAATGTACTCTCTGAATTTTAATTAAAGAAGTTCTAAGTAGTTAAAAATTGGCTATTTTACCAACAGTGTTGGTAAAGTGGCCACCTATCAGTTCTTATAGTAAAGTCGTATAGTAAGTGCTTCAAAACGTCAAAACTAGCCAGCAGAGACTTCCTTTATATGTTATTTAACTACATGGTGCAGTAGCGAGCGCCTTGGTATCGATATTTTAGAATTAGTAGGTCTAGAAATTTCGAAGAAGCATACATTCGTATGGCCACTTTACCAACCGATAAACGTCAACGAAAGTTGCAATTTTCGCATCGAAAATATAGTCTACGGCAAAAACTATCACATGCATCTTGAAGCACGTAAAAAAGCTATAATTTTATGTACTGTATGATTATTTTTTTCGTTCATATCGCGCTGACAAAGTGGTTTCTTTTAATGCATAGGGGAGGATGGGGTATTGCCGGTCACCTAAGCAAGAATGCATATTATTCACGTTCTAAAATATTTTTTCATAAAGTGTAAATGATTAGGATAAAGTTAAAGTTATTTACTTTAAATATTTCTAATTAGTTTCGTTTATAATTAAAACGTATCTAAGATATAAAACCAAATAAAAACAATAGATTTGGCTGGAATTGCCCTGAAGCATGAGATAATACCGGCCAGCCTTCGTGAAAGCGCAGTCACTATTAAAACATTACTTATATAGGTAAAACGTTTCTTTTAATTAATTATGTGAGCCTTAATATGACCAATCACACTATTATTTGTAGTTTAACAATGAAATATGTAGTCTAAAAGACACTGTTAAACAAGAAACACTTAATCAAAGATGAACTATCAGAGAGCGCAAAACAACGCTTTACTAACCTCATGTTTGGGAGCGTCCATATGAATAACATGGTGACCGGGATTACCTCAATAATTCTGCTTAGTGATTTAAATAGAAATTATAAGAAAATCAAACAATATATTTGATTTCTTTTTTACAAATTCATATTGTTAGAGTGTTCAATTTGGTAAAGTAGCATGAAGAAACTGTATAAAGTTTAAATAGTATGCGTAAAAGCTTAGCTCATAGATCAGATTTTTTATAAGAAATGAACGCCTAAACATTATTTGCGTATAATTAATTAATAAACCAGAACGCTGTTTGAACATTAGATTGATAGCATGTTATGTTCCGTATGATATACTATTAGAATTATTATGTACAAATGTTTAAATTATTAAATATACGGATGACCGGAATTGACAAGTGACCGGTATTACCCCGTTCACCCCTACACTGTCAAGAAATTAACCAAGAATTTAAGTATATATTTTATATGATTGTTATATGATTTTTTATTAATGTGTGTACTTATTAAAAAACTTTTAAAGTCATACTTAGGTTATATTATTATATTTGTATATGACCTCATGTACCATTTAAATTATCATATAGCAAGAGAGATATTTACAAAATGTCTATTATATTGACATAAAAATTATCAATAGTCAAGAATATGCCAGACATAAAAAATGTATTTTCTCTCACTTGTATAACCTGTACGTAAATTAATTAAACAAATATTTAAAAAATAATGTATTTTTCCTATTGTTGCAATGGATGTATGGAAGGTAAATGATTAGTAGTCATTAGTTTTTGTATCGAATGTTTTTTATTTCTACTAAATTCGGTTCTTGCTTGTTTGTTTTTTTGATGCAGTATACACAGTATCGCGTGTTACTTTGTTTGTTATTTCAGACGCTGATGATGATGATAATGATGATATAATGATGGGCATGCAGAAGATTATCATTAATTTCACTAAGAAGATAGAGAAGAGATGCAGGAATAACATTTTTAACGGCGTAATTTCTTAATCGGTGGGGCTGGGTTATTGAGGCGGCATGCTCTTAACCTGGAATCAGAAGGTAAAAGTTCGTATGTTAAAAACGGAGATCAAACGTAAGTAGTAGTAGTTTTAAGATTTAAGATGTAGTATTAAGTGTTAGTTGTTAAACAATTTATTATTTATTATTTATGTAATAGTTCGGTTATGGTTGATAGCAATTTTCCATTCCATGTGTTAGTAAATATGATAATGTTATGACTTCATATGATATGGCTTCAAAATATATCGAACGTCGTTTACTGTTTACAAAATCAAATTAACAATACATAAGAAATAAAATATTACAGTAACATTTCCACATACCGATAAGAAAAAAATTATTTTAGTCTAAAAAGTAAAATCCTTATAATATTTAGAGTCATAGCCTTACATCATAGCTCCGTCAAAACTCAATTGGTAGCTGACATAAAGAAGGTTGACAATGTCGTCGACAAACCTTTTCATTTATACGCACAATAAACACGAAAAAGGAGTTATTATGATTTCTGTTAACTTTCATTAAATTAATTGCCATACAAGTCATCAAAAACCTTTTCGCATTTAAAACATCCTCACACCATTTAGAATCCTACAGTATCCAGTTATAAAACCAATGATCCAATCTTTAGTACAACAACATCTCAACCAAATTAGTCATCCCTTTCCCAAAACCAAATTTAAAGTGCGGTGTCGCGCGCATGGCGACGCTTATTGTAAGCTAGCTGTAGGATCGGCGAGTTAGCCGTCCGACCTTGATAAGCCCGCTGGGACTCGATGATCTTCTGGATGTGGGGCGGCAGGCCCTTAGGGAACTGAGACTGCGGCTGCTGCTGGGACTGATAGCCGCCCTGACCCGCGGGTGGACCGGCGGAATCGGGCCGGTAGAGGGCGTTGGGCTGCGGTTGCTGGTACTGGTTGTTGTACTGCGAATTGTACTGGGGCGTGTAACCGCCCTGAGCTGGACCGCTCAAGGGCTGAGCCGGACCCGCCTGAATGCCCTTGTAGGTCGGCTGCTGAGGGGTTTGGCCGTACTGGACCTGCGATTGCACGGAGGTCAGTGTTACTTTGCGGGAAAAATACAGTAATGTCCGCTAAACTAGGACTGAGTATAGAGATGTGGATGAATCGAAGACAATAAACATTTTTGTACTGGTTGTAAGATCTAATGTATCCTAGTAATCAATTATCTGGATGGTTGAAAAATATTGGATAATTATTAAACATTTGACTTACATTAAACATTTTATACATGTATTAACAAAAGAAAATGACTGAGTATTTTAATAATTATTGAGTATAACATTTTTATGTGCATACATTTTTTTAATTAAAATCACGGATTAAGCCCAACAATTTAAGATTACCGATAATTTTATTTATTCTTCGACAATTGAGTACTCAGTCCTTCTAACCTACAAGATCCTGACAACTATTTTTATTTACTCTACGTTTCCGAATCACTCATCGTGTACTGTACATTACACGATGAGCCATTACATTTTTATTCTATATTAAAATTTTCTCCGTATTTAAGCAGATAAAGTGAAGAGATGCAGATCGCTTTTAAAACAAATTTTTAGTTTATATTCACTAAAATGAAATCAGTAAATTTAAATGAATATGTATTCCAAGAATACTAAAGAAGTAATTTATTTGAATCAAGTAATATTTATTTTATTTTATTGAACATTTACTTGCTACTCGGTTGGTCCCGAACACCACTACACAGCGCGTCTTCAGGTTGCGAATAGTAGGTAGGGCCTTCAGATACGAAGGGTAGCTGTGAATATTCAAATAAGCAGTCGCGGACAGCAGATTGGGGCCAGACATGGGTTCGATGAGCCCACACTGGTAAATTTTAATCTAGAAACACAACACAAGTATGACCATGGATTCTTTTAATAAACCACTTTGACTATTGAGAGAAGTTATAAATGAGGCTGGAAAATGTATGGCCTCGACTTAGTAGGGCTTTCGAAAACTAAATATATAGAACGGTCTAAAGCAGTTTACGTTGAGTATAGCTACACTTACTTTCATGGTAAAACGAATTAAGGTAGTATAGAAACAGGATTTTTAGAAAGTTGATTTTGGATTTTTTTAGCGATTTTTATAGATATATGTGGTTAGAGAGATAAATACATTATCAATGAGTGCATGTCATTTATTAGTGTAAAAGACCAATGGTATAAATCCGTATTCATAAATATCCACTCACCCATGGAAGATAAAAAAGGTAAAGTAAAAGATGACTGATATGAACTTGAAAAACTATTTGAGCAATTCTTCACGTACAGTGCGAATATAATATTAGAAAACTTTTATGCAAACTTTAGTAATGAATCTTCAGACATCAGTAATATCAGTGATATCAGTAATTCAAATAGTATTAGAGCGATTACTAGTTTACTCCAATAAATCTGATAATTAAAAGTACATGTTTGAAAAATAAAGATGTTCACAAAGCAATGTAAACATCTATAAGCGAAACAACGTTTTACCAAATAGAGCATGCTCTAATTGACAGAATACATTATAGAAGCTTTCTTGACGTTAGATCTTCTCAAAATGCAGACTACGATTCTGGTCATTTTCTTGCAGTAAAGGAAATTAGAATTTAGCTGACAATAACTGAAAGTAAAATTTAGACTATTGTAGTATAAAATTCAATTAAAGCACAAATAGGACAATGCAATATTATGTTTAAATATCTAATCGATTTGAAATGCTCAATATTTT
Source organism: Gastracanthus pulcherrimus (assembly GCA_949152435.1). Classification (NCBI taxonomy): domain Eukaryota; kingdom Metazoa; phylum Arthropoda; class Insecta; order Hymenoptera; family Pteromalidae; genus Gastracanthus; species Gastracanthus pulcherrimus. Next base: position 29,993,727 of record OX424574.1, on the reverse strand, counting down.
AGAGATTAGTTATGACAACAGTGATTAAGATTAAAAACTAATAGTTAACCATGGCTTCATGAAGAATATTAGTAGCACATAATTGAAAATAATGAGTATAAATAATAGTGATGATATATCGATGGAAAAATATTATAGCATTAAGAAAGATATTCAAATATTTAGAATGGAAAGAAAAAAATGTGCCAACATATAAAGTAATAAACTTAATCACAAAAAGTTTTGAAGAAAATCGTAATCTGATCCGAGATGAGAATGAAAACTTTAGTAGTGGATACAGATGATTTACTCAGAAGATGGAGAAATTCCTTTTTGCAATTCCTAAGCTATATGAAAATACAGTTGAGGTGAAACACGACGAAAATTGCTGAACTCCAAATGAGGAAACACACATCCAAAAACCAATGTAATGCTATTAATAAATTAAAAGATAATACAGCTATGGGTACTGACCAGTCAACAAATACATTAATTAAATACAGAGAAGTAGCAAAAATTACATTTCATAAACGGAAAAAAGTGATAATCATTTTAATTTTTAAAGCAGCCAACAAAACAAAATATACGTATTTTGTTACATCATTACAAAACAAAATATACTTATTTGATAAATCATTACTCTCTATCTTTTATAAAGTACTGTCCATTGAGGTGCTGATAAAACTAAATTCTTATGCAAAATAAATTATTGAAGATATCCAATGTAGATTATGACGTTGTAGATCGAAAAATGATCAAATGTTCACAGATGAGCAGCTATTGTAGAAAAACTAGAAGTTCTATCAGGATTCACCCCTCTTATTTAATTTAATGTTCATTATATTTGTAAAGATAACATTTGTAAGATACGATTTGTAAAAGTAAAGAAGTAAAGTAAAGAACGAGTATTCTTAAATGCGTTAATTTAAGTTTCATTTTAGCATATGAGAAGTACCTGTAGAACTAGAAATAAGCGAAAAAATAAAATGTATAATCAATAATCAAGTAGAACTAGAACACTTTGAAAGCGTAGATGAATTTCAAATATCTTGGTACAACAATAAACAATAGAAATGTAATAAAGAAATAAATTAGGAAAATAATATGTTCTCAAAACTTCTGAATATATACTGTTAATAAACTATTGAAATCTTGTTTATAATTTCGTAATTTCAAAATTAGCATTTATAAATCAATAATCTTGCACATAATTTCGTACTGATGTTGAAACGTGGGCTCCCACAAAAAGTAAAAAATTTAGACCTGGAGTATTTAAAAACAAAGTATTTAGAAAGGTACGACAATACAGGATGAAGTTAGTGGACAATGCACAAAATGGACAAACTATTTAAGTCACCTAATATTATCAGAGAAATTATAGTACAGGTTAAGATGAGTAGGATACAGAGTTAGAATAAGAAATGAAAGAATGGCTAATAAGGTTTTATAGTAAAACCAGAAATTAACAGACCGTTATATAGGCGAATACAGAGATGGAATATTATTAAGTTAGACTTTAATGAATTGTGATACAAGCATACATCGTATGTATAGAATTAGTAAAAATTTGAGAGAAGTGGCATTTTTACGTTGATGGTGTAATAAAATTTCGAGTTCCAAATACTAAATAAAAAAATATATTTACTTGAGTGCAAACTCATTAACAAAAACTTGTAAGTGATTTTCTTAATAGTATTTGAGTAATCATTACTTTATTTAAATTAACCAAATTATTAATTAGCGTTCATAAGAAAAAGGTTATGATTTCGACCGATATGTTTAATTCTTTTCTCAAAAAAAAACTTATATTACATACTAATAATAAAAGCATAGATAAGATAATAATGCAATAATTCCACCTTGAAATGGCATTATTAAAAGTATGATGAAACATTATTCGACTATTACTTATAGACAAAAATATATACACATGTTGGAGAAAGTACGTTCTGAAATTACATGGCACTTAATTGCTCCTAATCATCAATATAGATCTCGTCTAGCTAATATTAAATTTATGACTTATTACGGTAATTATAAATTCATTGCGTCAGTATACTGAATTGTAAATAAAATAGTGCATTTTATTTTCAATTCAAACAGTCATGAACAAACATAAACTTCACATAAAACGCAAAATAAGAAAATAATAAAAATAATAAAAGGAGTAAACTGCATCATATTCTTGAAGGGGATCAAACCACTAATATTGTATTAATATTGTATTTTAAGATAAAAGTAATAAGTATTCATCATACATTATTTGGTCTTTAGATAAATTTATATATAACAAAATTCTTTTTAATATAAAGGTGGTTAAATCCATTTAAATGGTCACAATGAGAAATTGTACATCTCTTAATGCATCAAGATTTTGACAAAATTCCATATTTGATAATGCGAAGACATATACTATATACGAAAATAAATCTTAAAATCCAATAAAAATATGAGAAAAAATATGGTATCAAGAAAGAATATGGATTTTCATTAAAGCCATTTTTGGAGATTTAATCATATATAAATTTAAAAAAAGGTTTCGGTTTGAGAAAGCAAAAGAAGATTTGCTATATTTTAATAGAACTACATATTCTAAATTACCTAAAAATTATTTAATATATGATGATATATTGATTCTAATCTTAAAATGTATTAATTTAGGAATGTAATCTTTAATTGGAAAATAAGTTAGTCCTTTTTACAGGTATTTTTTACACGGATGAGATACATACTATGCAGGTGCTTGAAGTACTTCGTATATTGTGTATAACAATATAGCTGAAATTATCATTAATTTACCGACCACACTGATAATTATAATATTTAATTATCAAGATTTACGACTAATTTAAAAATTGTTAAAGTTGTTTAAAATTTCTATATTCTCATTCTTACGTCATTTTTTGGTTTTAAAACTTAAAACTTTCTTTATATCTTTTGCGTCCATTTTTCTAGCATACAAACTTGTAGAATTGATGTACAAAGAAGAGGTACATTTTTTCTATAAACTAACGCATATTTGAAGAAAAATACTTCATATCTCGAGAGCAAGGGCCCATTGGACAAGATTACGGGTGCTAGGCTTCATTTTTAGGTACCAGAAACTACCTTCTAAAGTTTGATCAAAAATCGTTTCCCAGAGATTGTGGACTCTCCTTGTCAGTTCTTTTTAGATTTCCTCAATCGAAAATATAATTATTGTTTAAATGAACTAAGCAGAATAGTAATCACCCGGTTCTAAAAACCTGATTTTCGAAGTTAACTTTCTTGAATATAGCCATAATGATCTAATTCTCAGCAATAACATTTCGTGCATATGAACCCAAAACCTGTAAAAAACTATAGCCGGTTGTCATAATACCTTAACTATTAATTATTTTACATAAAATATTACTAAATTTTCTTCAATTAATATGAAATACGAAGCAAAAGAAAAAAATTACTTGTTTCGCACTTAATAAATCATAATCGTTAAAATATTCTGAAAATATCAAGAAAAAGCTTTTATTCATATTTTAAACTGTTTAGCAAATGTTTAGCTATCGTTTTATTTAGAACAATAAACATAATTTGAGCATCACGACCGCTTAAAGTCAGGGTCATTTTGATTTCATTGCAACTGTCGTGAAAATTCACTGAAGTGTAACCGTTGCAGGTGGATTTCTCGTGATTTCTTCGTTACTCTCATTTGAAAAAGAATCACTATAAAACCTGGTACCTAAAAAGACTACCCTCTAAAGTTGAAATGGTGAAAATATACTTTCACATTCATAACATACAAATTACAGTGATAGTCACTGACTTTATAATAAAAATTCGCAATTATAAACATGCGAAATGCAGCTATTTCGGACTACAGACTTTCTCCGTTTCAACCTTAAAGAGAGTTTCACGATCTTGTGCGAAGCGTCGAGTCACGGCTTACCTTGGGATTGTACTGGGTGGGCTGGAGCAACGGCGCCTGCTGGTGCTGGGGCGCCGCAGCCCGCTGGACGCCAGGCGCCGTGGCCTGGGCATGGAGCTGCTGGAGCTGGGGCGGCGAGTGTGCCGGCAAGTGGACAAGCGGCTCGCGCGCCTGTTGCAGCTGCAGGAGCTCCTTGATGCGATTGGGCGCCTCGTTGTAAGGCCGGTACTGGGGCAGCGGCTGTTGCGGCTGCTGCTGCTGCTGCTGGTGATTCTGGCGCTTTATCCGGACGTTATCTGTGAAGTACACAAGTAGTGGGTTTCGGAGTATAGGTTTAGAAAATTTTTTGTCTTTGAGATAATAAAGGTGGAACTATATTTATTGAAAGCCAAATATGAATTTAAATTCAAGATATCAAGGGAGTCATTGGTGCGCTAATATTTTAAAATATGGTTAAGGTGTTTGTTTAATCTGGTTGCATTTTAGTTGGTTATAGCAAATCTACTAATATATAAATATCAATATATTATTAAAGTAGTAGGAGTAGTAAGAGTTTTAAATAAGAAAAATATTTTTGGTTGCAGGTACACGGAAATTTTTTTTCTAAAACCGGTAGTATCTACGGGAGTTCCTGTAGAATCTACGAAAAGTTGGGAGATTTCCCATACTATATTTTCCGTGTATATGTTATAATTTTAACTTTTCCGAAAAAAATATGTTTTTTAAAAAAAATATTAATTATAAAATTTGTGTACTGTATTGTATAATAAGTTCAGATTAAAAACTTGAGATATAGCAAGGTACTGATAGTACTCATATATATTAATGTTGATTATTAATAATAATATTTAAAACTATACAGCAAAAAGTTATGTTAAGTATGGAATATATCCGAGTACCACTATAAGCAGTTCAAAGTAAAAGTTCTGACTCGAGGAGTTGATAATTGTAATAATAAAAAATCTAATAACAGGAACTTACCGATAATATCCGCATACAAGCTTTCGCCCGTACATGCTGAGACCAAAAAACATCCCACAATCTGCGAAATGAGGAAGTAATCGTTGTTGTACAGATTATTACACATTTTTGATAGATTGACCGTTGTATAATGCTATAATTAATTAACAATTAAATAAGATGAGCTGACTTAATTTATTCGTGTACATACTTTAAGAACACTATTAATGAATATTTCCGGTAGAATAATTTATCATTCATTAAAAATTATAGAAATAAGAGTCAGAATAATAATTCTAATTTTAATAATATTTATAATAATTACAGCCTAGGTTAAGATATTAAAGTTTAAATGAGCAGAGAAATAAATTGTTGTTTTTATCCTATTATTAACATTTCATAACAAATTTTAGCTTACAGTTTACAATCAAATAACAAAATTCATTATATAATTGGAATAATTGACACTTTGATTATTTCCAGTGCAGACTGAAATGACTAACAACTCTTACTGTATGCCAAAAGTACAACTATTAAAATTTTAAACTTGTACTACTTAAAGAAATTTAAAGACACGATATTTAGCGAAACGACAATCATTTAACAGACGATTTCCATTACAATCGCAAACAACGACTTTAAATAGGACTTTCACCGATTTTCAAAACTACAAGATCAATACATTCGAACTAAAAATCTATTTAATAAAAAAGTAAACTAAATCCTCAAAAAAAAAGAACACCCAAAACTTACGAAGTACCACATAGTGCCTAATATCGCGAGCGATGCGTGCGTGCGTATGCGTGCAACAAGCCGATGAGGATTTCGGAAGGACCCCGAAGAAACTGGCGTCTGTATCGCGCGGCACTTCTATATGGGCTCGGTCGCTCTCTCGCTAGCGCCGATGGTCCGCCGCCGCCGCCACCACCTTTAGCGCGCTTTCACGCTTAGCCTCGGCCGCTACCGCTGCCGCGAGTGCGGATTTTTTCCGCGCCTTACCCCACGGCTACACAACGGGCATCACGTAACGTCGCTCGCTGCTTGTGTGCCTTGCTCTGGCTCCATGCACGAGCCCAGGAAGTGATCGGGCTCGGGCAAAAATGTCAGCGAGTAAAGTGCACAGCTACTCGCTCTAAGTGCACTGCATGGCGTACGAGGGAGAGGACTCGGGAGAGTGGATAGGATCGTGCTGAACTGCGGAGCTATTAGAGAGTGTGTGGTGTATAAGGGTCTGTTCATAGTAAGATGACAGGGATGGGACTGGTTGGCTCTAGACCTGATCTGACCCGACTAGACCCAAACAGACCCAACCAAATGTGAACTGTCCAAACATACCTCACTCGAAACGATATATTTTGTTGGCGTCATAAGCGCTTAATTTTCCGATTTTTTTATTATCAACGCATTTATAAATAGTATTATAGCTAATTATAATGTATTCTTTTTAATCTAGTAACGATAAAATAGTAACGAGTCTATTTCTTCTTGAACGATTTTAGTGGGACTTGCCGATATAATAATTGGAAAATTATCAAAACCTATAAAGTTACACCCGATTGTTTATAAAAGACTTGCACGAACTTATTAACAATCTGATATAACTTTGCAGGTTTTGATAATTTTCTAATTATTATATCGGTAAGTCACTCTGAAACCATTCAAGGAATAAAACGAGACCTTTAAAATTAAAATCGGTCAAGGAATAAAAAAGCCCGCAGTATTTTGTTAAATCTTTCTGTAGTTGATGATAATCAATTTTGCAATATGAAAATTCTTCTGAAAGAATTTCTGTTGTCACTTGCGGTGTCCTTCTTTTATACTACATCATTTCTTATATTATAATATGAGAATCAATTGTTATATAAATTTTTATACTTAAGGTACATTTTGAGACAGGAGCCACGTTAATAATTCTTTATTTATTTCGAGAACCCGAAACTCCTGAGACGTTCTTCGAAGGTTTTGCTTGCGATCACGATGTTATCCAAGAACACAAAAATTTATGGAACCCATTCAAGTTTTATTAATCAATCCATTAATCTTTGAAATGATGCCGAAGAGTTAGTCAAGTCAAGAGAGTTAGTCATTATCCCTCGACCTAGTACAGCAAATACACTCTACTACTTTTCTCTAAAGAAATTTGGTGATACGTCCAAGGTGGAAATATATCTAGCTTCACGTAGGCTATCTAAAATATATTTACAAAAATTTTTCACACTTCATATTATACCGTCAAAATAATGATGATTATGATATGAAGTGCGAAATAGTCGCTCGTTATACTTTTAAATTAGAGAAGATTAATTTATTGATCGCCACGAGCCAAGTCATGCTCTTGCAGACTACGGGATGATACAATATCCTGAATCTTGTCTGATATATCTAAAATATCGTCCATGATTGGTGAAGGGTATGCATCATGTTCGGTTAAGATACTAACTTTTAAGATCATCTACACATAATCAAAATTTACCATTTGCTTTAGAAAGTGTTAATGGGTAGCTCTAAAGGTTTTTTGAGACACAACTAACATTTTTAGGGAACATCTGCACAGTTAGTCTTTAATGGGGTTATGATCCTGTATATCAATTATTCTTGCATATAATATCTTATATAATGTCTATCACAAAATAAAGTTTTAATGAAGTTTCTAAAGCAAATAAATAGTCTATTTAAAATTCATTATTCAACAAAAAATTAAATATTTAATCATAAATAATAATAAAGATTATGACTCTAACAAAGGATTTCTTCTCAAGTTAAGTTTGGTTAAGTCTACTTGGGTTTGTTTGAAATAAAGTCCTTGACTGCTCAGAGCGACTAACGATGCCCAAATCCTAAGATACGGCTAAAAACATTAGTATTGCTCATATACCTAGTATCATAATGTTAAAATTATCGAATATATAGATATACTAGCAATATTAATGATACGCGTTGTATCTCAGGATATGGGCAGCGTTAGCCGCTCTGATTAGTCCAAGTCTTCATTTCTACGTACCTGAATACATTTTCCAAAGTCTTCGAAGTAAATAATACATGCATATCCAGCCTCAACTTTGCTATCTCACTATGAATAGACCCTAAGAAGGATAACATATAGCTCTTGTGGATCTAGGTCTCGCGAGAGGTAGTTTTCTGCTTTGCGGTTGATTTTATTTTATATGTGCTTTTACGAGGACGGGTTTTGTTGCGGCCTATTAGTGATTGCAACGAAAGTTGGTTAGAATAACGATTTATGGGAGAGCATATGTGTTAGATGATTATTGTATTTTTTTTAGTGGAGAATTTTTGTAGGGAAGAAGAATGGGATAGTAAACTTTCTTTCTTTGATTATAGATAATCGTCGACTTTTGCCAGTTAACGGTGTAATTTGGAATATAATTATAGTTATCAAAGAATAAAAAATGTTACTTTACTTGTCACATTATAAATAAAACAGTAACATTAGCGCATGAAATTCCCTCGACAAGAATGTATTATGCAGTTAAGTGCAAATAGTTAAATATTTCATTATACATTTTTTTAACTTTTTAAATGTATTTATGCAATAAAGTGTGGCATCATATTTAAGAAAAATTATCTGATTTAATATATATAATTAGAATGTATATTACGTGTGTATTAAGTTTCAAAAATTTATTTGCAACTTAATGCAAATTTTACTACAATTCACCACCTGTCTATTAAACTACTATAAAATTATCTCATGTCAGAAGCATTATCGAAGAGATAAATACGACTAATAATAAGCGTAAATATTATGTGTATGACATAATTCAAGACATCCGAATCAGGAATTCACAATATAATTTATATAGCTCAGTTAGTATCTTTATGAGGCAACCGAAACCAATATTATGTGAATTAAATAAATTATAATTGATCTAGAATGTCGTAAATATTATATAACATATTTAATTGTCTTTCGCCAATTAAAGAAATATTATTGAACATTATAGCACATTGTTAGTTACGCTATGCAATTGTTGCCAGTAATCGAAGTATGCATAGGTATAATAAACGATCAGCTCGCATTCATCGCTGTACTTCTCTCTCATTGCACAGCCATACTTTCTTTTATTGAATTCCAATTAAAACAATGCCACCTAATAATGGCAAATTTAACATTCTTCGTACATTGCAGCAACTCAAACGGCGACTAACTTGATACTTTTATTATAATCCGTCTGCAGTGGTCAATGCAAAATCATAATCTATGCGTCCATGCAGCAAAAGAAAACGATACGTTTCTATACGTATTCCAAGGCACCAAGACTTCGAGTGGCCGGTAATTAGGCCGTTGAAAGGTTGATAACCTTTTCGTTCGTGCATTGTACAGGAATACAAATATAATTTATATGGTACGCGACATCTGGTGAGTTCGTGTGAGCTACTGTTGCTGCTGCAGTATTTGCTTCTCTGGATAACTCGACTCTGGAGAATACTTGTATATAACTATGTGTATCGACGATCACGTAACAGCGGCAGTCGATCGCTTTTACGAGAAGAATGGAAAGGAAGACTCCTTCCGCGTTCTATATACACAAGGCGAGAGTCTAGCCGTGCAGCAAAAATGCGCGCGAGGGAAAAGTTATAGGAGAGTATAGACAACGTGAGTGCAATTTTCGACGAGAAAATTTTGCGCGAAATTACGCGACCCAATTTCGCTGCCCGAGCAGTAAAATTCGGCGAAAATGAGAAAAAAAGGCATAGCGGTGCACATAAAAATATGTATTGACGGACCGCAATAGTAGTGTATCTCCGAACTAATTCGTTGCAATAAAGTTAGTGATATATACAGTGTTGTTATTTCGTCTGGAATGTGTGACCTAATGATGATGCAATACTAAAGTTACATTTCCCCAGTGATGTCATAATTTTATGCAGGAAAGTTCTATTTTAGGTGAGAAAAAAGTTGTAAGTTGGGTAAAAAAGCAGTCTTGAAATTAATTGCAGTATTTCGGATTTACAAATAGAATTTATTAAATTCTCGATCATACAAAAGAACACATTGTATTATATTACGCACTTATTTATAGAATTTCTTAAATTAATAATAATAATGCACTGTTTATATTATTACAATCGATACATTATAGGTAGAAATTCAGAGATTCGTACAACACACATTATGTCATTTACACGTTTTAAACTTATATCACTGTGACCTTGTAATACTCTAATTTTCTGCGATTATAATACGTTGTCGCAAAAATGAAATAATAACAATAGCACAAAGCAACGGAAACTCCTACCAATTTTATTCACGTTCTTGTGCTAAAGTGTATTAAATGAAGAAATTGAAATTTCACATATTTGTGGGTATCATTATAAGATAGGTTTATCGTTGGAACATTCCATTAATCAATTTTTCAGCTAAAAATAAGCAATAAGTATATACGCAAATAACAACTCAACCTGTTTTATGCATATGAATCTGTTCTTAGATTTCTCAAATGCATAAAGTATCATATTAACATGCACAAGAACGTTCACAGAGTCTACAAACCGGCTTAGCATTCGATTTTGATTCAAATTTCTCTGTTTCCGGTCGACCGTCGGTCCATAAGTTTCATTAATCCTCGATTTCAAAAATAGCTTTGCAGGATCTAGTTTCGTTAAAGCATAAATCGCTATGTACGCGTGACAACGCACTCGCGACATTGCCTGCAACTCGGTGTTTATATTCCGTTATACTGTGAGTTACGAGTTCGAGCGAAGTGCAACAACTTTCTCGATGAAATCGATACGGGGATATAGAGTGTTGCTGGTGCGGGACGAAAAGAGAAACGATACTATCTACGGGCTCAATTAGTTCGATTAATTATATCATTCATTTTCAAGTTTGCATGATAATGCACGGAAAACTTTCTCTGAATTTTCCTTCTTTGATCTCACGGCAAATTAAACACTTGCGGAAAAAATCATGAGTTAAACGCGTATACTTATATTTTCTTCAAACGTGTTGATGTCTTTAATGGATGTTTATGACTATTAAATGTATTTAAAGACTTGGAAACTCTGGTAGAAATGAAACGGTTCTCCTCTACAGTTTCTGAGCATTTTTGTTGCAAACATTATTTTCCTACCGTCATGGACTGTATTGTGGATCAGTGCACAATACATTGTGAATCAATTGATTTTAAATCATTATTTTAAAAGTTTTGTCTTATTACTTCTTTTTTGAAAAGTAATCTTTTATCTTTTAAAATAAGAAAATTAATTATGCAAAATTTTTATAATAATGATCTAGAATCAAATGATTCACAATAGATGCACTGATACACGATAGGCTTCGAAACGATACTAGCAAATAAGATTCTTTTATTAATAAAAGGAATATTATGAATTGAAATAATACTAATATTTAATATCCAAACTATTAATTTGAAGTAACCGACCTATTTCATAAATAAATCAATATATACAACCAATTATTTATCTTATAATTATTAACCTTCGATATTTGAATTTATAAGTACTATAACTTAAGTAAACAATTATTTTATAAAAAATTGTGTTATCATATTTCTTTTATTTTATGCAAGGTATTCGATCATTCAAAAAATGTTTTCTGCACAAAATGCGCATTGTAAAGAAATGTAATAAAAAACTGCTAAGAAAACCGTTTCATTTAATTAATACCATAAAACTGGCTTTATATATAATTCTCATATTTATTTCAAATATGAATCAGACTATTGATCAATCATACTATTTTTATTTTACAAAATTTTAGAATGAATACGAAGCCAATCCACCAAAATCAATTGAATTAATTACCTTTAGACAATATTTCAGTCGACTCTAAAACCAGCATCACTCTAAACCTATCTCCAAACAAAATTAAAAAAATGACCTAATTAAATCCTACCCTATATCAATATCTAAAAAGATGGAACCATCACGTCATTCGATTCCTTTCTCAAACTCAATACTCTGGCTCGTTAACGGGACGAGGCGTCGAGTTGTGCTGCTGATAATATCCCTGTCCCTGCTGATGCTGCTGCTGCTGCTGCTGCTGATGTGCCTTCTGAGCATAAACAGCTCCCGGATTCTCGTACTGCTGCTGATAGTCCGTAGGCTGGGGCTTGTACTGGGCTGGCACGGGCTGGGGTGCCTCGGAATGCGGCTGACGCTGGACAGGCTCAGGGACGTAGGGCTTCTCGGGCCGGTAGAGAATCTGATTAGCGATGACGTCGTAGGGGATCTGCGCCTGGAACCTGAGGATCTCCTGAATCTGCTGGGGTACGTTGGCCGAGTACTGGGGCACAGACTCTACCGGTGGCTGCTGGGCTCTTCTGTAGGCTTTCGGAGCTGGAGCCTGTGCGTATTGCTGTTGCTGTTGTTGCTGCGGCTCCTGTTGGAGGTAGGCCTGCTGTTGCTGGTAGGCCTCATATTGGGGTGCCTGTCGACGCTGCTGGTGCTGCTGATGCTGGGCGTAAGCGTGCTGATGCTGATCGTAAGCCTGTTGCTGGGCAAAAGCCTGCAGGCGCTCCTGCTCGTAAACGTCCTGATAGGCTGGGGCCTGACGACGCTCGCGGGCCTGTTCGCGTTGCTGTTGGTGCTGGCGGGGCTTGGAACGGTATTGGCTGCGGGGGGCTTCCTCGATTACCAGCTGAGCTGGTTGTTGAGCCAGGACTTGCTTGGGGTATTCCTCGGCGAATTTCTGGGCTTGGAGCTTTGCCGCTGAGAGTGCGTCGAATCTGAAAATCATTTTATGGACATTGGCTATATATAGATATATAAATATTTTGAAACACTTAAATAGGTCAGATCCGTTATTTTTCATAATTAGTAATATAGGGTAGCATATAATGACAAGCCTCTCGAAGACTAGCACATTTCAGATTACTTAAAAATACTTACACTTTTTAAGAACATCTGAAAATCGCTATAACCTTCGCTAGAGACTAACAAAACGAACTAGTTTTTCATTTATTTGTTCGAGTAATCTGAAATATGCTAGTCTTTGTAAGGAGCGACGATATGAATTTCGATATACATTTTTAAAAAAAGCTTCCTCTTTGAGGAAGCAAAGTAAATTTTAAAAACGCAAAACTTTCATATATTTTATTATTATGTTGTAATTTTTCTCGTCTCGTTGATTTGAAAGCTCGAAGAAATTTTAATAGATATTTTGATTCGAGTGTAGAAATATATATAAAAGAACTAATACCCTGTTAGAAATCAGCCCAGTACTGAAATGCTTTTTTCACTATAGCTAGCTATTTTCTAAGCACCTCTGAAAAATAGGCAAGATGTCGCTAGTAACAGTGAGGAAAATAGTTTCACAAATGGATAAAATTGCACTTTTCTACCAGGGTAGTAATTAGTAAAAATTATCATAACATATTATCAATCTCTTTTCTGTCTCACTATTATTTTCGCTGTATAAGTAATTGATCAAATGATAAAATACGAAATTTCAAGTCAATTTATCAATAAACTTTTTGATAATATTATCATAAGCTTTTTCAAGTTGTTTATTATTGTAAATAAATCATCAAAATATATGCACTTAGAAGAATCGTAGTTATGCAAATAGTTACGACCATACTACAATTGTAGCTTTGTCAAATGCAATTTATTCTCACTGCAATCTGTAACTTTCAAGATCATAATTACTGTTCTCACAACAATAATTCATGACGCTAAGGCTACAATTGCAATGCCGATAAAACCAAACATAGAGTCATAATCATGCTACTCCTAAAGCCACAAAATTTATTCCATGTGTCGCAATGTCTACATTTTCCCATGCTTCAAATTCAACTAAACAATCGATCCAAATCATTCTTTCATACATAAATTATCAGGCACACAATGACTCCTCGTCGCAAAATATTTCTCGCTCGCAATATGCATCCATAATATACCCTACCTAAGGTGCTCGGGTATAATGTTGACATATGGTATTTGCGCCTGGAACTGAAGTATTTCTTGAATCGACGGCGGTGCCTTCTCAATGGGGTTGTAATTGACGCCGGGTCCTGGCTGGTAGCGTGGCTCCGGCTGCTGTTGCTGCTGCTGCTGCTGAGGCTGAGGCTGCGCTCGGGCCTGCGTCCGCCTGTGTGTGGGTCGACGCTGGACCGGTCGCTGAACAGGCTCCTCGTACTGCGCCTGGGCCTGGGCCTTGTCCGCGTCGCGGTTATACGAGCGCCAGTTCACCCGATGACCTGGAGGATGAGATCGAGGGGGTAAGAAGGTTGAACAAATTTTACTGGTACAGGAGGAAAATTGATTTACAGTCAATCGCATTATGAAGGTAAATTTATTTTTTTATAAAAGGTAAATGGAAGTAATAACACTTTTGGAAAATTATTTACACGCTTTGATCGGTCGAGTGAAGTTTTCAAATCATGTAAAAAAATGTAGCCTAACATTATTGAGTGAATGATCAAGTATATCAGAGTAATTTTCAATTAAAATGAAGCGTGAAATCTGAGTTTATTTTCAAAAATTACCTCGAAACTTAGCACCTATTCAATTAAATTAGGTGAAATTTACTAATAAAAAGTATGTTTCTTTTTTCTCTAAAAGAAAAATGAAAACTCACTCAATCTATCAGATTATTATGATCTGGAGAAGTTTGGAATGAATTTGTTAATATTAGCAATTTAATATCATTAGACATGACAAAAAATCATTGGTGAGTAAGTTAATTTATATTATTTGAAATGAATTCCTATTTTGCTTTGACTGTACAAAAGAAATGTATTCTTATTTCTAACCAGGATAAAAATACTATTATGAATGTATAATAACGATATAGGAATTCAGGTCCTGGATTTTGAGGATACTTTCAGAATCATTTTCTGGTACCTAAAATAAAGTCTAACACCCCTTATTTAATTAATTAGACTCTAGATATTGCTTTGAGGAGGTTCTATTATCATATTGACCTCCAAATAAAAATATTTCTTACTATAATTGAATCACTCTTAATGATATTATATAACAAGATAACCTCGTCTACCTAAATAAATTTTCTTTATCGAAATTCCGTTATTGCAAAAGTAATTATTCCCAACTTTTGTCAAGAAAGACTAGAAAAAACAGTGGAGACTTTTTGTTTATTATTCGATTTAAATTTTAAAGATCTCATTTTGTTCCTTGAAAAATTTTAGGGGGACTTCCTATATAAAAATTGTATATCATCGGATAATCTGCAAAGTTACGTCTAATTGTTTATAAGTTCGTAAATAGTGTTTTATAGATAATCGGACATAACTTTGCAAGTTATACGATGATATAAATTTTTGTATAGGTAAGTCCCCCTGAAATTTTTCAAGGAACAAAATGAGACCTCGAAAATTAAAATCGGATAACAAACAAATAAGTCTCCACTGTTTGGTCAAATTGTTCTGCAGTTGACGATATCTAATTTTACAATAACGGAATTTCGATACAAAATTTTTTTTAGTTCCACGAAAACTCCTTATTTTATAATATATTGACTTTCATATCATTATGTCAGATTAAATTGTAGAAAAAAATGTTTGTGTTTTATGATATATATCTGCTGATAGAACCTCCTTAAGGGTAATAGCGTATCTAAAAACAGCTTAAATGCTCAATTTTATGTTTAACTATATTATGCACATAACAAACAAGTTGAAATGTCGTCAAAAGAAAGAAATTACCCAACCTAACCTATTGCTACCCACTGTCTTCATCAGTGACTCCCATAATTAACACTTTCACAGTTATTATAGTATATTTTTAAAACTTTCAATCTTTTGACCCAATAAAATTATTTTAAGTGATAAAATCATTATTTTTATTAAATATTATCTTACAAAAAAAATTGAAAAATAATTATTATCTTGGATTAAACGCAAAAAACTTTAAGCTTTTTAGATCACAGACATGAATTCATATACAAAGAATGTAAAAAAAAATTTTTAGGTCAAAAGATTGAAAATCTGAAAAAATATCCTGGGATAACTGTGAAAATGTCAATTTCGGAAGTCAGCGTTAAAGACAGTTGGTAGCAATGAGTTACGTTCGGTAATTGTTTTCCTTTAATGATTTTTCAACTTCATTTAGATGCACATAATATAATTAATCATAAAATTGAACATTTAAGCTGTTTTTAGAAAAAATATACTCATTAACTTTTTTTTCAAATTTTCAAATTTAGATACCCTTTTACCCTCTTAAGGGGAGGTCGGAGCTTACATGCAGTTATAAAGTTACCGACAATTTCATATTTTTCAGTAGATTCCTCAGTAGTTCCTCAGTAGATTGGGAACACCGGACAACTGAAGTTTTTAACTTTTATGAACAATTAAATTAGAATAATGTAAAATTCAATGTAGAAATCTGTAACCGACTCCAACCTCCCCTTAAGGGGACCTGACCACCTTAGAATTTCAATTAAATAGGTTATATATTTTTACGTAAGAATGAATTATTCATCATATAATACATTGTCTTTTTCGGTAAATTTATATATTTTATCGATATATGTCGGAAATTTTTCTTTTTTGGTCGTTAGGTCGCCTTAAATATCTACCGAAGAGAAACTGCTCTTTTTTCATCGTCCACATGATTTTGAGTGTTCTAATCATCGGATTGAACTTTTCCAACTGTTTTTTGTTCAAGAAAATTATATCAAACCTGAATTTGAATGAGCAAAACCAATAAAAGTTATTTTCATATTTAAATTAACAAAAATTAATTTTGTTTTACATTAAAATACATAGAAAATCTATATTTAAAATTACTCTTCTGAACAATCATATTGTACCTACTGCAGGATTCCGGGAGTCAACATAATAACGAAATTAACTTTTATAAGTCTCATCTTACTCATAAAACATGTAATTTCCAGGTGTATAAGGGAATTCGCTAAATAAATTATTTTCCCAAAGAAAGTGCATAATGATAAATAAAGTGGTTAAAGTCATAATAAATGGCATATTTCATATTAAATTACGCATAACTGTTTTAAATAAAATTCTCTGAAATTACATGTGTTCTGAGTAAAATAAGACATAAAAAAGTCAATTTAGCTTTTGTTGTTGTTCGGAATCTAGCGGTAGGTAGAAGTTTTTGTTATTTGAAACGTGAAAATAACTTTTATTGGTTTTATTTATTTAAATTTATATTCTTTTTAATATTCTTGGTTAATAGACGGAATTGAAAATCAATTTCCAAAAACTTTAAGGTGGTTTAGTGCTCTTAAAACGATTTTATACCTGTAATTTCTTGAATAACTAAGAGAATTCAAAAAATTCAAAAACATTTTTTACATATATCTTTATTTTAAAACTACGTTAAAATATATTTATTCAAGAAATTGTTATTCATTTCGAGGAAAGCATCTCGACCTTGAAGGGTAAATTAATTATTGCTTAGGAAAATATATTCACATTATCTAATTGCTGTTTGCCTTTGTTTTAACAAATTAAATAATGCGTAGTAATATCGAAATATATCTTGAACTATAATAAAAATTATTGTGTCTAAAAATTTGTATGTCTAATATCAAAATAGACACACTATTCTCTAATAACAGTTTTTCACTTAATTGAATGAATACATAAAATGTAATGTTGAAATAATAAGAATTGCTACCTACCACTCGGATCTTTGTATTCTATGGCTCTTTCATGATGAACTTGTTGTTGGGGCTGCTGCTGTTGTTGTTCTTCGTAATTGTGAACGTAGGCCTGGCTACCTCCATCAGTCGGTCCGTGAATTTGGAACTCAGAATTTCCATCGGTAGCGCCTTGAATGCGGAAGTCGGAGTTCCCATCACTCGCACCCTGGATTTGGAAATCACTGTTTCCATCGCTAGCTCCCTGAATGGAAAAGCCACCTGTTCCCAAAGATGCTGAAATAGTGCAAACGACACATTAAACTTCTTGAAAATAATATTTGCTATCGCAGTATATGATTGTCTAATTTAATTCATGAATATAAGTGTTGTTTATAGGACATTTTAGAATTCTTGCTATCCATTGCTTTGCACCATAGAGGAATAAAATTGTTTATAGCACTGTGTGGCCTAAATCCGCACTTAAGTCACACCTATCCGTGACTTAAGTAGTCCATTATTGCACCGTTCTTATCGCCCTCGCAATGCTCGGGCGCTAACCTCACGGTACACTACTGGACTGCTTAAGGCACGGCTAGGCGTGACAGCGGATTTAGGCAAACAGTGCTATAAAATAGTATACAATGTGTTATATATACGTCCCTCACCCTCTAATATAAACACTTGCAATATCAAGCTTTTGAATAAATCTAATCAGATCCTCACAAAATTAAACAAATTTAAACAAGTTCAAACAGTTTACTACAACTTTTCTTTTTTTTTATAATAACAAAAATTCGTGTGTCCAAGCAAAAATATTTTTATAATTTCAAATACTGTAGATATTTATAATCAGAAAGAAGCCCAAAAGCTAATACAACTACAAATATGCTGATGTTATAAAATTCGGGCAGTTATAATATTTATAACTCCCACTATGTATCACATGACTTTATTATGAATTTGAAGACTTATTTTAGCGCCACCTAGCGATACTTCGATACTAGAATTATTTATATATATTTATTTATTTATTTACTTATATACGGAAAGAGCCCTTTTAAATTTTTGTTTTACTGATATTTTTTTACTTTGCATAGGGCTGCCACCCCCTCAACGGTATGACAAGTTGCCAATTCGACACCGAAAAAATCGACCCAACCGGCATGCGAAGACGTGCTCTCGGGAACAATTCGTTTCAGCAGTCGCATTAATTTGTATGCTTCAACCGATTGAACCACTAAGCCCCTTATTATTTATAAAATAAAATAACAATTATTGCAATTTTAAATAAATTTCTACAGATTATAACATTTTCTAATAATGTAAATTAAACATGTAGGAGCATATGTTGCAGTTATTTAACTATTAACTGTTATTATCAATTTTTCTAGAATTTTTATGTAATAAACTTATAATTTCGTGAAATAAATGCGAGGATCAAATTAAAGTTTTATAATTTGTAAAAATGAAAAAGAAATGCCAACTTTTGAATTTGGATTATATATTATTGTTAATTTATGTGCAAAATTGTTTATTTTCGATTTCATTTGTAAAGATAGTGACAAAATGTTTTCTTTATTTTATTAAAATTATCTCAAATTAGTCTTTATTTACTAAATTAATTTTGTACAATTTTGTAAAAATCATTTTTATTTATTAGTTATTAAAAATTGTGGAGTCTACTTCTGTGAAATCAGCAGTGGTTTTGTCATTCTTTTTTAATTCAACATATTTTCCTATATTTATAATATTAATAGCCCCCAGGGCAGTAAAAGTGCACTAATATTTATGCATGAAAATAATTTACAATGGTTAGTATATGGAGTCCGTATCACGGATTTTGATGAAACCTTGAGGATCGTTTTCTGATATCTAAAAATTAATCCCAATGTTATAGTTTTATCAAATGGGCTTTAGAACCTCAAATAGAGCTAAAACCATATGTATTGCTCATATACGCAATGTTAAAAATAGGCCGTAAAATATCAATGATAATGAAAAATTTTTTTTAGGTACTAGAAGACAATCCCCAAAGCTTTATCAAAATCCGTGACCTAATCCGTACCTTCGTATACTCTTGTTAAGGTGATGCTAAACCGCCTGTCACCGTCAAATACGGGGAACCACTTATTTCATTGAATTCTCAATTTTGAGAAAATATCTCTCTGAAAAATTGTTGTTTTTGATTAGGACAATAACGTTTCATAAAGATATTTGCTAAAAATTGAAAATTAAATGAGAATAGTGGTTCCTCGTATTTGTCGGTGACAGTTGGCTTTAGCATCGCCTTAAGCAATAATAATTAATACGAAATATAAACATAAATAAAAAAATAAATTAATACCAAATAAAGCGCACACATAGCTATAAAACATTTTTAACATATAAAAACTACGCCAATCAACATGTAGTAAATAATAAACAGCCACTCTCTTGATAAATTGAAAAAATCTGCAAAACGCTATGCAGTCATGCATGCAAACGGTGTCAAATTGTGAAAAGTTAACCATTTCCTCCCGCGATTTCACAAGCGCTTCTACTTTTCCAGTCGATTTAAGTTATACGAGCAGTCAGACTACGCACAAAATGCGCGTCACCTGCACACGCATTGAATTTAAAGATTATTGCTATTTTCGACTCCACGCAGCAGCCGCCGGCAAATAAGTTCGGCATCGCATATACCGCGTCTGTATAGCAGAACTCGTAAAGTGTCGCGCTCACGCTGGTTCTAGTGAATTTCGAAATCCTCGCTCGTTAAAGCAGTACCGTAAATATTCTAATTGGACAGCGGTGTGAATTATTCTTTCTACTTTTGACTTAGCCATACGCGCGCACGGGAGAAAGAAACGGCGAGCGCGGGAAAATATAATCAATCGCTTTGGCACGCCGCAACGCGCGCGCGCGCGAGGCCTGCAATGGCAAACATTCGAGCGGGGCAATTACCTGCTTGATCGGTGTACTCGACCCCCTTGTCCGCGCTGTACTTGAGGCCCTGGGCCCGTCTGTTTCCGTCGCTCGGCCCCTGGATGGAGAACTGCCCGAAGCAGAAGGGCAGCAGGGACAGAATAATTATCTGCAAAAAAAGAGATATAGCGGTATTGAAATGTAAGTAGATGCTGTTATTATTGTTATAAATATTCTTATATGCTTTTTAATATAAGTGAAATTCATTAAGAAATCGAACTGCAGTTAATTTATTGCTAAGATTAAGATTAAAAGTAGAGACATTTATGTTTAAATAGAAAAATATAAATCTTCTATTAATATTTGAAATGGTTCTTATTCATTTTCATTCCATCAAATTTAAAGTTATTCGTTATATTTGTTTCTGGACGACTTTTATCTAACTCTCAAGAAATTCTTACAATCAACAGTTACAACTAAGTTCGTTTCAATAAATAATTAACTAGTCATAATGAAAAGTATCTATAAATAGTACATGAGTGGAAATTAGGAGAACTTATGAAATTATCAAATTATAAAACAATTTTTGGCTTCCTTAGCATCAAAATAAATGCATTTGTGCAGTAATACCTACCAATTTTAAATTCATTAAACATTATTTTTGTGTACTAAAACTTAACTCGTTATTACCGATCTGGCATCTGTAGGACCTCACGTAAATTTCATTCATTTACAACTTCGTGAATATCATATACCTAGTCCTTTAAATTTTACGTAAACTCGTTAAATATAATTACAATTTCTGTTTGAAAGTTTAATGTTGTAGAATTATTAAATAAATAGTTGTAAATAATGTATCCACGATAAAATAGAAAAAATGAAAATGTAAATATGATAAAATAATTATATTCCATAAAATTATTTATTTTAAAGATTTGCATGCCTAATGAAAATTAGAAACGCTTTCAGTAAAATTCATAAACAAGTTTTCGACTTTTTTCATTTTATATGTTACTTATCTTTTGACGCCCTTAAATATGAAGTAACATAACCTCTGTAAAAAAATTATCTTCTAGATCAAATTACTTATTCAACCAAATGTTGTTTAATGCATTAATTAGTGCTCTCTCTCTTACTAATAACATTCTTTACACAAAATTTCGAACACTAATGTATATTAGCGATATATCACCATGGGGTCTCACGGCCGCCACTAGTTACGTGACTTAATTCCAGGTCGATAGTAAAGGGTACATAGAAGAGCATTTTTAAACTTCAAGTATAATTTGAAATAAGTAATTAATAAATATATGAATGAATAATTATAAATCGTAATAAACAATAAATAAATAATAAATACATAATAAATAATATTGATTGAGTAATTTAATATTGGTATAAAATTAATATTAATAATAATATTAATAATAATAATTAATCAATTATTATTAATTTAATAGTAATTTAATACAAAAAATTAGATAATTTTAAGTAATATCAAAGGACTAATTCGATTTTATTAGTACTTCTATAACAAATATTGATTATGCATAAAATTATTTTCATAGTAATAAAGTAACAAAATGAATATCAAATTCTGATAAAATTTTGAAAACTACAATCGGTATAACATGGAATCGCTTAGGAAAATTTAATTATTCCTACAAGTTTTTATAATTTATACGTCTCTTTAATAATTTTGTCACCTACAATATTCCTACATTATTAATGTTCTAAGTATAAATTCATACGAATATTTATGCAACTTAATTTTATAAATTACTCGACATAATTTATGAGAGGGGAAATTAAAATAATAAATGAATTTCTCAGCTTATGCAAAAACGAAAGATCATTATACTCGTATTATTCTATTAACCACCAATATTTTCACTTTCATGCCAAAATAATAAACTAAAACCCATTCACCAAAGGCTAGCCATAAAAAATGTATAAAACATTTTAACAACTTTTCTCTCCTATTTTACAAAGTATATGCGCAGGTGAAAGTTATCCCGATATTTATATCCCTGCATGTGCATGCGCCAAGTCCTATAAAATCCTATACAGTGTCTACTCTCCAGCGGCAGCGGCAGCGATCATCGTTGCACTTAAGAAAACACACAGACGGCCATTTACATACGAGCATACGCGCTCCGGAGAACCCACCATTCGCGGCTCGTATTTATCCCGCAAGTACGAGACGCGGAGGCCTTTGCTCCGCTCGCGCGAAGGTACGATTTATCATTGTTTTCGTCGCGCCAAGGCATAGGTTTCAACAGCGCGGACTTTCATTATCCGCGTGCATCGGCATGAATATCGAGAGTGAGCAGCAGCAGCAGCAGCAGGCTCGAGCACTCTGTACAGCGCCGATTAGCGAGCAGCAAGCGCCTCTCTATGCGGGATGCAGGATGAGGAGAGGAGAGCCAAAGGCGAAATAGAAAGTCGACTAGCCGCGGCTGCATATGGAGCTCTGCATCGGAGGATAAAGTAACCCATGAGAGGCGTTGTGGTGAGCACTTGGTGTACAGTCTCTTGCAAGTGTCGTACGTGAGCGTGAAGCTGACGCTTTTTATGTAATTGATCGAAGATAATTAATATTGATTATGTTCTTATCAATCGACAATTAAAATTGATTATTCAGTATAACTATGCTTTAAAACGTTTTATTTATGATAAAAAATGTTTAATACGTACTAAAAGCGTTATAAATATCGATAACAGTTTTGATTAACAGTTAACTTTCCATGTAATGCTCACTATTCGCCTAATTCATCATTGGAATAGGTTACTTTTTTTTACTAAAATGTTTGATATGCTCTTGTTCTAGATAGTGATTTATGTATCTACAGCTCTAATATTTATTTCTTAAAATATTAAAAATCATATGTATATTCTATTCCGAATCAATTTAAATTAATTTTAAAGACATATAGGTACATATATTAAAATAATTTTGATGTATACAGTAGTCAAGTTTTTTAGCTAATTTAGAATATTAAAACTTAATTTTAAATAAAGACTGATTTGTCTGCGATTTACTTTTCATACAATTTTAGCTTGTCTATTTGTAACGCTAAGGGAAAAAAGAAAAATTATTATTTCCAGTAAGGATATATACTAAATGTTCTAAATGATCATATTTATAGAAAAATTCTGAATTTAATATTCGTATAGTATATTTTATTACAAATACGGTACTTCCTATACACGATGGCATGTGACTTTAATGTACAAAAATAAATAGTAAATTTTGCTACAAATTAAGTCATTTTTGCCATAATATTTTTATCAATAAAATATTTATTAAATTTAAGATTATGCAAAACTATTTTGTAACTGAAAAATAAAGTTCTTTTTGATAGTTTGCAATATTAAAAATTAGAATATTCTAAAATTATTCGAAGAAATTGCCAACTACGTAAACAATTTCAATTACTAAATTCGTTCTCTTCCTTAGTAAATAATGGGTAAAGTTGCAAAATGACAAATTTTATGCACATCTTAAAATTTTAAGTATCTCAAAGTTGGTCTAGCTATAACCTATCATCATGAGTTAATAAATCTATACTTATGTTATTTTTAGAGACTGTATATTATTCTCATATTACACAGATATTTACTACAGCAATAAAATTATGTAACACTGTCCAAAATTTATTGGAAAAGTTTCAGTTATATTACATTACGTTGGCTAAGAAATTTGCTATAGGTACTTGGTTTGCTTAGTGATGAATTTCAGAAAGATGTTTACAGTACAAATAGACATTTTAATTTGTTAAACATAACACCGATAATTTAGAACAAGAACTTATGTTCATTAATATTTTGTATAAGTTTAAGTTTTATAAGAATAATAAAATTATGACTAATACAAGTTTTATTTAATATATGCTTTAAATAAAGTAAATGCTATTGAAGTACCCTGGTAGAAAATTCATCTAGAACTATGTAGATCTATCTAGTTTGCCTTGGAAATAATCGAGGGCCTCGATAAAACTAGATAATTTTCTACCAAGGTAACTGAAATATTTTTTTAATTACAAAAATTTTAAATTTGAAACTTTATCGCTAAATTTACTGCTATACTTTCCCAACCGGCCTGTACCGCTAATCCGTCAAGACCCCGACGGCGAACGCGCCACGTGATCGGCAAAAAAAATGGCAAAGTTCGCTCGACGCGCGACTCCTTTTTCCGCCTTACTTTACAAGCCTTCTACTTGGATTTATACAAGTTATTGCTCGCGCGCGTATATATCGCGTGTCGATCCCCAGACACGGTCTTTCGGTCTTTCGGTGCATCGCGGCGCAGCGGCGAGTCGCGTGAGAGCGAATTGCCGAGAAAGTACACGTTTGTTCGACGCAGCGGCGAATGACTCGTAAAATATTTAACCAACTTTGTCGTGAATTTTTTGTCGCTTCCGCATTATCCGCACCCGAAGCCTCACCGAGATTACCCATCAAGCTTCACGAGCCGAGTGCACTCGCGGAGAGTATTATTATTATTATTATTATTATTATGGACTGTTGGGTTTCTTGTGCGGTGTGTCGCACGCGTGCGTGCACGGGAAAAGGGTATTTTTTTAGCAGAGCTTGCGCAATTTCAGCTTCTGCGTAATTACGGATTAGGTGGGTCTGAATTAACTTCGACAGTGGAACGTTGCGTTGAAGTTAACTTTTTTCGAAAACACGTTTGACAACAAAAATAGTTTTTAAACATTTTTATTCAAACTTACTATGCACATAGTTTTATTATGTGTCCGTATTTTGTACGGTGGCAACTGCATATTAATTCTTGTATAATGAAAATTTAGATTAAATTGAAATATATCTATATAAATTATCATTTTATCAATATGCCATTATTAAATCTTATTTTCTTTAATTGTGTGTTTCAAATGAGTTATAAAAAATATATTAAATGATAGTATTAAAAAGAGTATTTGTTTCAAATTAGGTTCACTTATAATTAACATGCATAGATTCATCAGGCTTCTATCATTTTTGTATTCTCAAAATAATCTTTATAGAATCATATTATAATTATATCATATATATATATATTAATTAATTTATAATCAATATACATGAACAAATATAAATTTACCAAAATCCATTGAATTTATAAGAAAATACTTGCATATATTAGAATAAATTAACTTGATAAAGGAAGAACCAAATATGGTGATTGATTTTCTAACAAAATTCAAAACTTTCTCGTTCTCCAGAAGTACCGGCATACCGACTCTACACGAACTGAAGCGAACCGTGCTTGGATCACGATTAGCCTCATGAATAATAATCTAACCGCTCTTAATTGCGGAAAAGCAATCTCCAACCTGTCCCAAGATTTCATTAAATTTTTCGCGCGCCTGCCCACAAGTTCGCGGTTTCTCTCAAAGCTATGCTAAGCACATCGTACACTCCGCTCGAGAACCGTCATCTCATTTTGCGGTCCACGATAATACTTAACAGCCTCTGGCGCCACAATTTTTTTTCGCAACACTCGCAACTCAACCGTATTTTCCGGGTGCTTAACCCAGCACCAAAACGAGCGCCAGCCGGCTCGTTATGCATCCGCAAAAAAAAAGTCGAGAAATCTGCGCGCCGCGTGTACACACTCGCGCTCGGTCGTTACAAACACCTTCGCGGCAAAAGAAAAGCCAGAAAAGCCCCGGCTGCTGTTCAACCCACAGCTCGCGTACGCTAATATAATTACGGCTAAATATAGCAGAGCACGTTTACCTGTAGTTTCGCCATGACGGTGAGAGTAAGTGCGTGGACGACGACGGCCACTGAGTGTCGTCGAGGGTGCGGAGCGTATCTGAAGCGGGCGCGCGTCGCACGGAACAACTTTATAGGCAAGCGCGCGCAACCGCTGCGCCGCGGCACGCGTGCAGAAAGCGAGGGGATGTGCCGTCTGTGGAGCGGCGCGGCGAGCGGCAGGTATCCACCTCTCTTGCACGCGGGAGCGAGCCTTCGAGCGTAATATTAGCCGGCTGTCGGACCTGCAGTGTCCGCGGTATGTCGGACTGTGTGCGCGGGCGTAGCGCGATCGGTTCGATGTTTCGCGGCGCTGCAGCGATTATTAAGACTTCCATTCCCAAATTTGATTTGACTGATTGATAGGTATGTAAAGGCGTCGTGGGTTTTTGGGCGCCACCGTATTCCCGCTCTATTGTTAGATTCAAACGCATATATTGTTAGGTCGAAATCGCCATTTTCAAGGAAATTATTTAATACTAACGTTACCATACGCGCGCTTGAGCTTGTTGCTATTCTTAAACTGGAAAATCCGTGATCCTGATATTGTTAGGCCTTTTCGAGCGTTGCCATTAGCTGACAGATTCACAGCTATATTCTGTATTCTTCATTGCTTTTTAAAGAGTAAGTTCTAACTTCGGCGTGTACGTGTAGTGCACACAACTTTAAAGCTAAGATTGTATAAAAAAGCTAAGATTTTTCGTTAATGAACAACCGATTATAAAGAAAGTAGTGTTCTATAGATATACTACAGTGTAACTATACCTTAAAATTCTACATAGATTGCATAGAAAATATGTGACTACAACTGGAAGGAAAGGGTTCAGAATCTTAGATCAATTTTTAAAATTTGATAATGTATATGATGTTGAATTTTAATTAATTTTTTTATATTTGGCATTAAAAGTGAAAATATACCAGAAAACTATTTATAAATTTTCAAGTTAATCAGCAAAATTTTACTCGAAATATCGTGGAATAAAAAAATATATTTTTTTTTACAAAAACTAGTAAAAATTAAAATTCAAAAATTGTATTGTATATAGCACTTTATGTACACAATGATTGCAATTGGCATGAAATTAACCCTTTTCCATACCTGTAAACCGAATGGAAAATTACGCATTGCCATCGTGCTTATTCTGAATGTAGTGAGAAATAGTCACTTCTATCCTCTGTAGTGTGCTGCACTAATCAAAATGCACAATCAATTATATATTTTAATTCATAAAAAAAACGACTTTTACCATTTAAAATGTATATTCTTGACGAAAAATGTTTAATTTTTAATATCTATTGCTTTATACAAGTCAGAATAATAATTTATTGAGTAAATCAATAGAAAATTTAAGAACGTTACATACAGACATGATTTTTGGAACACAATAAAATTTAATAATTTTGTATCTTCGATTTAAATATTTTTAATTTTCAGTTATTTTATTACCTATCACGCACTTCAGTATGTAAATGATTAGAATATATAAAAGATTTTTATAATATTATTTTAAAGGCAACAAATATGAAATTTATAAATGTAGTAGTAAATGTGTGTAGGAATAATATTCACCATGAGATGTGATATTGTTAACTTTTGACTTACACCCATGAATTATTTACTAAGAAGTTTATTAATAATTGTCACTGTCCACCCACATACCTATATATTCACACATATATACATCTGCCCGCACCTGACCATCTACGCACCGAGCCACCCACTCATCAACCTATCCACGCACTCATCCATCACCTTGTGCACCAATCTAACCCCGCACTCATCTATCCATCTGCAGACCAACCGACACATTTACCTACCTACGCATCAGTATCTACACACCAACCAATTCACTCATTCGCTCACGCATCAACCCACCACACAAACATCCAACCTCACACTCATGTGTGCACACACCAGCCGACGCATTTATTTATTCACTCACCAACGCATTCATATACCCAACCACGTACAAACCACTCATAAAGCAACCCACCATTGCACCATCTATCCACTTATTAATCCACGCACTTTTCATCAGTACACCCATCTTCTAACGCACTCATCTATCTACATACATACCAACTACACCGCATAATTATAAACCCATACACCACCCACTAACTCATGGACCATCTATCCATGGACCAATTCACACACTCATCCATCTACTTGTACCTACTAACCTAAATGCACCAACCCATCTGCTCATCCATCGATCCATACACACATACACTTATCCACCCTCACACTAAAATATCCATGTACCCATCAATCCAAACTCATACTGACTCAGCCACGCAGAAACATGATTTGAAAACGACCCTGATGGCAAAGACGATGACGACGACGACAACGCCATATACGACAACGCCGCAGACGACGAAAACAAAAAAAGCACTAAAATAGACTCATTAAAGTATGCATTTAATCCCATGTCAGTAGAGTATATATATATATATATATATATATATATATATATATATATACTCTACTGACATGGGATTAAATGCATACTTTAATGAGTCTATTTTAGTGCTTTTTTTGTTTTCGTCGTCTGCGGCGTTGTCGTATATGGCGTTGTCGTCGTCGTCATCGTCTTTGCCATCAGGGTCGTTTTCAAATCATGTTTCTGCGTGGCTGAGTCAGTATGAGTTTGGATTGATGGGTACATGGATATTTTAGTGTGAGGGTGGATAAGTGTATGTGTGTATGGATCGATGGATGAGCAGATGGGTTGGTGCATTTAGGTTAGTAGGTATATATATATTATATTATATTATATATATATATATATATATATATATATATATATATATATATATATATATATAATATAATATAATGTATGTACCATACCGTACAAAAGTTCTTGAATGCTTTATGAAAAAAAAAGTTTTAAATCGCGATATCTAGGCATCTAAGAGGGCTAGAGAGAAAATAAAAAAGCTTCTTAAAGTAGGTGGAAAGCGCTTTTTTATGCCTAAAAAACTACAAGTGATTAAACGAAAATTAATAAAAGTGCACAAAAAGGCCTGTCTTCAGGACGATGTCAGGACTCAAGAAAAATTCATAAATATAAACCACTGGCATAAGAAAAGCTCTTTCCTTCTACTTTAAGATACTTTTTTATTTTCTCTCTAGCCTTCTTAGATGCTGAGATATCGTGATTTAAAACGCTCAATATTTTGTATAGAGCGTTCAAAAACTTTTGCATGGTACTTGTATGTACATATAGGCTGGGTGCACGTAAGCTTCAGCGTACATAAAACAGATGAAATAATAACTTTTGGCTTCTTATGCAACAATTTCTCGGAATTTTTAACGTGTTTCAAATTAAAATTAGAATATTTGGGTCAAAATGGATTGTTTACTTTTCACCCAAATGAGTTGTTTTTCCGCTACCTGGGGGCGCTGAAGTCTACGTGCACCCAACCTATACACCCACATATATTAAATTGGAGGCAGTTTGGAAGACGGCCCGCTGGTCCTTATCAGGAAGAACGAGAGGGAAGCGAACACCCCATGGATCTACAGACTACTCAGTTTGTTATACACGATGAGGAAGACGGCAGAATTACTACTTAAATCCAAGATATAAACAGCTATATGAAAAACCAGAGACCTGTGTAACAAGCAATACGGTTTTAGAATACGGCGCTCGGCGATATACACGATAGGCGTTTCACGAAGCGAGTAAAATAATCATACTGATATAGGGGAGACTGAGTTATAACGGGTCACTAGCCATATTTCCTGTAGAAGAGGGACGAAATTGTTTGTTCTGCATCTTAATCTACTTGTGGTCATAGTGTGAGGTAATTTTCTTTATATGGATATAATCCTCCAAGCAAACAAATTTTTACAGTGCAGAGAAGTTTTAAATTAAAAAATGAGGTTATATGAAAAGAGACAACAAATTTTCAATCGTCAACCATATATATTTTTGATTGATTCAAAAATAAGACAATGCTCCTTTTTTACGCTATATTTAAAGTCATTTTAGAGCCGTAAAAATGACAAAAATTTTCATGCATAGCAGATGTAAAGTTTCTCTTTGTTTATGAGTCGTTATAACGTATCTCTATCTAATTGATGCGATTGCGATTGATTAAGCATAAACAAACATTGTACTTCTCTATTACGGTATTTTGGTATCTATAATATACCCCAATGGGGGGAGGGGGTGCGTTATACTCCAACTATTTTTTAAATCGCTATTTTCTATGTAATATATAAGTGTATTGGTAATATCGGAAAGAAATATTAAACACTGATCACAATGCAGGGTAATATTCTTCAATTGGATAGTAACTAAATGCTACTTTAGTTTTCTTTTTAATTATGCTTTTTTATAATTTCTATGGGTTATTGCATTTTAGTGGCCTGTTATACCCCAGTCTCCCCTATCACTTGACGTCAAGCACGCTTTTAACTCGGCTAGATGGGTCGACGTCTTTCAAGCGCTGAAAGCTTATAGAGTGCCACCGTATATAATGTGGCAGATTGAAGAATACAGACTACTGATATACGATATACGGAAAAAGGATGCAGGACCAGATAAATCACGGCGGGAGTTACATGATGATCGATCCTTGGAATGCACTATACGACGCATTGTAGAGGCTCAAAATGCTTCTAGGTGTGACACTAGTAGGATGCGCGAATGATGTGACGGCGATCATCTTAGCTGACGACGAAATCGACGCTCAGTTTAAGCTGAGCATCGTTATGCGAGGCATACTTTGGTGGCTGGCCGATCGTATACTGAAACTAGCGCTAGTCCAGAAAGAGATAGTACTACTGACAAAAAACGGATAGAGATGATCACAGAAATGACGGCCGGGAGTGAAGCGACGAGGACAAAATCGGCGAGCAAGTACCTGAGAGTAACCCTCGATATGAAGCTGACCTTTGGATCTCAGCTCCACAACGTAATATGATAATGATGATAATGATGCTGATAATGATGATAATAATAATAATCGGTGGCGAAGACCTTCACTACCGGATGCGTGCCCAGGTGGCGGATAAACCATCGTGGACCAAACCTCGGCCAACTAATCGTGATTAGCCAAATAGCATCCACGCAGACCACAACTGACACTAACGCAGACAAGTACACAATCACACGTCTCTACACCAACAATTACTACATTTACACAAATACACGATTCAATCGGTGGTACCAACTAGGTGAACAGGGCAAAGATAAAACACATAATTTCATTGGCTCTCTAAAAGAATATCTTCCGACAGGTCTCGAAGAATTTGTTTCGAGTGAGGGGTCTATAAACGAGTATCGACCGGAAGAAGTAGAAGCCGATCTCTTCTCGTGGGTTCTATAAACGGCCATTTCTCCGGAAGATGTCGGTCAAGTGAAAGGCCTCAAATAGCACGCACAGAACCATAGAGTCACAGGGGGCAGCGGATGCTGTAATACTACCCGCAAGGGATTTGTGGTTGATCGGTAAAGCGCAGCGTCCTCGTGATAGCTCATAATAATGGGTAAAAAAATACGGTTGAGGCAAAGGCCCATCTCGTCTCATAGTTAAAAGCATAGTTTGGCAACTATTCGACCGCAAAATTTCGTCTAATACTTTTTATATCTTGCAAAATACTCAACAAAATAAGAAAATTGAAATTTCTAAATGTCTCACATGAAAAAATAAGTCCCATAGGGGTGGTTCCAAAAAGTATTCGAAAATTTATTCGACGAATACTTTCTTCGAATAAGCGATTATGCGAAAATTTATTCGCTACATAAATGAATATATTGTGCGGGCTCTTCAATAAAGCCCATCATTTTGTTTTCTAAAAAGAAAAGCGTTGTAATGATAACAATTTTTCGATCAGAAAATTTAATAAATTATGTTTTTGAGGGTCCAAAGTCAGAAAAAATAAAGACAACTTTGAGCAATGAATCTATTTATCTCAAAATGTTTAAAAGTTGCTATTCTACCGAGACGGAAATAATTTTTTTTAATTTTGTAGTACAAATATGAATACATTCTTAGGTAACGCATAATTTTCGTTTAATTAATATTTAATAATGTAATATTTATTAAAATGGAAACATGATTTTGATTAATAATTCTTTGTAAATTTTGTTCTTTTAACAAATCTGAAATAATTTTTTAAATAATTGTATTTGCAGAATATTAAAAATCTGAATATATTCTTAACGTAAGTGTAATTTTTGTTCAATCTATATCTTTCATGATTATATATATGAAAGTTACCTATATCTGGGTACCTGAGTGTCCTTCACAAATCATTTTTTTCTTATCGGGTCTCTTTGAGAAAGCAAATTGTTGAAGCATTTAGAAACGCACGTTACGGCTTTTTATTGATTTCAGAATACTTAAGCGTACAAAAATTAATGAAAAATAATTGTGATCGTCGATATAAATTATCATATGAGATTTTCAAATTTCGAAAGGTATTGAAATTGTTTGCATTTTTAAAAGTTGAAAGTTTTTTATATGTTTAATTATTTTTCAATAACTTTAATTTAGTGCAAGAACCTCAGTAATAGATATGTATAAAAACTTATCGTTTTTTAAGTATATGGTTTTTAAAGCTATATCCTAAATAATACTTACTGTCATATCTGCATAAAGTAACATGTATATTTTGCTCAAAACTTAAATATTTATATCGATTATGGATTTTTGCAAATGTAGATAATAAATTAAAATGCTCTATTGAATGCGCGTTCTTTACTCTAAACTACAATATTACTTTTTTAAACTACACATTATATATCTTAAATCGAAATATCGATCGAAAGTTATGAAGGAACTAGAAAGTTTTTACACTTTCCCAAACTCAATGTTTATATTTTTATTGTGATAAAGATAAAATTATTACATACTCAAGCGGCCAATATAAATTATCTTTTTTTAATTTCTTAAGTAAAATTACGTTAATATGTTAATGTGTAAAATAATAAAAAGTTATTTTGTTTTTAAATGTTTCAGAAGTTTGCATTTTGTCATGGCTTTCTAACGCATGAAAAAGATAAGATTAGTGAGAGCAGATCTGCACGGAAATTTGTGTCAAGAAATTTGAGATGCTTAGATTATAAATACATTTACTAACATTAAATAATACTTCTTTCATAAAATCTATAAATGTGCATAATAATGTCATATCTATGACAGATTAACGCTTCTATTGCTATTATATTTAAATAAGCAATTATATTTTCAAAAGAGTTATTTAGTTATTCAAATTTAAAATAACAATAAAATAATATTAAATTGCAAAGTAAATGTAAAGTTACAATTTCAATTACTATTAACGGGGTGCCCACTTACCTTAGACTACTTAATATCTTGTGAAGCAAGAATATTTATATAATTCATACTTCACAATATCCTATTACCGATAATTCTTACTGATACCCGCGGTTTATAATTTAATATATTAAAATAGCACTAAAAAAGATACGTACAATGTTTACGACATATTCTACATAAGCAACAAAGTAACTAAAAATTTTCCCCGTCAACTCATCAAAAAACCAGACAGCAACAGCCTGTTTACGCGTGTCACGTTTGTCAAAAAGGATTGGATGTAAGTGCCTCTCGACTCCGATGTAACTATCCCCATAACAGACATTTCTCGGTCAGCGACTCCAATTCATCTCGCTCTGCTCGAACGCTCGTTAGCTTTTAACGAATTTCCGGAATGCCCTCGATTGCCTTCCTAACCATGCCGGACGTTTTGCTTTATATCGCGAGAGGTGCACATGCGCGCGCGCTTCTAAAAACAACGTGCACACCGGTACAGTAAAATCGAAAGTAAGTATGCGCGCCGCGTAACTTCTGCAGTGCGAATAATCTCTAGTAGTTGCGGCTTACCGAAGCGTGAAGGCCACGAGAGTGGATCGTTGATCCTTCCTTCCTTCCTGATCGGGAGAAATGCCTCTCTTTTCTCTGTTTCTACGATTCGCCTGCTCGTCGGCCGTCGGTGCATCGTGCAGCACGCAGAAGGTGAAATCGTTCATTAATCCTCGTACTTTTATTTTCGTTTGTATTGAAATATGTTTTTTTTATTACAGAATGACTTGTGTTACATGCGTTGATTTTGCAGAAATAGTATACGGGGTATATATACCTTGCGGTATCGTCATTTATTACAAAGTTTCACTTCCACGCTCCGGGTACTTATATCGTTTACTTTATGCTCGATCATTTACAAGAGATGGTTTTCGGATGTTTTACGGTTAAAGGGAATATGAATTTTTTATTGATATACATGTTTATAGGAGTAGCTATACCAATGAATGGTCGTTGGATCTTGCACAATAACAATTTTTTTATGATCGTATTACAAAACTCGGAAATTCTTTTATCGTACCACATAACGATATAATACTATAGAAAATATAGCCTTAAACTACACTATCTTATAAAAAATGATTCTAAATAAATTTTATTTCGACAGTTGATCCTTGATGATTCAGCGGTACAGCTATCCTGATCTCTAAGTATGAAATAAACCTAATATTACATCGTACAAAATCTTTTGGCACCGTAAGATAATAGAAAAATAAAAATCAAGTCGCTGAATATATTCGATTGCAGTCGAAGAAAGCCATGGACCGAAGATTAGAACCTCGCAGATTTTCTCCTAAATCAGAAAATCCCGTCAATCTCCTCGACGGCTTCTCCATCCTTCCATCCTTCGTCAATATAAAAAATTTTCATCGTCCTTCATTACTTTACTTTATACATCTAACAAACTTTACTCCTGTCGTGGCTCCACCTCCTTCTGTTCCGCCTGCTCAACTGGCTCTTCTCGCTCATCGCGCTGGTCGGATTGCTCCTCGGCGCGCTCCGTTCGCTCTTTGACCTCCTTCTCCTCAGCCTCCTGCAAGTCCTTAACGAAGTAGATCTTGCTGCGGTACTTGTACGGTCCCTTGACCTCTTCGGACAGGGGCTTGGGCACGAAGATGCTCTTGGGCTTGTAGAGGATCCTGTTGGCGATCACGTGGTAGGGGGTCATGGCCTGAAGGTTCAATAGCTGGTGGAGCTCCTTGGGCATTCCATCGTCCACGACCTCGCGTTGCTGCTGTTCCTGCTGCTGTTGCTCTGGTTGTTGTTGCTGTTGTTGGTTTTGCTGCTGTTGTTGGTATTGATGTTCTTCGGCGATGGCTTCTCTTCTTTCGGGTATGGCGCCGTATTGAGGGGCAGCGGATGCAGCAGTGGCTGGCTGCTCGTCCTTGTACTGAACGTAGCCAAACTTGCTCTTAGTCAGTGGGTATTTGGTCTGGTATTGGGGGACTGGTTCGTACTGGGGTTGGCTGCTGTAGCTTCCCAGTTGCGGATGGGAACTGGCCTGGGCGGGCTCTTCCTGGGGCTCAGCCTGAGATTTTTCTTGGGCCGCAGGTTCCTGCTGTTGTTCTTCTTGTTGATGGTGATGGGCACGGTAAATGTAGACCGCGGGGTCAACGTAGGGTCCCTGGGGCTCGTACATCTCCAGAATGAGCTGCTTGATGTGCGTCGGCACCATGGAGTAGGGCTTGTAACGGACCTAAGATATGATGAACAATTTGATGCTTCATTTTTATTGCTATAATTAGGTTTTATTTGCTATTATAATGAAATTAAAGTACATATGAAAGTAATTGATTGTACGATCAGAAATTTTAGAAATTCATTAAAATAAAATGAAAAATTAATACTGACACTTAACTATTGACTATTTTTATATAGGAACGTAAAAAATAATCAAGTATAATTGAGTCCCATTCGGGAAGTACTATTCGAATCATAGGTACGTAGAAAGCTGGTTTCTTTAATTTTAACATTTGCGAACCTTTTGGTCGCGGTACTATGTAAGAGCCATGTAGTTGCCATGCGGGTTTCTTTCAAAGACTGTGACAAATAATTAACCCATCCTAAGATTTTACATAAGGATCTTGTATGGTCCACATGTGAGATTCGATATAGTTTCCATGAGAGATATTTCAGTAGGGTATATGTATTTTCATCGGTTTATTTTTTATATCTGAGTTATTATATTGAAAAATTTAACAAAAATTTAACTCAGTTTAACCCATTTCTTCCCAAACGGCCATTTTATAGTTGATTGGTTTTTTGCCTAAAACCGTTACAAAGTTACATTTTTCTTAATTTTTACGTTTTTATTATAAATTATGGGTTTGAAAGGCTATAACTTAGAACTGTGAATTTTTAATACAAATTCCTTCGCTCATGTCAGAATTATTTGTATTTTGAACAAAATAACCGTTGGAAGTGTTCAATCCGATGCTTAGAACTCTCAAAATCATGTGGACGATGAAAAAATAGCAGTTTATCTTCGATAGATATTTAAGGTGACCTAACGACCAAAAGAAAATTATTTTTTCCGATATATTTTGATAAAATATATAAATTTACTGAAAAAGAAAATATAATATATGATGAATAATTCATTCTCACCTAAAGATAAATAACCAATTTAATTCAAATTCTAAAGTGGTCTAGTCCTTTTAACCTATCTTCACTCTAAAATTAATAGATTGCTTGCTTTCTACTGACAATAATTAAAGTATTTGCCTGACGCATATTGATTTTAATTGCATGATACGAGGGTAGTTCAATAAGTCTTTAGAATGACCAACAGATGGCGCGCGAATCGCTCCAAATCATCTGTTTTCAGTCAGCACCACTCCCGACTAGATATATGGTGCAGTCACAGTCCACATCTTCTGAGTTTACGTGTTTTTATAACCAATTGAAAAAAAAAAATTGTTTGTAAAGAAAAATGGAAAAAAACGAGTTCAGAGCGGTAATTAAACATTTTCATTTAAAGGGTTTAACTCCATATGAGATAAAAAATGAATTGGACTCAGTTCATGGCACATCTGCCCCTGCCTTAGCAACGGTTTATAACTGGGTAAATGAATTTAAGCGTGGTCGTACATCAATAAGTGACGAACCACGTTCAGGAAGGCCCGCAGAAGCAACTACTCCCGAAATCATCAATAAAATCCACGATATGGTGTTGAAGGATAGAAGATTAAAAGTGCGTGAGTTAGCTGAGGCCACAAGGATATCTATAGGTGCAGTTGTTTCAATTCTACATGAAAAATTAGGCATGAAAAAGCTATCGGCAAGATGGGTGCCGCGTTTGCTCTCAGCTGAGAATAAACGCAATAGAGTGGTCGCCTCTGAGGCTCTTTTGGCGCGCATAAGTCGGAATCCTGAGGAATTTTTTCGTCGATTTGTGACTGTGGATGAAACATGGATACACCACTACACTCCTGAGACAAAGGAACAATCCAAACAGTGGATTTCCACAGGCGAACCAGCTCCAAAGAAGGCAAAGACCGTAAAGTCAGCTGGT
The DNA here is from genome assembly GCA_949152435.1 of Gastracanthus pulcherrimus. Taxonomy (NCBI): domain Eukaryota; kingdom Metazoa; phylum Arthropoda; class Insecta; order Hymenoptera; family Pteromalidae; genus Gastracanthus; species Gastracanthus pulcherrimus. The sequence continues at coordinate 29,956,305 of OX424574.1, read as the reverse complement.
AAGGTTATGGCTACAGTTTTTGGGATGCACGTGGAATTATACTTATTGACTACTTGGAAAAGGGTAAAACAATTACTGGTGAGTATTATGCATCATTATTAGAGCAGCTGAAAGAAGAAATTAAAAAAAAACGACCACATTTGGCGAGAAAAAAAATTCTCTTTCATCACGACAACGCCCGAGTTCACACATGCTTCGTTTCAATGGCTAAAATTGAAGAACTAAAATTCGAATTGGTCGAACACCCACCGTATTCACCAGATTTAGCCCCCAGTGACTTTTTCTTATTTCCAAACTTGAAAAAATGGCTCGGTGGACAGAGATTTACGGACAACGAAGACGTCATTGCCTCTGTAAGTGCTTATTTTGAGGAACTTCCGAAAACGCACTTTTATGAAGGATTAAAAAAACTTAAAAAGCGATTGACCAAGTGTATAGAGCTCCAAGGAGATTATGTTGAAAAATAAAAAAAAATTTACCCAAAAAAAATTGTTTTTATACTTTATTCTAAAGACTTATTGAACTACCCTCGTATTAAAATTTAGTGAATTCTATCCTTACTCAGCTGAATAATCTCCCGCTTGAAGCTTAGGTGTAGAAAGAGCATTATGCATCCTGCAGCACTTTTACGCATCAATATATTAAGGTAACATTATACCAATTTTTATCCCTTTTGTTTGGTTGTTCATTTTATTCTGACAATTCTATAGTATTAAAATATACATTTTTCACAACATTTCAAATATTTTGAAGCAATTTATTCAAAGTTACGCATGATAATATGTTAATATTTATTTAGCAAAAACTAGCATTATGGCAAGCGCTTCTTGCGTCACTTTCGACTAACCAACTTTAAAAAATTCTGAAGCGTTTATAATGCTATTATTAAAAAATTGAGATACCTTAGGTATTAATGAAAAAGATGCTCTTTATTTGTTCATCGAAATACCTATAAGAAATACCTTTACTTCTAAGTTTCAGACAAATTTATCAAAAATTGTGACGCAACATGTAATTTGATAATTAAAAACATAAATTATTAATTAATAAATATTAATAAATTATCAAATTTTCCCTATGGTAAAAAATAATTTATTTTTCAATTAATAACCCTTATCAAGTCATAACATCAATAAAGATTTTTTATCGTTAAACATTATTTTTATGCGATAGCAAAAATATCGATTTTTTCGTACAAAATCGGAATAAGATTACCTCGATAAAAGCAACAAATCATCAGAATTAAGACTATGTTAAATAAATGGTGATAAGAAATAGGTATAATATTTTCACGCATTTATATTATTTATTCGATTTATAATTATAAAATTATAATCGCTGCTTTATCAATCCTTGCTATAATAACTTTTAAAACCTTTATGGTAAAAAATTTGGACATTTACTTTACAATATTTATTGAACTTTTGAATGCAATAAAATAAGAAAGGTATAAATAATTTAGTCACAAGTAGTAGTGAGTTCATTGACCATGTATTCATTAAGTAGGATGTCTGTTTACTTCAAGATTGTATATAATAATTATTGAGCGGTGCATGTACGCATTCACTCATGACACATGTACAAGTGCACTGAAGTGTAAGTCAGCTTGTCGAGAGTGTTAATCTTTCATAGCAGGTTTGATTATGTGAGAAATTCAAATAAAAGCTAATTAACTTTAATTTACTAAGTAGTAAATTATCCTTATTGACATGCACGGTCTCACAGAAGCTCAATTTCTCTAATTTACTATCTTTTATTTTTAATAACTGTTAGATACATTTAAGGGAAATGGAAATTTGTTATTATCCAACATTCATATTTAATATTTTATATTCAATACTTTATTCTAAATATTTATTGTTTCTAAACTAGAAATAAGTTTTATATTGGAATAATTAAAATCATTAAAGTAGCGTGTACATATTAAGACCCATTTTAATAAACTAATTAATAACAATTCTAATAATACTCTTAAAATTTTAAAGTAAACTTTCACTCCAATAATACCTAATAAATTTCACTCAGTATTTTTAAATAAAAATTCACCATACACTGCATAAATATTTTACCAACAAGTGTGAATATTTACTATGAGACAATGATTATAATTTTTTTTTAAATTAATGAGGTTTAACTTATAATTTTTAAGTATGTACGGGAGACTGGGGTATAACAGAACACTAAAATGAAGTGGGCTGTAAACTATGTAAAAGATGTAATTCAATAAAAAAAATTCATTCTGTTATTTAATACGCAAAGAACATTCTCCTACATTGTTTTTAAAATTAATATAATATAAAAGTATTTAATAATCATAATCCGAGTACATTGAAAATAGCGATGTTCAAAATCATTCGGTTATAATGGAATGGTGCGTTATTATTACCAAGACGGTACGTAAAGTACATTTGACGGAACAAACATTTGACCGATTTTTTTTTTAATTATCAAGGGGCGCGATTGCGTCCGATGGCAAGTTTTTGAAATACTGCAACTTCATTGCATCGAATCATCGTTTTCGCTAGCCACATTGGAGGATTTCAAAAATTTTTCAAACAAATTCGATCCGATGTTTGTTTTGTCGAGTGCACATTATTAATTATTTTATTATTGTTATCGTTATAACATGTAGGTGAAGTTTGGAACGATCATGAAACTATTTTCAATTTTTGCGTGAACCGCTTTGTTAAGGTCTAAAACCAAGTATCCGACATGCCTAAAATAGGGCTGATCCTTAATAAGGTTAAAATCAGCCTAAAAGTAAGGAATGATTCTTGTAGCCCTATCTAGATGATTTATCTCGCTAATTATTGTACGAGTAAATGAACAGCCTTAGAAACTATGTACACAATTTTTCCATCAATTCTTTTTATAAGGAACCTAATCAAGATTTAAAAAGAAAATAAAAAAATGTATTTTATTTTCTTATTTAAAAGGTCGGTGTTTTATCTCGGTAATTCTTTCACATTTAAGTAAAGATTATTTTATTAAACATGTGTACATTTTTTAGATCGACTTAATTACGAAGAAAACTTTTTATCTAAATAACAATAAATGGAAAATATTATTACGTGGTTAGAATAACAGATTTATGCGTATTTAATTAATTGATCGCATTATATCTCGTTAATTCGTTGATCATTACAAAACGAATCAAAAACTGCATTTATATTAACACTTTCACGCAAATTTATTATGAAGAAAAAATTTCATTCAGATATTCGCAGTTCCTATACTACCGAAGCTACATTATGCATTCGACTCATCTATTTTAAATATTTTTTAAATAATATTGCCAAAGATATATCCCGCTCATTTTTATGCAATATTTTACATGAGAACTGCGAATATCTGAATGAAATTTTGTTCTCGTAATAAATTTGCGTGAAAGTATTAATATAAGTGTAGTTTTTGATTCGTTTTGTAATAGTGAACGAATTAATGAAATATAACGAGACCAACTGATTTAATAAGTATAAATCTGTTATTCTAACCACGAAATAATATTTTCCATTTACTGTTATTTAGATAAAAAGTTTTCCTCGTAATTAAGTCGATCAAAAAAATGTGCACATGTTTAATAAAATAATCTTTACTTAAATGTGAAAGAATTACCGAGATAAAACACCGACCTTTTGAATAAGAAAATAAAATCGATTTTTTTATTTTCTTTTTGAGTCTCAATTAGGTTTCTTATAAAAGAAATTGATAGAAAAAATTGTGTACATAGTTTCTAAGGCTGTTTATTTACTCGTACAAAAATTAGAGAAATAAATCGTCTAGATATGGCTACAAGAATCATTCCTTACTTTTAGGCTGATATTAACCTTATTAAGGATCAGCCCTGTTTTAGGCATGTCGGATACTTTGTTTTAGACCATAACAAAACGATTCACGCAAAAATTGAAAATAATTCCACGAAAGTTCCAAAATTCACCTTCATGTTATAACTTCCATAAATTGCTACTCGTACATAATTAAATTATACTAATTTTTATTACAAAAGCAATAACACCAGATTTTTTACGTTTTAATAAAAAGTTATTTTTTACAAAATGTATTGTTTTTCACGATCTCAAACTAAGTTCTATTTTTAAAATTCATTCTGCATAGATATGGTTGATGGAAAAGAGTAAATTTACTAGCATTTGGAGCACACTTATCACAACTGCTCCGTTATATCCCATGTCCTGTTATACCCCAGTCTCCCCTATTAATGGAAATTTATCTGAATCATTTTCATTACGCTAATACAAAATTAAAGTATTCAAAAAATATTCTAACATTACAATGGTTATTATTTTGTAATAATTATATGTATCAAAGTTAATAAAAATAAATAAAATATAAATAAATAAATAAATAAGAAAAAAATATAACAATAGTGCCTTTTTCAATTTGAAAAATGAAATATTTTTGTACCGAAAGGATAATATCCATGGCGTCCTTGGGATATTAATTTAAATCTTTGAACATGCAACCTCTCTTATCTATATCTAGTTGATTAGATCACAAAGAAACACGAATTAAAATTAATTAATCCTCTAAACCGAAGGATAACTGGTAAAGGTGACTTTAAATATGAAAATGTCGTACCAATCGCAGGAGATTTCAATACCGAATACTAGTGTATCACAGAATACTGATGTATCATTGAGGGCACTTTCAATTTGTTTAAAGTTCATGTTTTTCATGATCCGAATAACTAAAAAGTTGCATCTTTAGGGATTTCGATCAATAAACCCGTTGGCATTGACTTTCTAAAAGTATAAATAGATAATGTATAACTTTCTTCTGACGAAATTCTTTGTACACAACAATTTTCATTTAATCTTAATCAAACTATGAAAAAAATCAATTATTATACCATAGTAAGTATATAAAAGAGATTATTAAGATAATTAATATCTTTATTAACAAGAAATAGATTAATTATTGGAAATACGTGGTATTAATTTCAATATTGTTCTTTATTTCGTTTGAGATATGATAAAAATAATATTAAGTGCTTTTAAAATAATTGTTGAGTAAAAATATTTTTACAGTTTTAATATGTGTCTCTATGGATACGTTATGTATTCTCGGTCGTAAATTTTGTCTACTTTCAGCAATTTTTTAGTACGAAATAATGTATATTAAGTTAAAACTTTTTTGAATATATATTATGATTCTTCAAATGCAAGAATATAAATATTTTATTTTCTTTTAATTTTAAGGGAAGTTTTTGTAGTTTCTCGAAGCGCCTTGTAAAATATAGTGGTCGCTGGCGCGATTGATTTAAGCTCACTAGAACGTTTACAAAATACAAGTAATAAATTCAGAATTTGTATTAATACGGCTATTGTGTGAAATAAAATGAAAATTTTGAAAAAAAGGTGCAAAATGGCGGACTCTGAAAATGTAAGGTTTTGAAAATATCACGAAAGAATAGTTAAAAATGGGAAATTATGAAATTTAGTGAATTTTTCGTATTTATTCACTATCTTTAATCTTCGTAACTTCTGATATTTTTTATACTTTTTACCGCATTCTTAAATTAAAGCTCTTTTTTTCTACTTTATATTCTATTGGAAGAAAAAATGTCTTACACCCATAGCAGCCAAATAATTGTTATTTCAACGACTACCGTTTTAGTCCATAATTCCTATATTAAATTCACACAAATGCATATAAAACTGTGTCACAAAGCTGCAGAAATGTGCCTCATCATTTATTTTTCGTTAGTTTTCGAACCACCTATCGGCCGATTTTTTGTACAATTTCTCATATATGTTAAAGTATTAAAAATATTTGCAGTCTCGTGCACAGGGCAACCAAAGGGTGTGCACGCGAGTTCGATGGTAATACTGTGAAATCCTGCAACTGTTAAGGTATGACTCCCTTGTGTTTAAAAAAAATCTACTATTATTAACCAATCAACTTGAAATTTCTTTCCTATCAATTTTATTAGAAAAGAGTAATTGGTACCAATTTTTAAGCCATTTCACCAAATTCCCTTGATTTTTTACCACAATGAGTATTAATTTTCATCAATATTAGCGATACTTGAATATGTAGTACGTGCACACAACATTAAGCTTGGGTACTCAAAAAATTCCTATACGTTTTTGTATTACTAACAAGCCAAAGTTAGGACTTTACAAAAATAATTGATCCTTACAACACAAATAAAAATCTAGCTTGATACGTATTAAAAAAAGTATTAAAAAAACAAGAAAAAAGAAATTTATTTATAATAATTTGTATATATACTATAAACTATGGATGTATACTTACTTCAAAAGTAATTAATTTTATTAACAACATAGTAAACAATATTTCTTGAAAGTTTCAAAATGATTCGTTAAAACCTCATGCGCATACAACTGTTTAAAGTTTGAAAAATTAGTTTCGAGAAAAACACGTTTAAAGATTTAATTTTGTATGTTATCTAATGTAAATTGTTTTACTTGAACGCGTATAACTTTGTTAAAAAATCGAGTTGTGACACCTGACAGGTTTTGAAACATTCTTACAATTACGAAGATTAGAAAAATTCAATATTAAAAGATGTTATTTTAGTTAATAAACGTCAGAGTCCTACCTTAAAGTACGGCGAATGTCATTGTAAACTTATTACAGTATGTTTTTTAACGTGTATAAAGAAAGAAAAAAAAACTCAATTATTTAAAACAAAGAATGCAGAATCTACCTTTAAGGGCGTTCACAGGCTTTAAATTGACTCTATGTATCAATATTTATATAATTGTTACAAAGCCCACATAGTTAAAATGACATTGTAATATAAAATAAGAGTATTTCGTGCGATGAAAAAAAAATTTAAACATAAAATTGAATGTTGCAGGCGTAAATATTGCGCACTAAAGAAAAATCACATAGAGTTCTTAAAATTTTTTTACTTTTCAGTCGATTTTAACGTTTGAGGGCTCATTCTGTTCCTTGCACAATTTCAGCTAGGGTATTCACGGGAAGATTTTGGAAGTTATGGATGAGTTTAGCGATAAAGTACAATTGTTTATATCAGTTACTCGATCCAGTTATAAACAATTGTACTTTATTATTAAATTCAACCATAATTTCTAAAATTTGCCCATGGATACCCTAGCTGAAATCGTGCAAAAAGCAAAATGAGTCCTCAAACGTTAAAATCGACTGAAAAACAAAAAAGTGTTAAGAACTTTATGTGATTCTTTCTTTAATAAGCAATATTTACGCCTATAACATAACATTTTTTGTTTAATAGTATATTATGTACCAAGGGCAAAAGTGTTTACTAGTATCACCCGAGGGAAAAATCGACTTTTTTCTTGAGTTACATACAGTACTTTATGCTCATCTTAACTGTGGTCACTTTTTGACTTGGAAAGTGGGACTAATGGACTGTTAAAAGACAATATTGTTAAAAGACAATCGAAAATCAGGGTTATTGGTAGAACTTGATGAAATAAAGGAATTTTGACTAGTCGTGAGTGAAGTCCCTTTTTGCGGGAAAGAAATAACTTTTTTCCGCTAATCATTTTGGCGGGCAAAAAATGTAATTTTAGTCTCGCTTTGCAGGGCAAAAAGTGGCCATTTTCGTTGAGATGGGCATCAAATTTTTGTTTCCATTACACGAAAGACTCTCATTTTATATTTCAATGTCATTTTAACTATGTGGGTTTTGTAACAATTATATAAATGTTAATATATACGGAAGATTTAAAGCCGGTGAAAGTCCTTAAAAAAGCATTTTTTATAATCTATATATTTAAAATAAATTATATCTTAAATAATACCGTGTGCTTTAAATAAATATAATCTTTATAAAAAAATATTTATATTTTAAATTATTTTGAGCTTTACGTATTGCTGCAAATTCACGTACACGGTGTTAGAATCGAGTATTAACAGAACCAAGATACTAAAAACGTTTGGGGTAATACTTTTATCAACAAACATTTGTTTAATATTTCTTTCGACCTTGTTAATAATTATATTAATTTGTTATTTTGAAAAAAAGCTTTTGCTTTATTTGATGCTAAAGAACATTTCTGAAAAATACATAAAAGTTCCAGTATTATGCAAACAAAATTTCCCTGAGATAGTTGCTCGAAAAAAGTATAGTTTCTCAAAGACGCTACGAGCATGCTCGCGTATTAAAATAAATCTTTTAATATTTTTCCTGAAAATCCTTACAATCAATTAAACATATAAAAAAGCTTAATTTTCGACTCAATGTGCTCTAACCTGAACTTGATGCACGGATTGAACGGGCGTCTCCTCGGCAGCGGGGGCAGCGGTGACGGCGACGGGAGCCGCAGCCGGCGTGGGCTTTACGAAGTCGCTCTGCTGATGAGCGGCCAGGGCCGGCTGGACAGTTCCGCTCTCGGCCCTCTGATTGCGCTGGGGATTCTCCAGGTGGGACTTCCACTGCGAGTACGGCGCGTAGAGCTTCCAGCTGACTTTCAAGCCTAATTCGCGCCACACGATTCCGGAGAATAAAAAAGGAAATTTTTCATTCGGATCGAGATCTAATTTCGATGATATCGCGGCGCGGAAGCGGGAGTGCAAATGAGGCGCATTATGTCGAATTATTATGTTGCAAAATGAAATAGGAAGATAGATTCGATCGGGATAAGGTAGAAAGTGCGCGCGTTTTGAAAGTGTGTATGCTGGCGCGTTAGATCGAAAGTTACCGATACATCGGGCTTCTAATTGCTTTTAATTAAATTATGTTTGCTCTTTAATTAAATCACCCAGAAGTGCTACGATTATACATGATGCTTTTTATATAATTAATGGTGCGGGGCTTAGTCAGAGCGTTATATGTAGAGTAGATGGCATTCTCGCGAGATAAGATTCATTGGTGTATAGTAATGGGTGGTAATGAACTTTCTTGATCAACGTTACCATCGGGATCGCTGTACTGAATGTGTCCTTGTGGCGCGCGCACTGGTCGCTCAGGTGCAGCTACAGCCTCTTCCTGCTGCGCCGAAGCGGCGGAGATCAAGAGAACGAAAACAATCTGAAAGCGAAACGACATATTGTTAGATGCTGTTTACCTTTTTAATATCGTATTATTGTCCGGGAAACCAGTTTCTTATTGTTTGAGAAAATTGAGAGGTAACAGAATTTATTTATTTTGTTTTTGTAACACGTATAAATGACTGTTATATTTTTACAATCCAAACATTTTTATAGAAAACAAGATTAGCTACAATATTTTTATAGTTTAATAATGTATATTTTTGTATTAAATCTTTTGAGTAAGTAAAGTTTATAATAAATCTTTCTGCAAAATGTTTTAACAACTGAATCTAAAATTACAGTTCTTTTCTAAATAAATGCATAATGAACTTCGAAAACATTATCCTTTATAAATATTTACATATTTATGAAATGCAACACTTCTTACAACGTTGAAATACATTATATATACTGTACAAATTATACCTTTTTATTATTGAAATCACTAGTCTTCTAAATATAGGCTATGGTGAAAACAACTTTACTCTGCCATTTTTCAAATATGTTATAGCAGTGTAAGCAAGCGCGCTTGCTAGGAAATTATAGATTAACGTTGTAAGTAACTAACTCACTATATATTAAATTGTTCATTCAGTTTCAGGCGCGTTTCACAAAAACTTCTGAAAAAACTTATTTTACATCTTTTATTATGCACGTATTTAGAAGTGGTTAATTTTTTAAGTAAAAGAACAGCATTTACGCTAATGATGCTTAGAAACTTTCACTACTGCAATTTTCCAAAATGCTATTTTTCATACTTCCTACTTTGACTTAATAGAATCTCAATTTTTCATTTGAAAGGTCATAAAACTGTACGAGAAGTTTCATCTTTTAATGTTCCGTAAAGATTTCAAATTGGTCTAAAGGAAATGGATACATATATGAATCACAGTATACACTTTTTAAGCGGATATCTGCTTGTTGTTTTATGGTATTTTCTTTAATTATATAATTTACTGTAATACATTATTATTAAAGAAATTGTACGTAGAAATTTGTATCGAAATGATAAAAAATACCGTTTTATCGTATTTTAAATTTTTTTTACCTGATAATTTTATTATTTGCGGTAACTTTATATCGAATGCAAATCTAAAATTAAAAAATTGTGTATTGTTTTTACAAAAGGTTTATGTCTTTTATTATTATTATTATCAACTAATGATCATAAAAGTTTCATGAAATTATATTGAAATTATATTAATAATACAAAGCTTTCTCTTTGAGAAAAACATGCACAACAAATTTTATCATATAAAATAAATAAATAATAAAGTTTTTGTAATTTCAGTGTACTATTCTCTTACGAAATATGAAATTATTCGAAATATAACTACGAGGGTAGTTCAATAAGTCTTTAGAATGACCAACAGTTGGCGCGCGAATCGCTCCAAATCATCTGTTTTCAGTCAGCACCACTCCCGACTAGATATATGGTGCAGTCACAGTCCACATCTTCTGAGTTTACGTGTTTTTATAACCAATTGAAAAAAAAAAATTGCTTGTTAAGAAAAATGGAAAAAAACGAGTTCAGAGCGGTAATTAAACATTTTCATTTAAAGGGTTTAACTCCATATGAGATAAAAAATGAATTGGACTCAGTTCATGGCACATCTGCCCCTGCCTTAGCAACGGTTTATAACTGGGTAAATGAATTTAAGCGTGGTCGTACATCAATAAGTGACGAACCACGTTCAGGAAGGCCCGTAGAAGCAACTACTCCCGAAATCATCAATAAAATCCACGATATGGTGTTGAAGGATAGAAGATTAAAAGTGCGTGAGTTAGCTGAGGCCACAAGGATATCTATAGGTGCAGTTGTTTCAATTCTACATGAAAAATTAGGCATGAAAAAGCTATCGGCAAGATGGGTGCCGCGTTTGCTCTCAGCTGAGAATAAACGCAATAGAGTGGTCGCCTCTGAGGCTCTTTTGGCGCGCATAAGTCGGAATCCTGAGGAATTTTTTCGTCGATTTGTGACTGTGGATGAAACATGGATACACCACTACACTCCTGAGACAAAGGAACAATTTAAAACAAGTTATGGCTACAGTTTTTTGGGATGCACGTGGAATTATACTTATTGACTACTTGGAAAAGGGTAAAACAATTACTGGTGAGTATTATGCATCATTATTAGAGCAGCTGAAAGAAGAAATTAAAAAAAAACGACCACATTTGGCGAGAAAAAAAATTCTCTTTCATCACGACAACGCTCGAGTTCACACATGCTTCGTTTCAATGGCTAAAATTGAAGAACTAAAATTCGAATTGGTCGAACACCCACCGTATTCACCAGATTTAGCCCCCAGTGACTTTTTCTTATTTCCAAACTTGAAAAAATGGCTCGGTGGACAGAGATTTACGGACAACGAAGACGTCATTGCCTCTGTAAGTGCTTATTTTGAGGAACTTCCGAAAACGCACTTTTCTGAAGGATTAAAAAAACTTAAAAAGCGATTGACCAAGTGTATAGAGCTCCAAAGAGATTATGTTGAAAAATAAAAAAAAATTTACCCAAAAAAAATTGTTTTTATACTTTATTCTAAAGACTTATTGAACTACCCTCGTATTATGATAATTCTGAGTAATTGACAATTTGTTTTGAAATTCAGGATATTCAATATATAAGTATCCAATTGCACAGTGACTATTTCAGAGTTTCAAAGTGTAACGTAAAGTAATAATAATTGTTATTATCATTATTAAGAGCGACACATTTAAAATTTTTTGAAACCGATATTATATATTTGAGTCCTTGCAGGTCTGTAGATTTTACTATGGTAAATCCAACATGAATAGAACTCTTTGTTGCCAATTATGACCTTTAAATTTTCAAGCAATTCTCTGCATTCATATGGTTTAATTGTGATTCGACAAAAACGATTAGTTGAAGACTGGTACTACTTGACAACTTAATGTATGCGTACACGGTTTTTCCAGTAATTTCCAAGAAAAAAGTTTTACATTAAATCGATTGTATGCAAGAAATTCTAAGATAACAGAAACCGGTATTGTAAATATCCTGTCTAACTTCTATTCAATTACAAATATTTTAAAATATAAAGAGCTCAGAAAAGTAACAGAGGATAGAAAATCATTGCTTGATTAGCAATATTTTAATACAATAGTAATCTTGTTTTTATGTAGAACCCAACATCGCATTTATGATGAACTTATTTTTAAATTAATAATGGTACCTACTATAATTACATGTTTTTATTTAAGGTGATACATACACCTTTAAATTCTAAATTAAGTATTAATAAATTTGAAGGTAAAAATAAATCATTTGTCATATACTACCTATTTTCTTAGATAAATTTGAATATATTTTACCAAAATATAACGGAAACAATAGTTTCTTTTTTTAATTACAGACCATTAGACCCCCTTAAATAGCAATAATGGAAACCTATATATTTCTTGAGCTATTGCAAGGTTTTGAAAGCGAACATGATAGAAATGAGGTTTTGAAGGTTTTATAATGTTTAAACTACATATAATAGTTATAATGTGTATGTGGAAATTTAAAAATAAAAATTATTGATCAAAGTTATAGTCTATTGAAGGCAACAATTTTTGATAACTTTTATTTTTAACATAATAAAACCTTAAGGACGTTCACCTATTGACAATAAGGTTACCCTTCAGTTTACAATATAAAGCATTACAAAATTAGTGAAGAATATAATAGTTATGAAAAAGCACCAAACCCAAAGTATGGCATTAGCTTTTGCATATACTGCACTAGGATGTATATATACTAATAAGAGTGGAGCACAACTTTAGATAGCAATATCTTTAAAAATAATACCGCTTGCTATGCCCAGCTTTTTATGTATTACTTCTTTATGCAAAAACAAAGCTTTAAAAAAGTCACTTTCAACACATTACCTTATGGGAATAAACCGTTTGCTACTTCATTGATAACGTGCATGCGCATACGCACTGAGAGCTAAATCAAGAAACCAGCACTTTTCTACCTATTAACATAGCAATTTTTTGTTATAAACGTTCAGAAGTAATGACACATAATTTGAAAATAAAGTATTTGTTTCCGTTATATTTTGATAAAATATTGAATTTGTCTAAAAAACTAGATAATTTATGATAATTTATTACAATTCAAAGGTCTATTATATCTTTATATGTTTATCTGTGTCCTTTTTAATAAAGGATAAAATTGTAATAATAAGACTATCGATATTGAAATAAAAATTTGTTTTTAAGGGGAGCCCTCCATGTAACAATCGTATTTTTTGTGGAAATCAGTAGTTTCTAATAGTTTTAGTTTGAAATTCGGTTTCTAAAAGTGTGTTGAATTTATACACACGCGTCGCGCGGAACGGAACAGATAACCAAATGCTTTAAACGTTATTTTAACTTTATTTCCTTATATATATATATAAGGAAATCTACATCAGAACAAAATGTTTTAATTCCAAAAAATTAAAAAATCTGTGATTTTTTGCTTATTTTTCCACTGTCATTGATCGTTAATAATTTTTTATATAATTGATGTTACAATAATACGAAATGAATCTTCAATTAAAGCTTCTTTCGCCTACTTTTATGGCATTCTGTGAAAAAAATGGTAATCATTAGGGGCCTTAAGTTATTAACATCTCAAAGAAGAACATAGAAAATAAGAATTTGTGTGCGCAAACTGTATTAGGGTGGTTTCGTTACGTCAACTAAGAAGAATATTTAGGTGCCAGTACTTTACAAATCCATTGCTTTTTATATTTTTTACAGAGCCTTAGAAATTGTTCAGTAATAGAAACTGGATGTTCATGATGAACAAATTATTGGATTTCTCTTTACATTAAAAAAATATTTTATTTTATCGGATTTAAAGCTCTTTATTCTTGTAAATGAGATAAAATTCTATCGATTTATTTGTTTTAAATTGTTTTAGAAAGTTATTTATCGTATTCGATGCATACGTCATTTTGGAGTTGAAAACGTAATGAAAGTCTGACGAAGGTATGTATGTGTGTACGTGCCTGTATGTATATGTGCGTCTGTGGGTTCGTGATCGTATGTGTATTGACCGTCAAAATGTGCATAATTTATGGTGTAAGGTGCATAGTCCATGGTGTAAGCAGGTCACATCACAAACTATGCACCTTTTGACCGGCTTATTCGGAAAAATGGTTTGGCTTTCGGGTGTGCGTGTGTATGTTTATGTGTGTATTTTATAACAACGTGAGTATTAATAACAGAAATTTTGCTTTCAGTAAACGAACGAAATAGTAATGCTTTAATATTATAAGCAACATATATTTCTTTTTCTTACTCTGTATAGATGTATGAATGACTGACTTCTGTAAAAATTATATTTTATATATTGTTGTATTTCTTATACACAGATTATCGATAAAAATATAATTATTTTTATGACAATTCAATTTTTAAAAATAACCCCGCAAAACCGTACGTATCATTCGCGTTACATTATGGAAAACTAACTTATGGACTTCCTGTACCACTCAAAACTGTTGCAATCCTCTAGTTGAAGCATTTTTACAAAAACATGTTAAAAAAGTGATATTTCCATTGTTAAAAAGATCTTGGCGTTAACGGGTTAATAAATAATTTTTGCACAAAAAATTATGAAAAAACTGCATTTAATCAACCTCCAACTTAAATAAACAAAGTATATCTGTGGTCAATTAAGCACTATTATGCTAGCCATTAATAACTGGCCATAATAATAATAATAATTATATTAATAATAATAATAATAATAATAATAATAATAATAATAATATGCAATGAGAGAAGTTTTTAAATAACATGATTATATATGTCTAATCAATTTAATTAATGTTGTAATATTACGCAACCTAAAGAATAAAATAAATTGAAATAATTTGTTAATTTAATCAAACAAATCTTACTAATCCATCTTTCGATTACAAAAATTACACTCTATCTTATTCAGAAACAATAAATACTTTTCCGGATAGTAAAACGCATCTCCGAATAGAAGAGTTTAAAATTAATAAAAGAAGAATGTCCTAAATAAAAAAAATTTGTAGTAAAATTCCTTAGAAGGCAGACCTACAATAATCATAATTTATCAAAAGCAATTAAGCCACAAAATCAGTAAATAAAAAATGCGAAAATAAAAGTGATTTAAGTTATCTTTTCAAAATTACATTACAAGAGTTTAAAATCATATAATTCTCAGTGCTATCGTTATATTTTGATTAAATAAAACTGTTTTTAGAAGTACAATGCTTATACTATCCGGAAAACAACCGATCTCAATCAACTTTACATTCTCCAATAAAAACACTGAAAAAGTAAGCTCTACCTTATCATAAATCACTATTTTACAAAACTATCGACAACAATGCTCTCTTCTGGATAGTGAAACGCACCACCGAACATCAAAAGAAAAGCAAAGAAATAATTAAGAAAGAACTGAGTAAATGAAGGTGAATGTCATAATCGATCACACTCACTGTCGACTTCATATCGGCGCGATAAAACCACGGGCTTCACTTTCTTCTTATCACGGGACGCGTCTATATATTATCTGCCCGCAGCCTGTGCGCGACACTCAATGCGATCCTCCAGTCGTCCTCTCTCCGACAAGTCTATCCTCACTTGTGTATCCGTCGATCTCTCTCCTCGGGGTTGATGGATCCGTCTTGGCGCGAGTCAAGTTTGAAGAAATCTGTCCGTCGGGCCGCCGCGGACTTTTCTATATAGGCAGCGGCTGGGGCCTGGTAATTGGGGCCTCGCTCTCCCGGTAGCCGCTTTTTAAAGTCATTCGCCCGCGGTAACGAGCGCCGCGCGCGCGCGCGCGTTGCCCCGCGGCAGCGCGTCTCCATACCGACTCGCAGAAGCCTCCAGGGTATTGTATGCAGTGTCCGGGGTAGGGAGAGCAGCGGCAGCGTGGCGTAACCGCGGAGCGTTTTAGAAAACAGTAGGAAGCTGGGTTGGTGTTGGTAGGTGTACACGCGGTATGGAGATACGGACAAGGGGCGGAAAAAAATCTACGCGGCCCGTTTGCGCTCGAGAAGTGGCCAAGCGAGCGAGCTATCGATGCTATTTTCTTGAATGGTCGGACGAGGTGGAGAAGGGAGTTCAGGGTTTTTCAGAGGTTGTTAGAGGTGGCGCGGAATGACGGAATGGTATTTTAGAGTAAGAATGGAGGATTTTTTTTCTTGTCTTGCTTGGCAAAGGCGCGAAAATAGCTCGAGTTGGGACAGTCGAGAATGCACGTTTAACCAAGGTTCTTTTTCATTTGAGAACAAAAAATTGTTTCTTTATGCCTAGTTAACCTCAGCTGTACTTTTTAATAATTTTATTAAATCCTCAATTTTTAATATTTTTATATAGTTCTATCAATCTAGTTATCAGGTAATATTCGTACTTCCAGAATAAGACTATGATAACTGAACATTTTTTATCAATACAATGTCCATGATATATGATCAAATCATATTTACAAGTTCTGAAGAGGGCGACAAATTTGTCGTCTAAATGTCAAGAAAATAAGATCTACTTTTACCGACTCGTCAGAACAATCGTTAGAACATATATCTCACAAAAAGTTAACGGTAAGTTCTGGAAATATTATAAACATTGAAAATTTGTTTAGCTCGATATTAACCCTTTTAAGTCCCAAGTATTATATAGAAATCGTTGTTAAAAATATCTGAAAAACCTTAGGATTCATTGTTAGACCTTGAGATGTAATATATGATCATAATATTATATTATTTTATCGCATTATATATATGAGCATATAAGGTGACTGTACCTAATGTGGCCCATGTACCTAATATGTCCATCATGGCTATCCTACCTCTAACGCGGTTTCGTCAGTAAATAGCTGATACATTATGGATATGACGTCAGTAGAAGTTACTTCATTTGAAAATTTTCTCACGAAAGCAAAAGGGGACCAACCTGTGGTGTATTTTGTCTTACAACCGCTTAAATGAATTCGTCACTTTTCAGTAGCACAGTTTATTTTATTGGCTGACTAGGTACCTGTTTAGTAATAAGAGCAAATGTGTCTTCAGACTTATTCTACCTAATAGAAAGCATACAAGATTTGTATTTAATGACAACCCTTATAATTTGTTTTAACTTTTAAAGGATACAAAATATATATTTGTTATAAAAGATACTTACAATGTTGATTAATTCATGGAAAAGATATAAATAATATGTGTTGAAGTAATTTTTGCGATTTGTAAGTTATTTATATCCTCAAGAATACGCTTAGATTTTACTTCGACAGACAAAGTTTCAGTCCAGAATGTCTAAACCATATTTAAATTAATGAAATGTATTACTTTTAACATTTATCTATATCATTTTATTATTTGTAACCTCATCAGATACATATATTTACTTTTTATTGGTGACTAAGAATGAAAAATAATGACAGAACATATTTGGTACACATGAAATCCAATATGTCCCACTAGCTGTTTATTTTCAAAGCTCTATAGAATTGCTCTACATGCATATTTTCAAATAAATTCTTATGTTAGTTTTTATGCTATATTTTGATATCCAACCGGCCCAAATAAAATTCTTTTTATATTTCAACTATAGTAAATGTTCAAAGCTTAGGTGGGCCATATTAGGTACACTTACCTTATGTACATATATGAAAGTTGATAACATATGAACATATATGTATATATATGATTATGAATAAACTAATAAGCACACACACATACATACATATATATATGAGCAGATCCATTACTTTTTTAAAAATCCATGCACACGTGTTTTACGAAAATTCTCGCCAAATTTTTATATGAAAGTACAA
Organism: Gastracanthus pulcherrimus; assembly: GCA_949152435.1. Classification (NCBI taxonomy): domain Eukaryota; kingdom Metazoa; phylum Arthropoda; class Insecta; order Hymenoptera; family Pteromalidae; genus Gastracanthus; species Gastracanthus pulcherrimus. The sequence continues at coordinate 29,938,487 of OX424574.1, read as the reverse complement.
ATCGAGAAAACCCCCAAAAAAAGTTTCAGTCCCTTTTACGAGACCCCCTTGACAAGAATTTTTGTGAACATATTATATAACCATACATTATTACATATGTTTTAAATATGCTATCAGGCTTCGAATATGTACACATATGCTCAGATATGAAAATTTTATAAAAATTATATTATTGTATATAATCATATATTATTATATACATGACCATATATTAACATACATATGAAATCCCTTTAGTCAGGTATGTTCTAGAAGACCCGCCAGGCCTCAGAGGATTAATACAAAATGTAGCCATGTCAATATAATGTATCGAAGAAAGAGTTAAAACTCCTTTAAAGAAGGAGCAGTAGCTAATTTTTTACAACACATTCTCCTTTCTTTGCAGAATCTTACTAAAAGTAATCCGGGAATTGAAGTTAAAAAAGTAGTTACTTTTTTTAAAGCAGTCGTAAATTGCACATGACTGCTTATACAGACTTTTGTTTTGAGTAAAATCAAGGTGCGTATTTGTAGATTTGGCTTTTTATTTCAATCCTTGTAAGAAAATAAAAGCACTACCTGTAGCTTCAAAAACGTAAGTTGAATACCAACGTAACAAATTATGAAATTGAATTAAAAACGTTTTATTAGCTCACGGAAAAAGTTTGTTTGTCAGAGAATTTTCCAAAAATCTAGAATTCTGAGTTACCATAATCTTGTTTTGATAGAGGTGCGATATATTCGTAGAGTAAATACAATGTATATGTTATTTTTAATAATTTATAATGTATTAGTACCAACTTCTAGAGACTTCGTTCCAATACCTGAATTCATCAATATAACTTTATATTATACATTTAATAGTGGTTTATGCTTAAAAAGAAAACATTATTTTTTAAAATGATATTTTAGATATCCCGGGTATATGAAATTTTCAGAAATTAATTTTTCATACATTTGTTCACTATAGGGCTAGTTACGATGCATACGCACGTCACCTACTGCATTCTACAAATGTAGACGGAGGAATGGATTCAGCATAACTATAAATGCATATAGGTATCAAATTATCTCTGCAAAGTTCACTTGAACTTCGACCTCGGATAAAACAATAAAACAATATGAATAATTTAAGAAGGTTATAACATGTACGTTTATGATATATATTATTAATTATTTTCAGGTATTTGGACGTACTCAGCTACAGGTACAATAATATATAGAATATTCTTTTTATATTTTAACAAAAGCATCGACGCATCGGAATCTAAATAATAATTTTTTCCAATTATGGAAATGTGAGCGATTTATTCTCCTAAAGTTTATGATTTGCCTAAATTTAAATAATAAGAATGATTGCTTTCCATCTTTTTTGTTCAACGCAGAAAGCAATAACAACTATTTTTAGGTGTAATCGTTAATTTTATAGACCGCAATTTGTTAGTCAGTATATAAGTGCTTATAGTAGCTAAGTTATATGCTAGTACATGAAAACGTTTCATAAAAATGCACTAAAGTCCAATCTTTCTTCCAATAATGGAGATGCGCCATGTCATAAATTACATAACGTAAAGTAATTACTTTTTTCTAAACTGCACATAAAGAATCAATCGACTAACGTAAAAACATCCTTTGTGCACATGTATTATGGAATTCAGAAGTTTCAACAGACAATTAGCCTGCAACGAGAATTTCCATCGCAACCTCAAATGTCAAATCATTTTCTCAAGTCGAATCAACTTCATTTCGGACCATTTGTAATCCATTTCATCGCCCAAACTAGATTATCTCTTACTCTGCAGCAGAATAATCCGTCGAAAAATCAGTGCAATAGAACGAGCTATTTAAGAGATTCGTGGATCTCGTGATTGAGGAATCAAGAGTCGAGGCCGACAGTATCGCGCGAGAGGAACTTTTTTCGCTCGAGCCAGCAGCTCGCGTGAGAATCTCTTAGTGCAGATTGAAAGGGTTAGTTCTCTCTCTCTATCTCTCATTCTCTCTCTCTCTCTCTATTGTCGATTAACTTTGAACGATTGCTCCGGGTACGCCGAAATTTTACAGCGCAAGGCAGTTCGCTACGGGCTGCGCTCGATTCTAGTTATTTACCGGCGGCATTAAAGGGTGATTAATTTTTTGCGAATTATTGACGAAATATGCACGTTTGATCTCGGTTGTGAACATATGCGCACGTATATCGCGGCGTGCGCGCGCACAATTGCGATGTAACTGGTGCTTTTTGTTCGGGGAGAATAATTGACATGCTGCGATTTAATAGGGCTTTTACTTTTAGCGGCATTGATTATCGGGTGAAATATAGATGTAACGAAATTTATGATGACATTCGGTGGAGCGAAAATGAGAATAGAGGCTATGAAAATTTTCTATCAATTTTGTTGCAAAGTTTATTGGTTTTGAAAATTATATAGCACGTTTTACTAAGCGATTTGCTCTGTTTTGATCTATGATTTTGTTTGTCAATAAAATGATAGACTGTCGATTCTTATTGTACTTATCGTATATAATTTTTAAGAAGAAAGTGAAAATGTAATACAATACTTTACATAAATTACTATCTAAGCAAAAATATTAATTTATTTACTACATCTTTTTCAATTTTAATAATCACAATACAAAATAAATCATGATGAAAAGTATTCAAAGTATATCAGTTTTAAACAACAAGAGCATCTTTTTCAATCTATTCACGTATTATTTTATCAGAAATATAGGCGTACGTTACTCTGCAATCAAATTTGTACCTTTAGGTGCTATGCTATAGTCATGGAAATCAATATAAGTTTTTAAAAAAGAGTAAATTTACATTTTTACAACTGCACTTATCTGCCTGATATCGCGAGACTAGTAAGGCTGTAAGAAAGGATTATATGGCATCTTCATCTTTGATCATAGCTCGATACAGACAGGTGAATGTAATACCAGAGGATCACAGGGTCCAAGGACAATGAGAAGTCGCCGAGATTATTTTTCCTGCGTATACATCGGATTATCGTCGTAGCCTTTTTCTTGCAGCAAAGCCAGACCCGAGGCTGTAATGTAAGAATAACGTACATTCTTCATTTTTATTGCATTCGCTACAATTTGATTTTAAACTGCGTTCATAATATCAGTCAATGACTACTGCAATTGAGATTTAAATTTGTTATTTTGTCCTAAAATTGTATTTCAAAATAACAGTTAACTACCTTCTAAGAAATGTTATTAAATATATAACAAAGAGTAGAGTTTCAATAAAAGTACACATATTCAACGACAATAAACCAGTAGCCATCATTATATTTTCAAAATGTAACATTTATTGCCAAAAGAATTTCTAAGAAATTAATGATGTATACTATACAGTATATATAATTGCGTGTGTAGCTCATTCCTCTCTCATTAACATTATCTAGAAGCTTCCTCACTCATAATATTATCCAGAAGCTTCACTTTCTAGTAGCTAGAGAAAATATTATGAGTAAAATAAAACATGATATTCAAAAGTTTTTAAGTTACAAAAACACAATTCATGCCAATAATAATATAACAATTTGATTTTTATTTGTATATATATGTGATTCGACGTATGTACTTCTAAATTTCATTGAAAACGATAAAATTATTTAAAATATGATTAAATAAATATATAGATTTTGTATTATACTGGTACTTTAATCAAACTTATAAAATAATTAAAATAAAAAAATTACCCAACTTTGAATAGGTATATTATTCATACATTGTTACTTAGAAAAGTGCATCTGTTTCAAAAAATTAAAATGCTATGAAAATAATTGACTAATAATTGTAGCAAACTTAAACTGTTCGATTTTAAACTTTACATAAAAAATGAAAATTTCCACGTATTCTTAAAAAGCAATCTTGAGTACATGGTGTTAAGTAATTGGCACAAGTACGTGTACCTTGGCGTACACTACTTATATTTCCCCGTAAATCGCCTTATTTACAAGATTTTTTTTTGTTTTGTCCTATTACATATCGGTGTTTCCGTATCTCAAGCAGTGATAATAACCATTTATACTTTTCGCACTTGGCAGGTTTAGTTCGCAAATTCTTAAATTCTCGCCTCGAGTTAGAATGAGTAACATTTTCTTAGAGCATTAAAAGTCTTAGGTGCACCAATTTTGTAAAATTTAATAATGATCTTTTCTTTGTGTCAGTCTGGATAATCTTAAAAAATGTGGTCACTAAAACTAAACTTCCCTTTTCAATCCCTTTTTTAATCTACCCCTTTTTACAAATGTTCAACAGCACATTTCTTTTAAAACTAGAAAGGAATGTAAAATCATTTATGCATCATTATTTATAAATAATTGATTCACAATAAATTAAAAACAATTTTTAAGCTGAATATTAAGTCTTACATTGTAATGTACATTTTTTATGTAACCGTGAATTTAAGAACGTTGTAATTACTGTTCGCAGAATCTCTAAATTCCTCTGAAACTCAATGCATAACGCAAAATAGAGTGCAATTTATTTGCCGTTCTATAATAAATATTTCTGGCGCTCCCGTATTCGGTAGAAAAAAAATGGGCGTATTAGAGGGGCAGCGGCCGCAGTGAAAATACGCGGCCTAAGCGAACGAATGATCCCATGAAAATGTAATAAAGCTGCGAGGGTAATTACTCGTTCTTCTTATTTTTTAGACGTAAACAGATAAATTAAGGACGATTTTCGAAATTACCTCGAGCCCCGCGCTCGTTGGGTTACAAAATCGCCGCAGAAATGGAAAAAAATTATTTTGGGAAGTGTGGATAGCTTGATAAACGACATTGCAAAATATTGAGCGAGCTACATTTATTCGCGATAATAAATTATACTTGAAAATAAATTGGCGCGGAAAATCAATTTTCATGTTTCTCACAAAAGAAATCTTTTTTCTGCCATTATAAAAATAGAATAATGATAGTTTTCAAAGCAAGATTGTTTTAAAGTATAAGTTTTGATGTAACCATGATACTAAACATTTTTCGAATTTACAGTTACTGCTTATATATCACGGCTCGACTCTCAATATACAAAAAGAGTTATTACTAATAAATCTACGATTAACATTTTTTCTTATTGATGTAAACAAACGAAACCATACAAACGTATTTTACAAGCTTGTATTATTATTATTATTTATTTAGGTTCACTTGTCCGTTTATTAGTATGTTTGTTTTTTTGTTTATTTGATTGTATGTTAGTTAGAGCCAAATTTCAACAACTTGTTTCATGTGTTTGCGCGTGTGTATGTAAGAATGGGTTTGTATGTGTGTATGTGTATGTGTATGCATGTGTGTGTATGAGTGTGTGTGTGTGCGTGTATATGTGGGTTTATTATTTTTTTATTGTTTTTTTTTACAATTCAAGTTTGTTTATCTACGTATATATAAGTGTATTAATATTTGTAGTTACCCTGTAATGGCAAAAATTTTACAGTGAACATTTTTATTCATATATCAATCATAAAAAATTAATATATCTGACAATATTGAATTTACTTCGAAAATTTCGATAAATGAATCGAAATCTCTGAAAAAAAGATATATCTATCGATGAATAAACTACGCGCGCGTAGCATTGAAACAGACAACTTAAACAGAGGATCCTTACTGAAAGCGAAATACTAAAATTACGTCATATGGTTAAGATCCTTGTGCGCTCTCTATTGTAAATCTTTAGAAGCATATTGATTTTCTCCAATAGTACACGCAGGTAATACGGTCTACGGGTAATCGGAATATATTTTATATATACTTTCTGTAGGTACAATCTATTATAATGTTCAGGCGCATTCTAACAGATGGCGCTAAACACCGAAGCTTTGAAATTGGTATAAGTATAAAAGTACTGCATGCATACAATAGTCGACGATGAAGATGATTTTCGCACTAATTATAATTATAAAAATTTATATTTGTACAAATTTATTTTAAATATTCGTAAACAACTATTAATAAATTAATTTATTATTAGGAATAGGAAAAAAAACTCTTCATATCTACAACTAAACAAAAAGTATTTTATTAATATAAATAATTTCCATAATAAGTATATATTTTAACCCTTTTATTCCCACCGTAGCCACATGCCACATTTCGAATATAAAAAAAATATTGCATTTATGAGGTTCATATGCAATCTATATGGAATTCTGAGATACAGTTGCATTCTTATACGTTCAGAAAACATTCTTTTAAGACTAAAGCATTATTTTAATGAATTATTTATTTTACAATGAACTTTTTATAGACAAAATCCGATTTTTACAAAATAGTTTATGAATGAAAGGATTTAGCCTAAGATCTTTCATTAGACTCCAAAGTACACGAAACTTTTCTGATAGCCTGCAAGTCGCAATGAAAATTCAAATTAGCATATAGAAAAAAGTGACCTAAGGGAACCGAAACAATAAGACAATCAATTGCGCCATCATAAAAATCCGGATTCGTTCACCGGCACTTGCAAAAAGCACTTGCACAAAATGCGAGTATCGAAGATTCGTTTCTCATAGACCTCATCTGGACGAAAATCGCAGAGCCCATTTTCCCATTCACAAAGTTTGCATCTCATGCATAAGAAATTCCCTTTGAGACGCCGCTCGCACTGCAGTGCAACCTAAGTAAAGCGAAAAACACGAGCAACAACAGCGGCCGCAGCGTGTCAACGTTGAGAGAGCAAATACGAGGAAGTGAAAAGAGTCTCGCGCGCGAAAGGGACTCTCTTTAAAGGTGAGCAACATTCCTGCGCGATCCTTACCTTGAGGTGAATGATTTTTTTCAGGTGCTTTCGTTTCGAGGTTTTCATTAATACTGCAGCACAGTAAAAATTCAAGTTGCAATTGAAATTTTAAGTAAAAAGACAATACTGATGAGTTTGTTATTTTATAATTAACGGTTATAGATGAATGAAATATTTATTATTTTTATTCCACATTTCATTAGTTTAAAGTCTCTAAATGAAACCTTCATTTATTTTTGAATTGCCCTTGAATTATCTCGAGCAATTTAAAAGAAAAGTAAATTACATGGAACTATACGTGGGTAAAATATCAAAATATCCTTCCTGTTTATTGTGGAAAAATTTTATTAAACAATTCGTTTTGAACGTTTTGTTTTTTTATTTTAATATATAAATACATATATACACAGAGAGAATTTTCTAATAAAAATTATAACGAAATTCAGGGTAAAAATTACCGTAAATAACTATAAATCTGGGACACTCCTACTTTCTGACACTTTTTACTGATATTTTACTATAAAAATGACCTCATTGACTACAAATTTTACTGCACAGACTATAAATTTTACCGCAGTGAATGGTAAAATTTGCCTGATTTGAGAAAAAGAAGACAGCTGATAAAGAAAACAACTGAGCGTGTATACATTTTAGGTTAACTCAAATATAAATGTGTATAATGTACTTATTTAAGTATTAATGATACTGCTACAACAATTGGAAGAAAATCCAGATTTTTAAAAAATATTTCGTACAAATTTTACCAAAAAGTTTGGTTTTCTCTCAAATTTATACAGGGAACTTTTACTCTACAGCAGGCAAATTTTACCCTTCAGTACGGTAAAATTTATCGTAAATATCAATAAAAACTGCCGGAAAGTTAGAGTGTCCCAGCTTTATAGTCATTCACGGTAATTTTTACTGCGAATTTCGTCATAATTTTTATTAGAAAATTCTCTCCGTGTACATACTAATCGTTAAGCAGAACTGTTGCTTCCTCCTAAAGGAAGCATTGTAATAGTAAAAAAGTTTTATTAAAAACATGTTAGAAACAGGTTTTGGGCCATTTGGAATCAAAATAGACTATTTTTAGAAAATGTCCGTTCGGATGTATGTGTGTGCGTGTGTGTGTGTGTTAGTGTTTTAGAAGCATGTGTGCGTCTGCGTGTGTGAGCACGTATGTGTCGCTCTATATTTCCAGTAAACCATGGTTAAATTTAATGTTTCAGGGCTCATATTTTTTGTTTTTATTTAATGGATTCAAAAATAATTTTTTTAGTTTCGATGCTTTATTGTTTTTTAATAGTTTTTCGATTTTTGAGTTTTAGTTTTTCAATTTTCTTAATATTTTAGAAATAATATCATAGATTGAATGATAATGCATTTGAAAGAACTTAAAATTACCTATCTTCTCCGACCCGAAATTTCTGATAAGCTATTTCCCGTTTTCTGTTATACACGGAAACGTCATGTTTTTTTAAACGGTTATATCTCGGAAATATATCATGAGAATGTATTAAAAAAATGAGATGATCAGGAACGTGGAGTATAATCTTCAGTAAAATTTTTGCCCGGAAAAAAATCATTTTGTGAAAAAATCGATTATCTATTTCAAACGATAACTTGAGTAAAACGGCATTATATCTTTTGAAAATTTCAAGAAAGGTAGTTTATAACTATGTCTTCACTGAGTTCTTTGCCCAGATAATAAGGACTTTTATTTTTCAAGATATTTGAGGTTATGTTTTACTTTAAACCTTTTTTTCGTTTGTATCTGGAGAACGGCGCGGTTATTTATTTCCAATTGTGGCTCATTTTTTTCGTCTCTTAATAAGGATTCGTACTTATGAAAAATTTTCAAGATTTATCGACTCGTTTTTGTTTTAAACGATTTTTCTATTTTACGTTATTTTTAAATCAATTATGTAAATTATTTTGATATGTTAGAAATAATATGATCGCTTCAGTGTAAATGTATTTGAAAGAGCATAAAATTATCTGTCTTCCTCGATACGAAATTTTTTATAAGCTATTTTGCTTTCATTATTATCCACGAAAACGTCTTTTTTCTAAACGGCGATATTTTGGAAACATATGATGAAAAATCTTTATAATTAAATTAAGATGGAAATGGTAGCTTTCCACTATCTCTTGGCTGAGCTCTTTTACCTGAATATGAGGTCTTTTATTTTTAAGGTATTTGAGGTTATGCTTTTTTTTTTTAATTTTTGATTGCCTATTTCTTAGGTATTACACGGTAATTTTTTACGAATCGGAGTGCATTTTTTATTGTTTTTTTTATTAAGATTTAAAATAATTTTTTTTTTAGATTCATCGACTTGTTTTTGATTTATAATGATTCTTCATTTTTATGATTTTCTGTTTTAATTTGGTCGCTTAGTTCTTGGGTATTAAGCGGTAATGTTTGTCTATTAAAAGCTCATTTCTTTTGGTTTTTTGATAAAGATTCATATTTTGTATTATGGTTTATTATAATCCATACTTTGTATTATGGTGATATAATAAATTAACTCTCCATAAACTTAAATGTTTTACTAATTATAATAATTTGATGATATCAATTTATTATTTAGCACAAAAATTAGTATTATTCTAACGGTTGTGGTTATTGCTAAAAGACGAAAACTGGACTTGTCATTTCGACTTATTAATACAGAATTAAATAGAAAAAAAATAATTTTTTATTGGAACATTTAATAAGGTTGGAGGAAGCTAAATACCAATAAATCGGCAGCGACTTTTTAATTGTGGATTATATAAACGTGTAGAAATCTAAAAAAATTACTTTGTAAATTAATTATTATTTATTCATCTTTTGGTCAGTAATATTTTTACTACAATTGTCAAAGTTTTTTGTATTCAAACATTTATAGACTTTCTGCAATATTCTTGTTTCTTAACTAAAAAGCTCGCTAACGTAAATAGTATAAAGCTCAACAAATAGTTCCCATTAATCCTATATCGTTTAAACTCCGATTGAATCCATATATCAATTACCTGAAAATTTCCCGAGAAAACTCCTCAAATCCTACAATTAACCAACGCGGTCCCACGCAAAGAAAAATCCCCCAAGGCACTCCCTCTCAATTCCTCAACACCCGATACACAATGCCCGAGCCAAAACCACACACAGAGGAAATAAATAACGATCACGCTCCCTCGTGCACCGCCGAACCTTGCAATTCAGCACCGCATCCGTGCATTTCCCATGCGCACACGTCTTACAAGGGTTCGAACCTCCCAAGACATCTATAATTGCGTTACAGTATTCTAGTAATTCGAATTAAGAAAAACTCGCACTCTATATCCCCTTCGACGCGTGTGTATCATATGCATGCACGCGGACGATGATATTTATGGGCATCTCGCGCCTGGCCTGGCCTGCCTGCCATACCGGGGCGTGGTGCAGGCTGCATTACGTGTGTATATGAATAGGCAAAGTGTTCGTTGCGGCGCTCGCTCTCGTGGCGATGCAGCAATAATGAAGCCCTGGGCTTGCTCGCTCGCTCGCAGGTCTCGCGGGCCGAGCTGTGCAACCGGCAGCGGTGTAGTAGTGGCGGAGGCAAAGGTGGGCTGCGCGAACCTTCGCAACCTCGTATAAAACGCCCCTCTCGGGCCCGCGGCCGCGCACTGTTTGTTTCATCCGCTCTCGCGCGATGAGTGCTTTGCTTGTAAGTGATTATTGACGATTTCGATTTGGTTGCTTTTTGGAGTGCTGTGATATAGACTGAGGATTTTGGAATTTTTCGGTTTTGTAGGAGAGAGTTGTGTTTGCATTGAATTAAGTTGTTGCATAAGATTGCTGATTGTCTAAAAGTATATTAAAAAATTAATGTTATTTCTTTTTATTAAATTCATGGGGATTTATTTTTTTTTATAATGCTTATTCAGTGTTTCGACAAAACAAATATATGATACAAAAATTATAAAAGATATTTATTGGATGTAGTAAAACAATTGTAATTTAAACAAAACATTGCAAGACAAAAAAGAATTATTTTGATAATTAAAGTAAAATATAAACTCTTTTGATTAGTATTTTTTTAAAAGTAATTCATAAATATTTTCATATACATTCATTGAAAGTGTCTTCATAAAACAGTGGAAAGACGAACGTACTAGTACCCGGATACTTTGTCCTATTATAAAGAGAGATATATATTTATTCAATCTAATAATAATTATTAAAAGAATTATAAAAAAAACTCTTATTTTAAACTCTTAATTTTTTTTATTATTTTATAGATACATCGCTTAAGATATTTATGACATGTAGTTCAATAATAATTAGTTGCAATTTTATCTAGATACAGAGACATATCGGGATACCGGAAACTTTATCTTATTCATCGGATGGCAGAATAAAACAATTGTAATTTTAATAAGCAAAATGTATATTATAAAAGAAAAATGGATTGCTTTGTTAAACGAAATTCATACAGATTATCTTTTAAAGTTTTAAAATCTTTATTCAAAATTATTTTTTGACATTTAACAATAGAAAATAAAGCGCCTGGAAGTATGTATAATAAGGGAATAAATAATTTGAATTGAATTTTAATAAGGAACGTATCAAAAGTAGCGTATAACATATCATTTTGTGATGTTTCCTTTTTAATTCCCATAATATTGTTATCGAACATTTTTATGAAACGCTTAATTTTTATCTTTACATTGACTGCTCAAACCGGTTATGGGTGAATGAGGATATAGTGAGAATTTCTTTGTGGTGCCCACATTGGTCATATTTACAAAGTAAAAGTCTCTTTTTTTTTTACTTTTCACAAACTTTGTCCTTCTCTTCTAATTAAAAAGGATTGATCTAATGCTAATTTTCGCAAATCAATATTTATTTTAATTTTTAACAGCTACAAGCAGCTAATATAATAGTTGCATGAACGTAATACTTCCAAAAAAGCCACACTAAATATATGTGCCGTAGACACGTGACATTTGAAAAGAAATGTCAACACTTCGCAGAAGAAAACTAACTGTCCAAAAGCTTTCTCTTTGAAAAAAATACAATAGGCCCTCGATCTGCCTATTGATTTTTACGATGCATTGTGCGAGTTCGATCACACGAAGCCAACAACAATTCCAATCGTGTTTAGCAATAATTCGGCAACTTAATTGTTACCCTTACTTAACGACATTACTCAACGGTCAAATTCCGTTACACTGTCATCTCATTCTATTCAAACGGCAGCTTCCTCATTACATCAACCTACACCGTAACTCGTTCGCAGTTCACCATTCAATGTACAACTTGCAGATAATCTTGTCCTGCGCAATTGCGCTGGCAAGGTGCCAGGTGGACTACCTGCAGTCCTCGCAGAACGCCGCGATTCTGAAGGACTCGCGCTACCTGTCGGGCGACGGGACCTTCGGCGCCTCGTACTCGCAGGAGGACGGCGTCGAGTTCAAGGAGGAGAGCGACGAGTACGGCAATCGCAAGGGCTCCTACTCCTACGTCGATCCCACGGGACAAAGGCGCACGGTCACCTACACAGCGGGCGTCAACGGTTTTCAGGTATGTGTGTGTACAATTTCACTCGACAATGGGGCATTTTTTTATCTGCAGAAAGGATTGCAGAGGTTTGTTGCGTGGATGTTTATCCAAGATGTTGAATTTTTTATAGTATTTATGCGTCACTGGGACGATTGGGTTTGATTTGCATTTGCAGGAGAATGCATTGGGATTTTGTATGATAATGAATGTTTTGGAGTTCGATGACCTTTTTTGGATGCAGGAGTTGCGTAAACTAAAAGTATATATATTACTAGTTTCAATGCAGTTATTAGGGATAGTTTATACTTGTAGAGAAGATTGTATAATGATCCGCAAAAATAATACTTTCAAGTTTGATAACTTTTTTCTGAAGTAGTAATAGTTTCATAAGCTAAGCTAAGCTATATACGGTATTGTTGTGTGTATTGTGTAGCTAAACAATTGGGTTCTTCGGTGACTATTTTACGTAATCTTACAGATCATTGTTGTATAAAAGCCGATAATGGAAAATGTGAATATTCAATTCTTTTGGAAAATTTTCAACCTAGTATAAGTTCGGAAAATGCTTGCACCGTATAAATTCTATTCTCTAACTCTGATGGTATATCAGAGCAGTATATGATATAAATACCGAATACCTTTGAGACTTCAACCTCTTACACTACTTTACCCGATAATACCATATTGGATTTAATTGCACAAGTAAAAGATTATTCTGTTTTAAAGATAAGGTCCTGTTCTCAGTGGGGAGCGGAGTTGACTCTCAGCGATATATATAGATATTCTTTACACAGCAGAAGACGCGACTTTCTACACGTCTCTCCGCTCCCTCACTGAGAATGAGCCCTAAGATTTGAAGCATGCCTGCATAAAGTTATAAAATATGCAACATTTTATTGAACTGAAATTGATTTAAGTTACTTTATATCACTTCAATCATATATTCCTCAACAAATGAAATATAGAAAAAGATATTAACATTTTATGTTTTTTATATTTATACTTTTTATACTTACGGTATTATACATTATGTGGAAATACGTTAGATAACCATAGTCTTCGAACAAAATTTATCAATAATATATTTACATACTGGTACACACTTGTGAATGATATTATGAAACTATTACAATACATAGTCATGATAATTGTTAGTAGTCTTTTATTACTTTCGATTAACTGAAAAGATTTTTTTTTACATAAACGTAAGAGATATTAACTTGATATCTCTTATAGGCTATTAATTAGCACCAAGAACATCTACCGAGAATTGCTTTCACATTAGTCTAAAGCATTACACACAAATTGCCGTTCAGATTAAAAATAAAATAGTTAAATGTGAGATACAGTAAGATATAACTAATCCGAAAATTCTTTTACCAGATGATCCTACCTACAAAAATACTTTCTAGTTCTAATTGTTTGATAAGAATGACACTTTTTAAATAAAAATCGGTCTGGTCGTTCTCAGAATAAGAGAGTACTAATACACAAGCGCATGTAGGTATACTCAACGGAATTCTTCAGTTCGAATACGTTGAAGTTTTTTTTAAATACTACAACTTTATTGGATAGAACTTTCGTTTTGCCTAACATCATTGGAAGATTTAAAAAAAATCAAACACATTTGGACGGAAGAAATTTTTGTCGAGTATCTACCACGCACATATATACGCACACATTCACAGAAACGTACACATGCGCCCACATGCAAACACGCGTGCGCACCCATCATACATACATACACATACACTTACACATACATACACACACCCAGACTCTTATACCACATACACACATACACTTACACATACATACACACATCCAGAAAAATATATTTCTTAATTCTCAGAAACTTCAAACAAATTTCTATAATATTCTTAGCAAAATTTTTTTTTCACGCTATAAAAACCTTCTTCAACAAAGAATCAACAAGCCATAAACAACACATGCCAACTAGATCTCTTATACTACTTATCTCTCCCCAAGACAATAGTCGCAATAAAGCAGCCCGACAGCAAACACTCCGAATTCCCTTTATCAAACTTTCGACACGCGCGCGCACTGTTCCCCAGGCAAGCGGCGACCACATACCGTCGCAGCCGCCGCCCGTGGCACCGCAGCCCGAGTACGTGCCGCTGGCCCAGTACAATCCACCGGACTATCAACCACCTCGACAGCTGGCCGCCGCCGCGCCGCCCTCGCGTCCGCCGCGCTATCAGCTGGTGCGCCGGCCCTACGAGCCCCAGTACGAGACGCAGGAGCCCGCGTACGAGCCCCAGCCACGGCCCACCGAGCCGCCGCGGTACCGCGAGCCGGCGCGCACGCACGCGTCCAGGTACAACAGGCCGCCACCGCCCCAGCCCGAACTGGTGAGTTTTTCCAGGGTTTCGGGTGATCCGAGTTTAACCACACTTCTGGGATTTTAAGTGTAGAACAGACAATCGTGCATGTTCAATGGAGAATGTATTTAAACGAAAATAGTATTTATATTTTTTGTATAGTGGTTTGCTCACGTTGACGTTGTATGGGTAAAATGATTTTCACAGATCTATGATGTTTTAGTCAGTTTGCATTCTTAAATTTCTATCTTCAGGGACAAAATGTGTAATATTATCTCGACCTGATTTTCGATTCTTAAAATGCAATATGTTGTAACTCCTTCAATGAGTCCTTTAGTTTAAAATAAAGCTTCAATTTATTGTTTGAAAAGAGAAACTTACAAAAACTTTAGTAGATCGTTTTCGCGTAGACGAAGGATGGGAGAATCCATTGTGTATAAAGATATACGTATACATGACATATCATAGTACCTACATGTATCTCACTAGCGCTTCTTGCGGAGGCTTCAAAAAGGTAGCACTTTGCATCACAGGAATTCGGCATGAGGGGGTATGGTATTAGATCACCTTTTTTATTACACTGTGGTTTTGGTTTTAAGGAATAGTTTCATAGATGTATTCAATATTATAGATGGATTTGATAGCGTTTATCCCTTTAAGCCATATCTGTTTTTCAATTTGCGTGTGTAGAGGTTTATATGGATTAATGATTACGAATCTGAAGTTCCCATACAAACAAAATTTACAGGAATTTCTAGAGGATTTACTACAACACTCATAAATATTTAGAAGTTTGCAGAATTGTCTGTAGGAATATTTTATACAAAGAACTATGCCCAGTTTTCTATAGAAATTGGGCCCCCGAGACAGTATTAAAACACGGTTAGGATTATAAGATACTAAAGGAACGTAAAAGAATTTGTCAAACTCAACCTCATGAACTAACTTTCTTCGATACTACAGCTGTCCAAAGTTTTTTATCATGATTGTGGCAATGTCGGTCCATCATTAATATTCTAGTCATATATAAAATCATTGGCAAAATTGCAAGCAATTAGTAGCTCTTGTTAATTTATGTACATACTGCTGCACCACTCCTACTTCTAACTAATTTCCATAAAAGCTTTAACAAAAGGCGGATATTTCAGGTATTTTGATGATATTTCTAATAATCCTATATAATTACAATACCTATTTTTATTAAAAATCTCTTTTGAAAAATTGGAATCTGAAGAGAGAAAAATTAACTTCAAAAGTCACCAGAGTTCCACTAGGCATTTAAAACCTTTTGTTTCGTACTTCTCAAGTACTCCCCTTCTCAAGTATTCCATTTTCCTTTGGATATAACTGTAATCAACAGTCGGCCAGTGTTGTATAGGCGTAATACTATTGTAGCTATAAGACATGACTGATAACTTTCATAATAGTTTATATAAGATAGGTCAGAATTGCAATAGGGACTACAGTAGCAATGCAATAGTAAGATTGGCAAATGTATTGATAGCATATAATTGAATCTCTTATACCGATGCAACAAAAAGGTAAAGGATTTCTTTTTAATTAAAAATTCCATGTGCGAAAATATTATTCCGGGTTCATAACATGTAACTTCGATAAATCAACATAAAATTTTTTATGAAAAAAATGACATTTTTTACGTTTTGTTTAATTATAGAACTTTAACAAATAACAAAATTAATTTGTTTATACTTTTTGTTTCTCTATTCTTAGTACACCTTAGCACACAAAAATACCAAGGTAAAACTGTTATCCCGCGGAAAGGCTCGTTTCGAAGGTCTACGCGGACAGGTGCGTGGGCAATTCTGAAGCTCACAGCTCAGGTAAACTGGGTTAACAGAGGCGTATAATATAATGAAACAGTTAGATAGGTTGCGATTGATTTTAAGATTAAAACCAAAATATTTATAAAAGTTTTTAAACCATTGTTTTTAAATTTTTACTTTTTTTTAATAAGAAAAAATTGATTTCAATAATTATTTTTCTAGTTTAAAATAAAAAAACATTGATGAAGATACATAAAGATTTTAGTACGAATATAAATTGACTAAAAAAATTGTTTAGAAAAGGTGTGGTACCAATCAAAGGCATCCTACAGGTGCCAGTGGGGTAGAATATCTATGTAAATAATAATGTAAAATATGCCATATAAATGTGACGCTATGGCTTAAAGGGTTTTAAGACTTAAGACTCTTAACTTACCAATAATAACAGTTAATGAGACGTTAGTTCTAATAGAAATCAAAACTATCATTAGTTGTTTACTAATTTTTAATGATTTGCTTTTCTTGTCTAATTATTTAACATTTTGGTTGACGTATTACCTATATTAATGCATGCACTAATTAAAGTAACAAGCTAACTTAAGATAGTGGACTACTGTGCGTGTTTTCACCCTATAATTAATTAATTGTAATGTAGAATCACTATTCAAATTTAATAAGTTTACATGATATGAATCTACTGTGTTGATTATACTAATACTTATTTAATATAACTTTATAGCTTTATTTAAAAAATAAAAAATAAAGTTAATTGTGCATCAAGGACATGTTATATATGTGTAAATGAAAAACTTTATAATTTATGACGATTAGCGTAATAATTAACTTTTTCTAAAAGATATATTTTATTTTGGTATAAGATTTAATATGTAGCAATAATAATAAATCTTTCTTTCAATTAATTTTTCCAATGGCAAGTATGTCATAACTTTTATACTTCTAGATTATTATCAATCAGGTAAAAAAGAAACTTCATTTAATACCATATTTTGATAGATCACGTAATATTTGCACAGGAACTCCCAAGCTAGGTATAACTTGTATAAATATTAATTTTCTTCATACATTCAAACTGATCCATGAATCGGCTTAGCTTCTCTACCACTTTATCAAGCTACCAATCAAAATCGAATCTTCAACGAACAACAATTAAAATCTCCACGCCGTGTTTCCAACTTACATCACTATCCGAATCACTCCTCTCCACCTCCAATTTTACATCTCCACCGATGATATCATCCCGAGCAAACCGTTCAGTTGCAGTACCACTCTCCCTACGTCGAGTACCCGGCGGGCTCTCTGCGCTACGAGTCCAAGTACAACGAGCAGCCCGCTGGACCATCGGGACCGATCGGACCGCCTTATCGGCCGCTGGTAAGACCGACACTGCCGCCGCCGCCGCCTCCCGCGCGCTACAATCACTACAACGAGATCACGACGCCGGCACCGCGCAGGTTCTATCCCCCGGGCAAGCTCGACTTCAACAGGACGCCCGACGGCTTCTCCTACACCTTCAGCAAGAGTTGAGGATGAGGCGCTATGGTGTGCGGAGGTGCGAGAGGTGGCAGGTATACAACGGTGTGGTGTTGACCGGTGGCTGAGCGACGTCGTCGTCGACGGGTGAAGGGGATTTATACAAGAGAACTGCAGGCGGTTGAACGACGATCGATGTCGTGGGTGAGAGGATCTTCGCTCGTCTCTCTCTATCTCTGTGTCTCCTTTTTTTTCTTTTTTTTTCAGTAATGAATACCTATGTACCTTTTGTAGGAGATATTTGTAATACGCGATTTATCGCTCTGATTGATCTTTCGATGGTAATTGATTTTGTTTCAGAAAAAAGTTTGTTTGTTAAAAGTTTCATTTTATTCTAAATCACCGAACAAGTTTCGTATCTGTGATAATGAAACTCAGAATCAAAATGCTTAAACGTACTGTCGTGAACTGTTTTCAATAACTTTAAAGAAAATGTAGAAAGTATATTTTTAATGCAATAAAAATTGTTATTTTCGACATTGTCAGATATATGTTTGAGTAATAATAATGTAAAATGTAATACTTATCAATTAATTGTACAATTAATTAATTATTGAAATTCATATTTTAGTTTCAATAATCAATAAAAACATTTCTTGTTTTTAATCTTTTTTCAAAATTTATTAATAATCCTTTGACATCATTATAACCTATATTACTAAAAATAATTATTCTTATTTATTAAATATATCAGTAACCTCTTAATATTTCACGTTGAATCAAAATAAATAATATGAAACAATCTTTAATTTCAATTCTCATTACTTTTGCATACCTATAAATAACACCGTTTATTATTAAGTATCTTCCATAGTTTAATGTATGTCTATACTAGAAGTTTCGGATTCTGTATATTTAAACTTATTTGCTTTTTTAGTTTGTAGTACCTTCGATATGGTAACAAAAATTAACTTATAATTAAATGTTAAACAGTATTTGATTTCTAAATCAAAGTTATTGCTAAAAACCCTTTAATTATATTATTAATAAAAATTTATCAAGATATAAGATACTTAATGCGCATTTATTTTTTACATAGACCACAAACAATTTTTCTTACATTCTTCACAGCATTATAAAGAAAGAAGAATGTGTAAAAAGTGCTAGATTTTGTCCCATAAAGAGAAAGCAAGTTTATAGTAATTTCTCATTATATTTATCGGGTAATACATTACATATTGTAAACCATATGTCGTGCAGATTATGGGAAAATATTTGGATTAGTTGAATAACAATTTTAACTACATGTTTTATAGTATGAAATTTATATATTAAATTGGATTTTAAGCACTATAAATTGTTAAAATAGTATCAAATTTTGCTACATAATTCAATTCTTAAGTCTTTTTTTAATTTTTCCTGGATATACAGACATAAAACAGTATATATGTAATAATGCGATTTTTACGCACCCTTCTTTCAAATTAGTTTTTTCTCTTAATTTATTTCTCATTTAAGAATAAAAACAAATGTTTCTTTAAATAAACAATAAAAATAACTATTTTTAAAGTGAAAAGAATAATAATTATTTTAATCTAAAAGTTTTTGAAAAAGTAAATAGTTTTTCAGAATGATTCAATAATTGTTCATTTGCACGGAACATCATGAGCATTGAAAAACGCAATTACATACAAAAGACTTATAAACTGAAAACTTTCCCTTAATTTAATTTTTCTTCCCTTTTATAGCTATAGGTTTGAAATCTGATGTCTTTTATCATCATAGTTTAACGCAATTTCACAATCAAAAATATTTTAAATGAATGATCAGAAATTTATAAAAAAATAAATAAAAACGATTTTTTGATCGCTTTCAGTACAGGTTTGCCGAGAAAGAAAAAGTAAAAAAAATCAATATCTTAAAACGTGTGCATTCATACATTTTGTCCGAGACGGAAACCAATTTTCATGAACTCTTACTTGGAAATCAGTATATCCTTTCGGACTTTTTAATTGGCCTGTGTGTGTGCATCGACCTTGGAATTTTTACGTCGCCGTCGATGGAAGAGCTTGGTGTTCAGGTGGAAGATCCGAGCTACCGATTGGTCGTTGCAAAAAAGTCGCGGGTGGCCTCTATAAATTTATCTTTATCGAAGTTGACTTTCAAAGCGTCTTTTTCTACCCTTCGACTCGTTATGTACGCAAAGATGCGATCGCGTGCCTCTGCTGTTGCTTCTCCTGTAAAGGTCTACTCGGGTCAACATTTTTATGTTATTGTCAAGCATATTAGCATGTTCGCGTTACATGAATTAAAATCATTTTAGCTGATTCTTATTAAAAATAATAGTAATACTAATAATAAATATTATATTTCAATTTAATTCATAATCTAATATTCTATAGAATTAATTTTTTTACTGTTTAAATTTCGAAAGTAGATTTAAAAATAATTATTTTTGACTTACTCTTTAAATTTGAACCAGTGAAAAGTATATCAAAAGTATATGTAAATCCACTCATGCAACAGTCAATAATACCTGTTTCTCAACACACTCATAATATGGAGCCTATTTCATGCCTGAAATCGGATAGAAAATTACGCAATTCGAGCGTGCCTGATACAACTGAAATAGCCTCCCTCCCCTTATTACACAATATACTATTTCATTTCAAACGAATGAATATTCACTTCTGAATCAGTAAATTTGTCCCATATTCAGGGCAGTAACGTACCTTCCTTTATTTAATTTTTAAATAATAACTACTGTTTTCTACATACTGACAAAACGATAAATAAATTAATAAATACTTAAAGCAATCGATTCAGAATTAAATCGTTCTACAAAACTGAATGATATACAAATACATAGAACGAATACAAAAACGGTTTTCTTCCCTGTAACCAATTAAGAAGCTTACATGTAAAACAAAGGTGATGATGATGCAAAGGAGAATGTTTCGCACGTGAGATCCTCAATCAACGAAAAACGCGACTAAAAAGCCGAGTAAAAACCACCGGGGAACATCTGCTCCTTATAAAGTTCACATTCTCTCGTCCTTTCCAACGACTCGATTCACTTTCATCTGCTCTAACCTTTGATTCCCCTCGCGCGTCTCATGTAATATGGCGCAACCTCGCTCCTTGCCGATCCCGCCGCGTGCAATCACGCCCTGAACTCGCTCGCGAACTCCGCTTATGTGTGCACTGCGATTTCTTTCCTCTCTTGTCGGAGTAAACGCTCGAAACTGCTTTGCACTCTTCAGAAGCGTCAAGAGCAGCCGTTTGTGGGAAAGTCGCGAGCGTCACAAAAAAGTGCCTTACTTCGATCGATCACAGTATAATTGGTCCTGAAAAAACTTGTGCATACAACCAGCGTCTTGTGCAATGCTCGGGATTATATTCAAATTTACACTTTGTGTTTCGTGTATATGTAAAATGGAACTCGTTTAGTATGCTTAAGGCAATTTACGTTTCTACAAATTGAGTGTAAAATGCTTGCAAGATTAAATTAATTATGAACAATGCATGTAAACAAATCGATAATTAAAAAAATAATTTGTATTCGCAATCGGGTTGTGCTTATCTGTTAAACATTTTAAGTGACATGTTTACAATTATAAATTAATGTATTGCTGATATATTACTACCATACATTAATATACAAAAATGTTTTTATACATTAACAGGTTCAGCGCTATACGTTATATACGTGTATTCTTTATGATTTTGAAATGTCGTGAATATCTTGTGGTTTTATTACACGTTTCTTGAAATTTCTATTAGTTTTGTAGAAGATCGCAAAAATTGTTCTAAACATCAGCTGCGCTGAACCAGTTGAAAGAAGTGTTTATGAGTCGTATAAGTATTCTTCCATGAAGTGAGTTTTGCGCATATGATAAATTAACCAATTTATTTGTAAATTGCTTCGACCTTGTTTATGATACAAAATTATACTGTTGTGTGCATTTCTTTTAAAATTATAATTGTTTGTGGAATATTTGTTAATAACAATGTTCTTTATTTTCATTAACAAAAGCTTTATTTTGTTTATATATAATGAAATATTACAATAATCATTATAATTTAAATAATTCCCAATCACCGAACCATCTACATCTATCTACATTAAGTATATTAAGATCTGAAACGTGTCCGTCCTTCCTTCCGCCCGAATTTTTTGTTTTAAGTGGTTTTTGTCTTGGTAAGTGAGTGCGATGGTGAATGGATATGTGGATAGGTGTGTGTGGGTAGATATATAAGGTGGGTCTCGGTTGTGTAAATAGACGTATAGGTGAATAAGTTCATGGGTGAATGAAAGGGTGTGAGCAAATGGATGAGTGTGTGAATGGACGAGCTATTGGATAAATTGATATGTGGATCGATATAAGGGCGGATGGGTAGGTGTATGTGTAACTAGTGTCATGTATATTGAATTATCAGCTGGGTTGATGAGTATATAAATTGGTAGATATATGTGTGGATAGATGCGTGGGCGGATGGGCAAGCGTGTAGGTGTCTGTAGCTTTAGGTGGATGAATAGGTATGAGGGAAGATCCGTGTGTGAATGAAAGGAAGTGTAAGGGTAAATAATTTGATGTATGAATGGAATTGTATAAGTGGATAAATGGAGCCGTGGGTAGCGGAGTGGAAGCGTATAGGTCGATGAATAGATCCATGGATTGATGGATAGATGCGTGGGTGGATGGAAGTACATAGATGGAGGTGAGAATGCGTGGGTAGATGAATGAATTAATGGGTGGATGAATATGAGGAGATAGGGGGATTGAAGTTTATAAGTAGATGAATGGATGCATGGGAGGATAGATGGATGAATGGGTGAATAGATGAATCGATGGGTCGATATCGGAATGCGTGGGTGGATGTCAGAATACGTGGGTGAACGGATGTGTATGGGTGAGTGGATGGAAATGTATGGATGGGTGGATGGAACCGTATGGGAGGGTGGATGGAAGTGTATGGGTGGGTGGATGGAAGTATGTGGCTGGATCAATAGATACATGGATGGATGAATGGATGAGTCGATGGGTGGATAAATGCGTGAGCGGAGGGATACATGCGTAGGTTGTGGGATCAATTCGAGGGTGGATGAATTGATGCGTGGGTGGACGCCAGAGTGCGTGAGTGGATGGAAGTATATGTAGGTGGGTGAATGAAAGTATATGGGTGGGTGAATAGATACGTGGGTGAGTGAATGGATACGTGCGTATATAGAAGGGTGTCTTGGTAGATGGATGAATGCGTGGAAAGATGGTTAAATTTGTAGGTGGAGAGATAAATGCGTGGGTGAAGGGGTGATGTATTGGTGGATGAATAAATGCGTGGGTGGACGGGTGAATGCGTCGGTGGATGGGTGGATAAGTGGGTGAATGTCGAAATACGTGGTTGGATGAAAGTGTATGGGTGCATGATGAACAGATGCGTAGGCGAATAAATGGGATCATGGGTGGATGGATGGAGGTGTGGGTGGTTATTTTGATGTGTAGGTAGATTAATGGATGCGCGAGTGGATGAATGGATAAGTAATTAGATAGATAGATGCGTGGGAGGATGGAAGTGTATGGATCGGTGCATGAAAGTGTGTGGGTAATGAATGAAAGAATCCGTGCTTGAATATTAAAACGTGAGTGTAAATGGTAAAAATCAGCTGTAAAAAATTTGTATCATTACATGTTATACTATACCTTAAACGGATAAATCTTGTTAACTTTCATTTATATCTTATTATTATAACTAAGTCTTTTTATAATGCAGATTTAGGGCTGTTTCTAAATTTTTTGATAAAAATGAATAAGTTCGGTCAAAGAAACGTTATAATATGCAGATATACTAAAATGCACATGTTTATAAAATTTGAAGAAAAAAATTATTATAACAATATTACTGCTTCTTAAGAGTAAAAGCTTTTATTTGCTGCAAAAACCAAAACTTTTTATGGAAAAATTAGGTGTACTTTCACAATATAATTAAAACTTTAGTGATGTAACAATCCGAGCAAGCGTCAGCGAGTGACGACTTTTTGCTAATTACCTTTATTATATCAAAATAAGTCTTTGGAGCAGTTTCGAATAGATTGGTCATTTTGATATATGAAAGGATTATTTTTAATTTAAGCTATTCGGAGATCCAACTCCCGTCAGAGCTACAATCACTGCTGAAAGTTATAATAAGTCACGTGATTCGTGGAGGCAAGTTCAAACACCAAGAATAAATTAATTATATTTTGTTTCCTAGTCAGTTATAAAGGGTCTCATATCATTTTGGAAGTATTTGAATTGATTATAATTCCATTTTATCAGCTCAAACTCTTGAACTTTAAAATAGTTTTCTACCAACATTTATTTGGGGTTATGAGACCTCTGTTTTCTTATAACTTTCAGTAGTTCTAAATCCAACCCACCAGGGAGGGACTACTTTGCTTTGACCCCCGAATTTGTATGATCGAAAGCGCGTTATTCTTTTTTTAAATCCTACTCAAGTGAAGTCAGTAAGAACATGCGTTCGACCCAATAAACTTGCCGTATTTCAAAAGATTCAAATGCATTTAACCATAATAATTGTGCGTCGAGTGTACTTTATACAAAAGACATTCAGCCTAGTCATTTGGCACATTTAGCCCTATACAACTAAGATTCAGCACATAAAAATTCGGATCACCGCCGTGCATTCGCGTGTTCGTCCGATCCTCGATCCTCGGATGAAGGTGCAACGAAACGCTAAATTCCCATGATATATATCTTGCGGGAGCGCAAATCGCAAACGAGACTCTGTCGATCGCACAATAGTATAATAACTATATTCTGCCAGCTGTATATACCTACACACGGGTGAAAGCGTACGATATCAGGTGCTTATTCGGAATTCATATAATGTGCGCGCACCGCGCTTATCGGACGCTGATCGCATAATATGGGAGCAGCATTTCTCGAGTTCCTGTGCGAGCCCAGCGGAGATTGAAGCTGGTTCGCCTTCGGCCGCGCCCTCCTCGCCGTCGTCGCAGACTTGTTATGTATTATAGTTGCGGACTGTCTGCGCGGTGAACCCGACTCTGAGCGGGGTCATGTCCCGCTGTGGTGCGGCGAATCGTTCGCCGAGTTGTATGTATGTGCAAATGTAAAATAAAAAATGATCGTGTAACACATCGTCGGTAATTCGCTGACTTTTGATCGCGTAGCTGTTAGGGAGAATAATTTGTATATACTGTTGAGGATTATTTAGAGGAATTCACATGTTCGTTTCCATAACTGATTCCCATACTCATTTTTCATTTGCGTGACCTATAACTCTCTCGACGAATATGAGCACGCTGTTACAAACTTTTCAATATTATAGATATAAAAAATGTAATATGATAAATTTTATCACTGCAACTTATACTTGAATATACTATTCATCAGGGGCCTGCGGCGGCTCAGTCGGTAGAGTGTCGGATTCCCACGCCGGTGACCCGGGTTCGAATCCTAGTCTCTGCCGATTGATACAAGCACCTCTGTAAAAATTACATGTGCTTTGTTTACAAACACATCGCAGACCCCCGTCGTCGATTAGCACCACATGGGAGCACAAACATGGCGACGTTAAATTTAAAAAAAAAAAAATACTATTCATCAAATGCATAGCTTAAATCAGATAAATAATGACGTGAATTACAAGTAGTTTCAACATTTTTATAAACGTTCACTAAATTTCGTAAATGGACTTATTCCGTCGTGGTTCTGAATGCTTCGAAGAACGTTATAAGGTATCTGTTATCGATGATATTAGTCTAATCGTGCGTGCACTGTTCCTGGGCTGCTCAGGTTGCCTTGGCTAAGCCTACAATGCCCTTATGGTAATCGCCTACTTTTCCTCCTTGATACAAAATATACTCTTTCGATGCACACACAGTCTGTGTGTAAAATCTACTTTACGCACTCATATAAAAATCGTGTTTTTTCAACTCAGGCATGAAATGTCATACTCCGGTGTGATGACCCAACATGCATAAACACTCATGTTATACACAATCGGAAGCGCAATATACAACTGAGTTGCAAATATTATTTTTCTATGATGTCGTAATATTGCATTTCACGTCCTCAAAACGGGCGTAAAATCCAATGTTCTTACGGACACTGCATTAAAAAAATACTGTTCGTCCACACGGGCGTAATCCTTACACCCAACTTTACGTCCTAGTGACGAAAACTACTATTATTTTCAACGTATCAGGTGAGCTTCAAACCCGACTTCATAGATTGCAAAATGCTTGTGTGAGATACATCTGTCATGTTAGAAGGGGTGAGCATATTTCTCCTTACAGGGGAAAACATGGGCTTGGTAAGTGTCGAGGTTAGAAGGGCGTACTTTGCGGCGGTGATTACATTTCGGCCCTTCTTAAGAAAAATCAGTTCAGGACCTCAGATAGAGACCCTAAAGACCATGGCACAAACTTTTTCCGCGTGCTTGTTTCGGCAGGAAAATTCCCGTGTGCTCGGTATTAACCATTGAAAGGTTAGTTTGGTGGTTGCTATGGATGCATCGTTATGCGCGCGCGCGATCAAACAAAAGTCGCACATACCGCAGAACTAACCCTCTCATTGGTTAATACTATAAGTTTTTGTTCACTGAAAATAGCTGTTCCGGTGTACAGTTATGACCAATTCAAAATAGGATAATTCGTCGAAAATCTCAGATTCTGCAAAAAAAATGGAAAATCCGTCTGTTTCTACCCCATTTTTAACGAATTATTCCCTATTTTCAATTGGTCATAACTTTAACTCAAATTAAAGGTCTTTTCTTCTACTTTTATATACTTTCTGGAAAAAGAACTTGCACTTTTGTGTGCACAGTTATTAACTGCGCAGTACAACCCTTTTTTTTTGCTATATATAAAAAACCGTAAAAACACCAAATTTGCCAGGAAAACTTAGTCACATGGTCAATTTTCATTGTTCAAACGCGTTTTTCTTCATAATTTGGCCCCTAAAGCAAGATAAAAAAGATTTGGAAACCCGAGCATTTAAATGTATTTTTGAGATTTCTGGACCAAAAAATTGCATTTGTCGAATGCGTTGGAACTTTTTGAAATACTGCAATTTCATTGGGACTCAAATGCACGTTTTCGCTAAGTTCATTGAAGGATTTCAAACGCATTCGACCAAAAATTTCCAACGTCGAGTGTACAAATGTGACCTGCGATGAACTATGAACTGTGATATACCGCCAAGTATTCAATTTGGTTGTAGCATTAAATGTGACGCGATAGTTGAAATTATTTGATGTGAAATTGTGCAATATTTCGATTTTATGAGGAAATCATGTAATGAATGTGTGATATGACATTTATCGAACTTTGTAATTATACAGCCATGTATCTTTTTGACAAGTGCAAAATAATTTTTTTTCTATCTATCTTTCCAGAATATTGCAAAAATTTTCCCTTGAGTCCTGATGGGTTCTACAGAACCTACATACATAAAACGAGTGCAAACGAGTACACTTATGTTCCTACAATATCCCATGTTACTTACTTTATTTTACGTAATTAGTCGGGTGACGAATATACAAGCTCACATCATCACCATGTCCACTAACGATATATCGACGACCCTTACGAAGACTAGCCCATTCCAAAAACCCACGAAGACTAACACATTTGAGCGCTTACTATGAAGACTAGCACTTTTCATAGTTTCCCACGAAGACTAGCACTTTTCGCAAAGAATATATAAATTAGTACTATACCGATAAACTCTCGAAGAGTCGGATCGAATAAAGATTTATCGGGTTCGAGTCGGGTACTAGACTCTTTTGGTACTCAAAAAATTATCGGTTTACCCGAAAAATTAGGCTACCCGAATAAATAAAAATAGTCCGAAAATTGCCAAATGTGTTACTCTTCGTGGGAAACGCAACAGACGTGCTAGTCTTCGTAAAGGCCATCGATATATTCATATTTGTGGGTAAAATGATGCTATTGTGGTTCTGATAGTACAATCGGTTTGTTCTCTCTTTTTTTAAGGCAACTATGTGCGATAAGTTCCTACATTGTATATAAGTACCAGAACTTAATAATAATAATAATAATAATAATAAAAATAATAATAATAATTAATACATAACACTGCAGAAATAATAATTCTTATGATTCATTTTAGGGTTTTGACCAAAGACTAATATAGTTTTTTCACATTTAACAAATATGTAAATATGGTACAATAAAACCATGAAAATGCATAAAGTATGTATGCATTGAAGTATGTATTGCAGAAAATATCAAGAATATGAAAACTTCAAAGCCTACAACTTTTAAAATTAGATTTTAAACAAAAAATAAAGATTATGGACTACTTTTCTATTAATTAACTAAGTAGAATAAAAGTTTCACTTTTTATTTGTATGCAACATCCTAATTAATTAAACTGTCTACAGTAAAGCCTATAACATTTTTGATACTTAAATTTATTTATGAAGTATTATTATACTAAGGTATCTAGTAATCAATTCATAGTAATAACTACTAAAAAATAAATGATTTAATATGATTTATTTATAAAGGTATAATGAGTATACATTATATTTCATGATTATGGCAGTAACTTATACTGACTCAGTTTAGTCTTGTATACTTCAACAGTACAAAAGTCACTTATTCAATTATTCATGATGCTTAGCAAGTAAATTCTTACAGCAGTATAAAACAAAAAAATGACAGTAATCACCTACAAAATCAGATTGTATAATGTCTAGAGCTTATAAATATTACGCTCACTTCGAGCGTAATGGCAATGTGCCTCCCGAGCGCGCACCATGTGCCGTATATGAAAGATAAAGTCAAGCAGAAGGCACCACATGTACTTTGAAACATATGTACATCTTTTCGTAACGCATCCTATATCTGGCGAATACGATTTTTTACAGTTCTCATTGCACATTAGTACCACTCTGTTCGTTGCAATGCAGTTGCTATTATTATATATATATATATATATATATATATATATAATCAAGCCTCAAATGGTTTTAAAAAATTCTCAATTTTTTTCACTTTTTCCAGTCTTTCTATTTTTTACATAAACTTCACAATCCTAAAATATACTACAACTTAAACAGACAATTTCAAAATTACGATTTTGCGAATAAAACGGAAGTATTTCCTCAAAGAAAAAATATCAAATATTCATTTTAATTATTCAGTCAATTTTTTGGCGACAAAACCATATATAATTTATTTTACTTTTTATAGAGACAATCATAACAGCAATACATTTCATTATGCGAGGGAGGAGGCACAACTCATTCCGCGCTTTGATAAAAACATTTCTGTTTTAAGATCTAAGTTTAAAATCAATGAAAATAACAAAAAGATAACGTTTTTACAATAAGAAATCTACTATTACTAGTTCATTCGCAGAATTTTCTAAAGTTGTTAAATTCTAGACATTAATATTGGAAAACCTTTATTTAAAATTTCTAATTTTAAGAATGAACTTTTATAAGTAGATCTGAGAGATGTGCAAATGTTTTTGTTTATTAGTAATAAACACTTTAACTAATATGAAACTGCAATACATTAATATAATATATGGAAGATGTAACCAAATAATCAGTTCTGCACATATTTACTGAGAAATTTATTGCAGGAAGAAATATTCACTGTATTATTTATATGCATTAAAATATTTATACGGTATAATTCAGAAATTGATTGCAAATCAAATAAAATAAATACAAAAGCAATAAACTTTAATTTTGTAGTATTTATAACATTTCATGTTAAAATTACGCCGATAAATGAATGAGATATATCTTTTAACTTTATAAAATGCAATAAAACTCTTATCCAAATTAAAAAACAATTTTGTAAAAGGCAACAAGAAAGTTCCTTATAAAAACAAAATATCGCTAAAAACTAATTTCACAGTCTTAGCAAATATTTTTAAAAGAATTGTACTAATTCTACAAATACGAAACGAACCTAGCTAAGTCATACAATTTTAACATAACACTTATTAATGTCTGGTGAGTTTTTGAACTCTTGTTATTACTAATATAAAGGATGGCAAAGTAAAATTACGATCACAATAAGCAAACAAAATTCGGGATGGTTGCTTTGTCGCCCGAAAAAGTCACGACGCCTTCTCCGTAAAAAACACTATGTAATATGATCATGCTTATTTTAAATCTCTTATCTTTGTTAGAAGTAATTTTCTTTACAATTGAAAGAAAATATTCTCATTTTTAAATAAAGCATAGTACATATTTTATACGCGTAACATGACGGTGGTACTTTTTTTCATTTACCTTGTGTTTACGGTGCACAGTTAAAAAACTTGCATATTTTAAAACATTATCTGTTGAACTAACAAAAAGATATCCACTAGTGCTATTCATGGATTAAAATCAAACTAAACATAACGACTGATTACTTATTAAAAATAAGTAAAAGAATTATAAATTTTAATCTTTGTTAATTCTCTCTATATTTCATGAATAGTTATATTCATATAGGACTTTAAGTGACCATAGAATAAGTTCTTTTATACTGTTTGGTTCGACTGAAGTATTTGAAACCAGTTTGTGTCAAATTTATGAAACGCTAGCGGATATTCTCTTGTAAGCATAATTTAGATCTGCAATTCATGCTTATTTTACAGTAATAGTTGAACAGTTAATTTTGTTCGTGTGCCGGTAGTTAATTGAAAACCCGTAATTTTATTAATCTATATAAAAGGTAATTACAAGAATGTTTTTCAAACGTAGAAAATGACAACATCAATAATTAGCGTCGTGCACAGTAAAAACAAAAAGAAAACCCTGTTCAAAGCATCCTTAACTGTGGCTCGCATCTATTGTACACTAAGAAAGTGTGGACACCATTATGCGCCGAACAGAATGAAACCAGCACTGCGAAAACGACCTAACCAAACGTATCAAACAGCTGCCCCAATTGCAGGAAATTATCCGGGACTTTTCTTAACATTGATCATATCTGAGTTTTCACAGTGCCCATTTTTTCACAGTATCCGTGCTAACAGTACCGAGACGTTACCGTACTCTCTTGAGTTCATAAAGTGAAGTGTGGAATTACTCTATTTGAGAACCAAATTCACTCGATGAAAAAGTAATTTTTCATTCTAAACAGTTTTGTCAAACTTCCACCTTTCAATGAACTAAAAAATTTACTCCCATAGAGTTGATCTTCACTCAAAGACCTCACAGGTCGTACAAAACATTAATTTTGACTCTTAATAAACTCGTTCAGATCTACCCTAAGATAAAAGAGTTTAGCAAAATTCGCATGAATTTCGACTCGACGAGAACCTGAAATCACTCGATGCACAACCAGCAGCCAACTCTGACCCTATGAATGCCTCACTCGCAAAAAAGTACTTCCTTCCTCTCCATCGAGCAATCACTCTCACTCCAAGTACTCAAGACAGCTCCGCACTCCTCCCACTCTCAAGAATCTCCCCCCTCGCGCTCCCTCCAGCAAGCTCCCCCCCTCCGTAATTAGGGCAGCACGCGAATGGAGCTGCAGCTGGGAGCCAGCAGGGCGCCGTAGGGCGTCATCAGGCAGTGCTGTTGCTCCAGCTCCTGGAGTTGCTCTCGGCCGGCGGCAGCGCGTCGACGACGATGCCGACGCAGCTCGAGGAGGTCGTTCTAGCTGCAGAGGCCCGTCGGGTCGACGAGGCCGCGGGCGATGAGCTCGGCCGTCGCCGGGTCCTGCTTGCCGGAGGCGACGGCCGCCGCCGCTGCCGCCGCGGCCGCGGCCTGCTGGGCGTGGGGCTCGAAGTGCGAGCGCACGTGGAGGATGAACTCGGTCTTGTCGGTGAAGTCGGTGCGGCACATCATGCAGTGGTGCCTCTCGGCGGGGTACGGCTGGGGTGGCTGCACGGAGCCCGGGAAGTAGGCAGCCGCGTGCTGGGCCGGCCCCGAGGCTTCCAGGTGAGATCTGAGGAGGTAAGAGGAGATGCCGGGGTTAGTTCGGGGGTTCATGGGAGGGAAGAGTGTACATGTAATTCATTGTAATTTAATGCAGTACATATTAGTTTATTGAGAATTGAAAAGTAGTGAATCGATGTAACTTTCTTATTGGGAAGAAACTGTAGAAATTTTAACAAGATTTTCTTCAGAGCTTTTAGAATTTGCAGGCTTCTTGTGCGCGTTTTTCTGGGAGGTTTTTGCTTGCAGAATTGTCTGTAATGATATATTCTGAAAGAATTTTTATTTAAAAGAACCGTAACCCTTATTTGTGTCGGTGATACATTCCATTTAGATATTATCATCCAGACAGTAACCTAAGTGGGACACGTCACCTATGCAAGTATAAATTTTAACTTTTGTTTATGTAATACAAAATTCATTTACAATGTATTTCTGAAGACGAATGTACAGGCAAAAACCTTGTAGAATAAAGTGATAAATTGTAACTTGAAAGTTTTAAAAGCTCGGCAGAAATTCGCGTAAAAAATTATGCAGTAAAGCTAGCAGAATTTTCCCATTTTCTGAATATTTAATTAATACCCGCTCTTTTAGAAACCAAGGTATTTTTTTTATTTTTCTTAACTGGAATTCAACATAACGGTTCTAAAGCAACATAGAACCTATATATAAACATAGAAGAAATAATTTTCTGTTTATTTTGATCGATTATATAGAATTTCGGTAAAACAATTTTAGAAATCTAACTTTTTTATTTTGAAAACGAATACGTTACAACTTTGAAAAGATCCTTTGGGGTCATAGATTTTATTGAATCAATATTTTTTCTAATCGAAAAACCAATCGGTACCTAACTAGTCACTTAGGAAGTAATGGGTTAAGGTCATAAAACTATATTCAGAATTGCAAAGTAATATAAATATTTTAAGCTTGGTTTATTCCTTTTAAACAATGCAGTGGAATTTTTTTAATGTAAAGTTCTTCTAAGATATTTTGAGAAGTGTAGTGATTATTTATCTTTTTCTTTTGTTAGTTCATAATATGTGGAGACTTTCAAGTAAAAATTGTAGCATCAATCTTCATACGGTTCACTATTGTAGAAACAATATATAATGGATGGAATTGAATTTATAAAATTAAAAATAATTGTATTATTCACTATTAACATGCATTAACAATAATCGGTATATGCGCATAGAATTTGTATTAAACCTAACTTTTTCTAAATTTTGTTATACTTATTGAAAAAGAATGGTGTTCTAGAGATTTCCTGAAAGTTTCAATTAAATCCATTAAAAATTATTTCTACGATAAAACACCGTGTAAACGTCAATACTGAAATTTTCATATTAACATCTTCAAATCTTATGAACCAACAACCAGAGAGAAACGAATCCTACACCTCTCAATATGCCTTAGAAAAACTCTATTTTATGTGAAATCAATTTCGACAGTAAAACTAAAAAGGGAAAAGTTAGTTTAGTTTTAAATATTTATATTACTTTTCAAATTTTGATTAAAAAATTTTTTTCAATATTTTCAAATATCACTATGAATTCAATTACCTAGCATGTTGGGACCATTCTTCCCTGGTAGCTAATGCTCGACCACATAGTTCACATGCCCAACTAACTGGTTCTTCTTTAGGTTTTTGAATACTCTCTGGACGTGACTGTTGTTGCTGCTGTTGCGTTTGTTGTTGCTGTTGCTGTTGCTGTTGTTGTTGTTGTTGATCATTGTGCAAACTTGTTACGGAAGGCGTTGACAGAGATGCAACTCCAGGTCTATGTCGAAGTTTGTTCATATGTATCACCAGTTTGTCTCTCCTCGCGAATGCTTTACCTGTTGAATACAAATTATTTATTATTCTTTTCATATAAATCAAGCTTATACTAAATTTAAAAACATTTAGACCTTAAGAATTTTCCTGTATTATTAATCGATTAGTTTATACTAGATTTATTCGGCAAATTTACGCAGAATAGTTCCATAGAAAATTAAAAATGTACAGCAGGCAATAAATTTCGAAATGCAAATAAAATCGACTTGTCAACCATTTATCAATTAAAGGTACATCCTGCTGTATAGGATTCTTTCAAGAGGTTTTTAAATCTTAGCGCTATGAAGTTAAGCACATTTCAAGTTTTGTTTCGTGGATGTGTATGTGGGCCCTACCCCCCCCCCTGTAGGGTATAAAACACAATTTCTAGAATTAATCCATTGTAGTAGGATGTACATATGAAATTAATAAGGAGAGTCCACAACCTACGGGAAGAGGTTTTCGATAAAGCTTCAAGAAGTAGTTTCTGATACCTAAAAATGATGTCTAGTACTCGAAGTTTCGTCTCATAGGCCCTTGGAGTCAAGATATGACCCTTTGTAATCAAAATAAGCGATATTTTAGTAAAAAATTGTACCTATACTTTGAATCATAACTCTGCAAAGTTATCTGCAAGGACCTATGAGATGAAACTACGGGTGCTAAGCATCATTTACAGGTACCAGAAACGACTTCCCAAAGCCTCATCGAAAACCGTTTCCCGCAAGTCGTGGACTCTCCTTGTAAGAATTATAGGTCCAACATCACAAAGTTATTTATTTTATAATTGTTTCTTATAGATTCTTTCAAGTATAACAATAAAGAAAAATCTTAATAATCATTGTTTCCCTACGTAGTATACTTATAAAAATTTGAATTTTCTGTATTGGCATTTGTTTGAATACGGAGAATGTCAAATATGCTTTCTACTATATAATTATATAATATTATATTTTTATTGCTAATACACATTAAAATTGTATATAGCACTAAAAAAGCGTCTTAGAATCTGAATTTCTTTAAGATTTTGGTAGTGACTATTGCCAGTGTTAAAACAAAGTGAAAAACAGAAAATTGACACCCGCTCACAGAAAGCTGCAATAGTTTACGACAACTAGTGTATATCTGTGATTTTTTTTATGTAAAGTTACACGCTCGACTTCTGGATCTGTAATAAATATTTGTGCCGTTTTTTCTGGTAAAATGGTGCATTATATGCGTAGAAAAAGGGTAAATTTTTATATGAGTCTTTAAAACTTGAACTTTTGATGGACAAATATTACGTGAGATTAGGGGGGGGGGGGCAAGGTATAAGAAATCTTACGACTTCTTATATAGGGGGAGGGTGGGGTCAAAAATCTGGAAAAAAAGCCTCGCGTAATTTATGAACGGCCCCTAAGTATACAGAATTGTAGTAACAAATGATACCTCTATTTCTTATAGTTACTGTGCGATTTCTTACGCAAGGAAAAGAAAATAAAAGACGTAGATAGAAAGTGTTTTAGTTTGAACTTTGTTTCGTATGGAAATATTAATTTATTCCTATAAGTAATAAACAATTGAAGATGGGAACAAAAAATGCATGCTAGTTCAATGATTGTATACACTCTTAAATTCAATGATCTTTATGCATTTTTCTTCACGATCCTTCATGATCCATTATTTTAGAATAAGTTAATATTTCTGTATCGAACAATGCTCTTACTAGCTACTAGTATTTTTTAAATCATTCAACTATATAAAATGACAAATTGCAAAGTTATAATTAGGAATAAATGCACCTCTTTTCACTAAAATAATGCATTCATCGATTCACAATTAACATCTTAAGAACAATAACCCACGTAAAAATGTACCGACACACGCGTCCAAACCCCGGATCCCCGTCACCCAAAAAAGACACCTCTCCCAAAAGAAAACCACCACATCCGTCAACAAATCTTTCCTCCTCCTTCTCCTCGCCTCGACCATCATACGCATATACCCCATATCAGACGCGTATCCTCCTGCAGCGTTTCCTCTTACCGCAGACCTCGCAGGAGTAGGGCTTCTCGCCCGTGTGTATGCGCATGTGTATGACGAGCTTGTCCTTGCGGGCGAGTCCCTTGCCGCAGACCGTGCAGGCGAAGGCCTTGCTCGTGGGCTCGCCCGTGTTGGTCGCCTTCGACACGGAGCCCGGCCTGCTGATGCCGCTGCTCGCCGCGTTCGAGTTGCGCAGCGGCTGCTGCTGCTGTTGCTGCTGCTGCAGTTGCTGCTGCTGCTGCTGCTGCTGCTGTTGCTGGTGAGTGTGGTGAGTGTGGTTGTTGACTGTGGTGCCCTGGGCTCGGCCGTTGACGAACTGGGGCTCGGCGGAGCCAGGGAAGGCCGGCATCACGGCGCCCGGTCGCATCGCCGACGTGTAGTCGGGTGACCTTTGAAACGAGGGAGAAGCATTAGGAAGGAGATTACATAGCTTTGTGATAGGGGATGTGTGAAGAGGTGTAGAGAAGAGATTATGGTTGGATATGGATGGGAAAGAAGTAAGGACCTTATACACTGGTGAGGTCATTGCCATGTTTGCTTTCAATGTAACATGGAGATGCAGTAGTAAAGTGTCCGCTTAGGTCAGACTATTTATTTATTTATTTATTTCGCTTTTCTTTTGAGTCAGTGAAACTCGATGAGAAATAGTGGATATATACATACTGGATTTACAATTGTAAGTATACTATTGAAAAAGCAGTGGTTTGTTTATCATTGAGAGCGCAGTACAGTATGCAGAGTTTCACTGTTTACGTCACTGATGCAAATTTAAAGGAGTTATTTAGTCAATTCGATTCTGATCATGCACATAGCATTTTTCTTAAGAGATGAATGGTGAGATTTTTTCTTCAAATTTAAAAGATAATATTTACACTTAGGACCATCAACATGCTTAAAAGCTTCACAATTTTAATTTTTTATAAATATGATTTTAAAATTATTAAATTTATTTAAAGTCAAATAAATTTAATTCACAAAATTATATAATCTGTTACGGGAAAACTCGCAAAATTATGAACTTATCTGATATTTATGCCGGAAACTTTGCACTTATCTCGTACTTAGGTTCTTGCTCATTTACTTACATATTTAATTTGATAAGTCTCAAACTATCGAAGAAAACTGCTATTTTAAATGGTCTTATTTCATTTAACCAAAAACAGATTTCAAACACATGACCTTTTCTCGTTATTCACTGTATTTCTTCTGACCATAGGATTAATTTTTAAAAGAAAATGGAATTATTTCGTTACACTGTATAGAATAGAATCATCTTGTTAAGAAAATTTGAATTTCAAGATCTAAGTCTATTGTTATTAAATTATTAAATATTGAATTATTAAAATCAAAGATTATTCAAATAAGTTTATACCATTAAATTTGAAAAATAGGTTACGAAATTGATTTTTTCTGTCATGAAATAATTTAAAAGATTTAATTAATTGCAGGCCTGCCCTGGTAAAAATCTAAGCTGGTTTCTAGCCAGATATTAGATAGATTTTCTATATCTGCTTTAATTCTGGTTAAGAAATTAGCTAGAAATCAGTTAAAAACGACATGTTTTTTTAGCGAATTTCTAGCTAGATTCTGCTTAATATTCTAGTTAATATAAAATTGATAAACCAAGTAATTTATGTATTAATTAATAATGGAAATAATAACAGTTTTATAATAGTCAAAGTAATACGCAATTCTAATCATACTACATTAAATGTTTTACTAAATTAAAGTTAAAAATGTACTTTAAATGTCTAGTAGTAATGGAGGTTAGGTTATTTGTTTACATATAACGACGCGTGCATTTAAAAAGTATTATTTACACAAAAAGTACCAAAGCCCCGAGTAAAATGTAAGTGTCTTTATTAAAGAAATTTATGTTATAAATAATAGAATGCATGTAGTCATATAATTATTGTTATTTTAAAAATAACAATAAAAACAGAATAATGTAAGTTATGAAATTTGAATAATTAGTAAACAAATATTTGTAGTTTTACAATCAAGTTGCATTACAAAATTTTATTTTCGACATCAATCACAAAATTTTTGTTGACTAAGTTATGATTGACTAATTTTCGGAAAGGAAATTATTAGTTATCAAATACTTTTAGTATTGCATATACATATTTCTATAATCTTGTAAGGTGTTATTTGTTGATAAAAATATTTATTTTGGCGGCATACTATATTGAACATTCAATAAAGTATAATAATGTATATTTTTAAAAACTAATAACTTTTCAAAACAAAATATAAATAGGTTAGATTTGCAAACAAAATACGTTCTTGCTTAAAGCATAGTCTTAAGCAGATTCTAGCCAGATATTAGCTATAATTTGACTTAATAGCTTATTAATCTGGCTAATAATTAATAAGATAACCAGCCATTCTAGCTAACTTTCTACCAGGGTGATTTTATAAAAAAAGGTTATCGAAAAACAGAATATAATATAATAATATATTATATAATATTATATAATATTACCACTTGAGCCATCGATCGTTTTGTAAAAGTTTTTCAATAAAAATATACCTTACTTTTTTCTTACTTTACACCTTCAAACCAATAACGTAACTGAGAATTCTACGAAAATGTAATTTTTAGTTTAGCATCCGAGGTTCCTCCATTTCTCCCATAGCACCCTAAATTCCAGGAAGAAACAACGCCACAACGATATGGCTACCCACCATGTGCCGATCGAGCGCAGGACGCGCACGCCGTCGTCGTAGCCCAGTCCGTCGTCGGGCAGGGTGAAGGTGGGATTGGGTGGCTGGGGCGCGGCCGTGGGCACCGGGCCCGTGAGCAGCCGCGCCTGGGCCACCTGCTGGGCCATGTGCTGCTGGACGGCGGCGTGCGCCACCGCGTGCGCCTCCACGTACGCCGAGCGCTGGTGGTGCTGGCCGTTCGACATCTTGTCCTTCTCGTTGTTCTGCGAACAACGGGTTAGCGTTATTAATCGAGATAGGGTATAGACAATGTATAGCTTGCTGCTAAAGGTGTTTGTTTTATGAAATATATATCTGCACTGTTCAGATTGTACTGAATAAAAAGTCCATGTCAAAGTCTGTTTTTAACTTAAAATTGTTAATAACTTAATTTTTGACTTGGCGAATCGACGGAAAACTGTTGACTAAACAATTTGATATGTTTATATAACAGTATGTTTCATTATTTTTTGTAACTACACATAATGAAGTGAAACTTGTTGCATTCGCAAGTAGGGCTTAACACTGGTTTGTCTCCTAAAAGGAAGCACGATTTCAATTTAATTTATACATTTAACAATCACTTGAAAGTAATTTTGGAGAAAGATATGTACCATTCGGAATAATTTAAGATTATTTTAAATCGAAAATCTTTTCTGTTTAAGATTTTATCTTTTAGAGCACTTTGGAAAAGCAATATGCTAAAGTAGTTGACAGCGTTATCTTGCATTGATTCAATTTAATTTCAACATAGCTTATACTGTTTATTTATATAAGTATTTGCCATTCACTGAGAAAAATAATTTGTTAATGCCATCACTTAAGTGGTGAAGACACTAGCAAAATAAGCGCTATTGAAGCGATTCGTTGACCAGTAGGTAGCATCGAGAATTTAGTATTGAGATCAGCTGTCTCGCGTAGATTATACGTTTGATGAGGTTAGCTTTACTATAATTGCAGTAGCAACAACATAACATAATACATGAAATTCCAATAATATCCGAAGAGCTATATCGTACTGTCACAGCAGACGTATTCACCGATTAGATAATTTCTGCGTATGTCTACACAAAAACTTTGTGGCCATAAAATTATTATTATTGTATTAGCAAATTATTTTTTTCAGTGTTTAGAAATTATTAGTTTTTGAACGAAAAACTAACTTTTAACTCGAATTGTATAATTAATACAACCTTAAACAGATGAATATTGAACCCTGTATGAACCGATGTCATAGAATATACACTATACATCTACTTTATTTTTTTCATCAAAGTGCATATTGTCTATGTTACCGTGTTTCAAACTTTAATAATATTTTTCTTTGTTTTCTCGGTTAGCAATTTAAAAGTATTCAATCATAGAAGCAAATACCAAAGCGTAGTACACAAACTTAATCAATTTCTACTTTACATTATTAGCTTTGCATTTACATTAGCTTATTAACAAAATGAAGTATAAATATCTTTATTAATACTTCTATTATTATTGTTTTATTAACTTCCGTAACAATACTGAAACATAATATCATAACAAACAAATTACATAACTTGACCGACTAATAGAAATAACCCATTAAATTTTATAGCTACTCAATTAATTTCAATTAATTCTATAAATATAAGAGCTTGTGGGGCTACACTGAATTTTTCCAAAAAATCGAAAAATTTTTTATGATTCTTTTTGAAGTTCTACATTTGTAAGAACATTAAGAACTGCTAGAATAAAAAAATGTCGTAATGAGCAAAGTTATAACCATTTAAGGAAAATAATTAACATTGCTTCTTATGTAGAGCTGATTACTTAAATGCGGTTTTCTCGAAACTTATTTTTTTAACTTCAAAAAGTTACTCGCGCATTTAGAGTCGATGAATGTAGCTGTAACTCGCAGCAAATATTCCTATAACGATTATTCAAAGAAGTTATTATTTTCTTTTCAAGAAGTGCGTGCATAAAAATGATTGTCGATTAAATATGTATACAAAAACATGGTATTTTTTGTCATATATTTATTTAAAATAAAGGTATATTTTTTTAAGCTATTTTTGATAGAAAATTAAAATAAAAAATACTAACTTTTGTTTGTTACGGATTCTAAAGTAAGTGAGAATTTATTAGGTTGATATCATCTAACTTGAATCCGCAAGGAACTTTTTGAATTAATCTCTGTGTTGATAGCAAAAAAGTACATTTCATTCAATGAATTAGGATTAGGAAAGTGAAAGTTGCTCAAAATTGGTATATATTCTTCTATTTTAGTTACTAATAACATGTTAAAATTATGAAATAACATTCCGAATGTTTAACGATTTTGAAAAAATCAGTGTAGACCCACCTTAAGCAGGTTCAAATTAGAGAACAACTTTTAAAAGAAATAATAACGTTGCAAATATCTTCAGAAGAAATATCAAAACAGTAACGCATGTAAAGTATGAAATCAGTTAAATGTCCAATTTATTAGTATATTATCTAAACGTATTAAATAACTTTTAATTATATTTAAACAGCTTTATTCTATTATCTAAATGTATAAAAAAAAAAATTGATTTTATATTATTCTATTTCTCTTTTCTACCCACACATTATTTAAGAAAAGCTCTTTTTTTAATTCTGTAATAATGCTGACAATATAATTTATATATATATAGATTAATTAATTAGATCTATAAAATATTTCAGTTCCAAATAAACGTTAAAATTATGTAACAAAAACGCTTTCACTTCTTTATATAATTTACGTACTTGCTTGCAGTTTATTAATATATTTACGCAGTGTGAATAAAACTACATAAAGGCAAATCAATATGTAATCGATAATCTTATAATAGTTTCATTTATCTATGAGTTAGTTAAAACCGTTAAGTATCAAATTCAAAATTCTCGACGTGTATACTTTCCGGTAAGGATAGAAAATAACTTATTATAAAATAGACTATGACACTTTATAAAAATGAATGTTTATGTATTTTACTCACACAAAAAACTTTAAAATTTTTTTCAAAATCGAAATTTCCTGGCGTGTTGTTGTAGTTTAAATACTGCATTTTCCCATGTAAGATTACTAAAGTTTATTTTATTTCACTGCACATATAATAACAGTCTCTTGTTTGCAATATTTTATACTGTTGATAATCTCTTAAAAACTGATCACATATACCTAAAGATTTAAAAAGTACAATAAAATTAAATCGAATCATCCACTTTAAAACAGTATGGTAAAATATACATTGATTC
Organism: Gastracanthus pulcherrimus; assembly: GCA_949152435.1. Taxonomy (NCBI): domain Eukaryota; kingdom Metazoa; phylum Arthropoda; class Insecta; order Hymenoptera; family Pteromalidae; genus Gastracanthus; species Gastracanthus pulcherrimus. The sequence continues at coordinate 29,896,889 of OX424574.1, read as the reverse complement.
ACAGTAAAATACATACTCTGTTCGATAAAAATGACCGTGAATATACTGTAAACCTGGGGGGCTATTCTTAAAGTGATAAACCGTACATCATAAGATTTATCAAAAAAATAATTACATAAAAAACGTACGTAATTATTTTTTCGACAAATCTTGTGATATACGGTTTATCACTTTAAGAATAACCCCCCTGGGACATTTTGACTTACAGTAAAATATGACGTTATTCATTCCATTTCATAGAATGATCAGAATTTGGATACTTATTATCAGAGACAGCTGACGGTATCATGGTAATTTTTCCTGTAATATCAGAACATTCCAGATTTATAGTGTTATTCACGGTAATTTTTATAAAAAAAATTAACTGTATAAAGAAGAAGTTTTTGTCTAATAAAGTGATGCAATGAAGAATGAACACATTGCTCAGAATATGCCGCGCGACAATGAAATAATCCCCACCCCCCCCTCTTTGTAATAGATGAAGTTTATACCTCAACCTTAGAATACAAATAGGGATCTATATGATACAACACGATCTTTTTTTCAATTTTTAGAAAAAGAATTGTACTAACAATTTTTTATTTGTGTCGAATATTTTTCTATGTATAAACTTGAAAACTAGAGTCTCTAACGAAAAAATCCTTGTTCAATTTGGAGTTTGCAGAAAGTTTTAGTTATTTAAAATAGCGAAGGGTCCTAATACCAATAGGTATATAATTACACATAGATTAAAACCATCACATAGGTAAGTATAAAATATCCAAAATTCTTGACATCGATTTGACCATTGATAAAAAAAACCAATAATACAAAAAAGTTAGAGCCAAATTATCCCTCTGCTGGAAAAAAAACTATCACTTACAAAGAGAGCGTACGAAGGGAAAGTGCAGAGTAAAACGATCATTTTATTTTTTAATTGATTCAAGTTAAATTTAATCCTATTTTCACTTCACCAGCAAAACCTCATCATTTAATCATTTATACAACATGAAAAAAGTTTTGGTCAACCAACAAAACATACACTTCCTCAAAGAATCTTAATGTTCACATTACCCCGCAACCATCTTACCCCCTATCACCCCTAACGCAACATATCTCTACATTCTTCTTCAAATTCTTCTCCGATCAAACAAAGGCACACGCACCCAAGAACGAATCACACATCCCCAAAAATACAACCGAGCGGCAGCGCACACAACATCGAAACACTCGACTCTCCGGAGACTACACACCGCGGAACACCGCGCAGAGTCCGCAGCTCAGACGTTACTCCTCTATCGTGCTCGCGCGGGGGCTCGAGTGGAGTCGAGCTCGCGCGACAGCAGCTGCCCGCGCGGCGGCTATACGCTATACGGCGATCTACATCGTCGGTGCGCCGCCGCCGGCCCGCTGCAGCAGCAGCAGCAGTCGCGTTGCAATAACGAGCGCGCGGGAGAGAGAGAGAGAGCGAAACAAGGCCTGCGCTCGCGCTTGGATCTTTCTCACGAACGAGGAGGAGGGAAAGACGCTGGAGAGAAAGAGAGAGAGAGACGTGGAGAAGGACGATCTGGGGCTCGTATGTGTGGAGAAGGAAGAGACGAGAGAGAAAGAGAGAGAGAAGGATGCGAGGAGGAAATTTTTTTGAATTTAGAGGAGTGTGAGGAGATTATTGGGGGTTTGGAATTATTGGGATGAGGAGGCTGTCAGTTTGAAGTTTTTAGGAGGAGTAAGGTTTTGGTCATAGTGGAGTCTTTTGATTGGAGTTAATGTATTCTAACTTGTTTACGTAGTTTGAAGTACAGTCTTTTAGAAGGGACGAAGAGAGAAAGAAAGTTATAGCGTGGATAACAGTGGGGAAATATTTTTTAAAAAAGAATTCTGTATCCTTTTGGAAGGAGATACATTTTTATCTAAAGACAATTCGTTTCTACGAGTTCTTAGACAGTAAAAAATATTGTTAATAAAGTAAAGGATTCCGAAAAAATAGGAAATGTACGATGTGTAGTAGGATAGTTCATTTCAGAATTTAAGAAGAAGGAAGCGAATTACGTGAATATTATACACCTTTAATATGAAGATTTATATAATGATGTGCTCATATATATTAAATTGTATGCAATATAATGTAATATCACACTAGTAGGTATAAAGTTATAATTACAAAACTATGTAGCGAAAAGTTAGAATTTTCAAACGTCCATTTAACTTGTAATTATACCCAGTAAAAAGCATATTATAAATGTCACTTATAATATAAAAATGTATACACTCGACGGAACAAACATCTGATCGAATTTGTTTAAATATTTCTTAAATACTGCAACTTCATTGGATCGAAAAAATTCACACGTTTGTTTTATCGAGTGTATACATTTTTATATTATAAGTGATGTTTATAATATGCTTTTTACTGGGTATAATTACAAGTTAAATGGACGTTTGTAAATTCTAACTTCCGTCAAGTGTACAACGTATCATACTTCATAAAATAATACGTGTTGTTTTTTATTTTATTGACTAAACAATTCAAGTCAAAAGTTAGTTTTTCTTTTAAAATCCATAGTCATTCATAGTACAAGTTTTCTTACTTTCAGAGCAAGTCAATCGATCGAAAATACTAAACTGAAAAGATAAGATATGCTAAAGTTAAATTAAATCAACAGTAGAAAGAATTTATTATTTTTTGTAATCTTACAAAATTGATTAAAATTCTGACTACAAAAAGGTACAAGGTTTATATTTTTTACTATTGATTCAATTGGGCTTCAACATAACTAATCTTTTCCAGCTAAGTATTTTCCATCCATTCAGAAACTCTAAAATTAAGAAAATACTTTGTTCTATGAACAATCACCCTATATGAAATACTAAGTTTTATCTCGGACAGCATGCACCCTTACACCCCAAACTAAATAAACAAACCAAAAACTCCCCAAAAATACCCTCGAAAAATCTCTATACCAAGCAACTTCTTCCTCTCAACCACCCAGCATTCGACAAAACTCTCTCTCTCTCTCTTTCTCTCTCAATCCCTCTCTCCCATTCGCTTCCTTTTTCTCATCTCTCGATCTCCCGTGCACACGGGTGCAGAGCGCAGAAAGACACACTACCACCCGAGCACCGGCGAAAGAAGGCTAACGCAGACAAGAGAAGAGAAGCGAAACCCAGGCAGCCCGCAGCAGCCATCCTCCGGGCCGCTGCGCCGCGCCGCGCACACACGTGTCTGTGTGTGTGTGTGTGTATGTGTGTGCACCGGGCGACGTCGTCGAGTGAAAACGCGCGCGCGCGAGACGAAGGTCGACCAGAGAGGAGAGTATCGATCCTCCGGCAACGACCTTATGCACCGATATAATGTCCCGCGGGCCGCCGTGCGCTGCTGCTGCTGCTGCTGCCGCTGCCGCTGCAGTCCGCGCTTGCTCGCTCGCTCGCGGATATTATCCAGCGTGTGCTTGGATCAGAGAAAGAGAAAGAGAGAACGAGAGAGAGAGAGAGAGAGAGAGGTGGATGATGATGACCATTGTTGAGGAGGATGCTTGGTTCGAGGAGTTTGTTGGATGGTGTTGATTGTTTGGGTTGTGGATTTTCGAGCTAGGTTTCGAGAGGATTGAGAGATGAAGCAGGATTTGGTGTTATATACGGGTGAGAAATTTAGCTTAGAGGTTTATGAGAAGAGGCTATGTGTTACGTTAAGTGTGCTGGTCCGATAATCAAGAAATTAAATTAGCGAGTTTTGCGTTCAATTTCAATGTCTCGAAAGATTTTGATTCAATAACTTTTAAGTAAAGAAACCCCGATCTATCGCTTAAAAGCTCTAATAAAATAATTAGAAGTGTTCTTCTTTAAGGAATAAGCAATTGTAATTTTAATTCTGAAATTTCAGTCAAATATTGAAAATGAAAAATAATACTTTTCACCAGTGCAAAGCTCATGAAAAAATCTATAGAGACTATCGTTGATAAATTGTTCACACTTTTTGGTGTAGTTACATTAATTTAATGATTCATTTTTTAGCATCTGAGCTTGGTCTGAATAGCCTAATCTATACAATGTTTTTGTTGAAATTAAGAAATTTTTATTAACTATATGAAGAATATTTGTACAAGTATAATAAGCCCTGGTTAAACAAAGACTGTCTACACCACTTCGCGGAAATGACATCTTGAACTATGAAGAATAATATTGAATAAGTTACTAAAACAAAACATATGTGTGAATAGCAATATTTCCTATTTAAGTTTAAAAATTATGGATACAAATTTATTGTTTCTAAAGAATAAATAGAAACAATCTTTTGCAGAATGAATCACACTAGTTAACTCGATAGTTACTCAATGATAGGTGAATTTTTCATTAAAAATAATACATAGTACATTTTACACAGTATTTTTAGTGAAATATTTACTATCCATCTTTTATTTAGAAGTGGTGAAATTAAACTCGAAGCTTTAACGCACGTTGTTAATTAAAAAGAAATCCTTTTGATTCAAGAAAAATCTTCTTTTAATGGCCAACAAAGTCTTCTAGGACATTTTAGTTGAATCATACAATCGAACTGATTCTTTTTGAACTGATAAGAAAACTTTTTCGGTGCACAATAATTTTCCTCTCAACAATTTATTCAAGATTATTCTTGTTAGTTCAAGAGAACAATTCTCTCAGTGAATTATGTAGGCTCTACAATAATACTCAAAAGAATAGATTCTTACACTGATAGGCATATGAGGTATGCATTATGAATGTAAATAAAAAGTGATAAAGCACTAACAAATTTAATATATTATGGGGAATAAAACCATTTATTCGGATTAGTAAGAAATTATTGAATTAATCATGTTTAAATAGAAAGAGCATAATTTTAGTAGAAAAAGACGACTTAGGGTGTTAGCAGTCCAGAATAAATTTTGATATCGAAAATATCATTTTAACTCTACTGAAATGCATTTCAGGATTACCATAGGTATATAATATATATAAAGAATATTTCTTTTAAATAATGGGAATATTTTTATAATAATCTTGAATTATGACTATTTTATTGTTAGCCAGATTCTGCGAATATTAAAATTACGCGATTATAAAATTCAGCGTATAAATTACGAAATTTTAGATCTCAAGTTAATTAACAACACTTTCACCACTACGAAAGTATCATATAAATCTCCTACTGTGGGAATTAAATTAGTTCAGGTGTAGAGCCTAATAATTTGATACTTGAGAAAGTCGTAAAGTTGAGTAAAACAGTTTTATGCTTAGATATGAATTATATAACTATCTCGATACGTGGCTGCACAAGGAAATTTAAATTGTAAATGAACGAAACTTGCATCAAGTGACAAAAGCAGGGTAACAGTGTGTTGAATTTACTAAACAATCGCAAAATGTGAATTGAAAAGAGGTGTTGTTACTGGGCAAGTAAATGTTGCCCAAAGCCGGTTTTTTGTGAGTCGATGTCTCGAGTTTTTTAAGCCAAAACTTACAAAAGCCTTTGTCTTCCGTACTATGTAAATTATTACCAGACATTTTAATACCTTAAGAGGAGTTAAAAGGACGTGTGGATTAAGCGTACGTAACGTAAAAACAAGTAACAAAAAGGGTGAACATTTATTTTACTGATAGATGCAAAGATATTCCACCAGTATTTGTGAATTATTTAAATTACTAGAATAATTTATAAAACTCTTTTATAAAAAAATAAGACTTATATTTGCATTTTCCTTTATATTATATAAATATGCATAAAAATAAAAAAAATGAAAATTGAAAGGAAAAATCTAGAAAACGCTCTACGTTTCATTAAAATAGCTGAACATAACACAAAAAACGATATAATTCATAGGATCAAATGTATGGAATTTTATTGTTTAAGAGAAAATTACGATAATTTACAAAAATTGAAGCGCAACCTTTAAAAAAAACGTTCCTGATAAAGATCCAATTCCTGATAATTTTTTATATAAAGTGTTGCTTCAAAATTGTTAAAGATCCAATTCCTGATAATTTTGTATATAAAGTGTTGCTTCAAAATTGTTGCAATATATTTTTTTAAGTCTTCAGAGACGATGATTAATTAGTATAAAATCTGCATTGTAAGTCTAAAACAATCTTTAGTAACATTCACTTTTTCGAAACCAGCACTGATGAGGAATTACTCTTATAGCTAATCAGAAACTCGGTTCGTGTTGGTAATTGTTTCTCTAGTCTCACATTCTTCAAATGTAGTCAGTCAACATCAACGACATATCCTCACTAATTTGCCAATTAAAATTCCATCCCCGAGGGTACAATTCACTAAAACAAAAAGCTACCAAAATTTCACTTGGATCATTCACCCCAAATTGAACCATCCACACCAAGACTCCAGCTATACAAGCAACTGCGTATATCCAAAATTCGATTCAACTGTGTATCAACATAATCAATGTAAACCAACTGTATATCCAAAGTTCAATTCAACTGTGTATCAATGACACAATTAATATAAACCAACTGTGTATCGATAACTCGATCCAACTGTGCTTTAAAAGTACCCTTTCGCGAATCAAGCGCCAGGTGTACACACCGTGCAACGATCGCACCGCGCAGTATTATAATACCTCGGCCGCGCGCGAGTTTCGCTCGCGCTAGCTCCCGGCGTAAAACTGACGTTACACTACCGCTGCTGTTCTTGCCTGCCGCGCGCGTAGCACCACAGAGGCGCACAACGCTCGACACACACAAGCTCACTGTAACCATCTCTTCTCCTCCTCTCTGCCCTCCCGCGCGCCATATAGCCAGCCTCCCTTTTGCGCTCTTTTGCCCGGGTGCCGCGCCACCGTCGCGTCGCGCGCCAGACTGCGGCGCGGTGCGTCGGCCGGCTGACCTTGACACTGACATTGGCCAAACACCAGTGTAATGTGTGTCTGTGTGCGTGTGTGTGTGGAGGTGGCCCTATGCGCGCATCAGCCCGCCGGAGGACTGCCGATTATTACGCGGGCTGGTATATTGGATATGTGCGTATACCCTTTGAAAGTATGGAAAATGAAAGGGAACTGGTGAGGTTTGAAAGGGAAACGAGTTCATAGGTGAGCTGACAATTTTGGAGGAATGGGTGTAAGGTGGTCGAGCTCTGGATGATCTGTCATTTTTTAGGTGCTGCAGGGTTTGATTTGATGATTTTAGTTTTTTTTACATTATGAATCTATATTTTAGTTATTTTCTTGTAAAATTACTATGACATTTGAGGATTTCAGAGGAGAGCCGAAATTTTGCTACAATTATATTTAAGCTAGTCGAACTCTGAATGGCCAATTGCTTTTAAGATACTTCAGGGATTGATTTGTTGATTTCTTCTTTTTTTTACATGTAAATGTATATATTGAACATTTTATCCTTGCGGAACAACTGAATAGTCCTTGTCTTATCATACTCGAATAAATCTACTTACGAGACGAATCTAGACTCTGCGGAAAACAAATTTCAATCAGTATTTGGGGGGTGGTTTCAGATATACAAATATCTTTAGCAAATGAAATGCTCCTAAAGAATATACCTAAAAAAATTTAAGAGTGAAGACTACGTTAAATACATCAGAAATGGAACATAAATGTTTAAGTCATCACTGGAATTTTCTTTTTAAGATAAATTTTTCAAGCAAAAAATACTACCAATATAATTTTTTGGGAATATGTATGCTATAGGCTACAATAAACGTTAGATGGTTAATATTTTAGTTAACGTTCTCTGAAAGTTTCAGAACGATTCATTGATAATTGGTTTCACACACACACAGTTTAGATTTTCAAACTCGATAGGTGATTAACACCAATTTGTTCGGTACTAATTTTTAATAAACGAATTATAAATTAACTCCCCTCTGAGAAAACTTTTTGCTAAAACAGTTAACAGTGGTTGGTATTCTCATAAAAGCTTATTTATTGTAGTAAAATTGAAGTCGCCATTAATCTGAACCGAACTCATTTATTATTTTTAAAAGATTTACATAGTTATTCCAAAAAGTATTGAAAATGTCGATGCGACCATAATCGAGGTGAATAAAATTTGTTGTCATCTGAAATCATTTAATAAGTTCTATTATGCAGTGTAAAAGAAAACCGTATACAACAGCGACATTCAAAGTAAAATAAAAAAGCGTTTAATATAAAGAAGTGAAGTAAAGTGAAGTACATCCGATAATGTCTGTCTGATTAAAAGACAAAAACATACATCTAGTAGAAAAAGAAAAAAATGTTGATATAAAAGTGAATTTACTAGTTAAATTGAAGTACAGGGCGCACTGAAAAGAAGGACGAAGTAAAAGTCCCAGCAATTATCCTGTCGAGCTTCTCCAATTAAAGAACTTGTCTCGTTAATGTTTAACTTGAATTTCAATAGGATGTTCAAACACGAATCGCTTCGTATTTTTAGCATATAAAAGTGATTAACTTTTATGAGCTTTAACATTTTACAGAATTCAGGTAAAAATAGATTTAAAAGATCAGACACACGTTATATGCCTCTAAGATGTTATTAATCCCGTGTATAATATAAAAATTTGTAAATTGCTAAAGAATGCATTTAAATGTTGGATCATCAATTTAATAACTATATATGTAGAAACTTACAAGGAGAGTTCACAACCTGCGGAAAATGTTTTTCGATGAGGCTTTGGGAAGTGGTTTCTGGTACCTAAAAATGATGCCTATCACCCGTAGTTTTGTCTTCAGTAAAACATTTCAGTAAAAAATGGTACCTTCATATCATAACTCTGCAAGTTAATTTTCCAGAGAAATTATGTAATTAAATAAAAATGTTGACTAAAAGAGCATTAATTTAAGCTTTGTTTCATATAAACATATTATTCTATTGCAAAGTTATGAACAATCACAACTGATGACGAAAAATTAATGGAAAACTACTTAATTTAAAAAGCTGGAAATCCTCAAATTTGTATGCATTTTTCGTCATCATTATTGGTTGTTCATAACTTTGCAGCAGAATAATATTTTTATATGAAACAAAGCTCAAATTAAAGCTCTTCTGGTCAAATTTTTTATCTTATTATATTATTTCTCTATTTAACTTGCAGTTATGATTCAAAGTACAGGTATCATTTATACTAAAATAACGCTTGTTAGTTGTAGCTATTCGTGATCATGATATGTTGTTTGTGCTGGAGTAGTTTACATAGGTTTCAAAGATTATAATATCTATAATTTTATATATGCAATATATACACGTGTATCACAAAAAATGTCGTTAACTTTTTATATGAAAGTATATATAGAATGAAGCCCAAAATAGTACATTATGTAACAAGGGACTAAAGTCGAAAAATATTCCAGTACTGCATACAGAACTTTATATCCGATTTAACCGTAATGGCCACTTCTTTTACATGAAAAGCGAGATAAAAGTAACGTATAATTCCCTCTTATCTACTTTATTAAGTGGCTTTGTACTTTATAAAGTGGCCACAATTTAGTCGTAAATAAAGTTCTATATGCAATACGGGAATAATCCTTGGCATTTTTCCCTTGTTGCATAATGTAACTATTATTCCCGCATTGTATATAGAACTTGAAAAGTGGAACTCAAAGAAATATAAATAAATAGCTCAAAATTAAAACAAATAAAAGAAACTGAAAACTGGCCATGCATTTGCGAGAAAAAACTAAAATTTTATTCCCGGGAAAGAGTAAATTTGAGGGAGAAAAGTAGATAACAGGATAGCAAATGCTACTTTTGTCCCGCTTTTCATGGTCAATAAAGTGGCCATTACGGTTGATCCAGCAATAAAGGGATTTTTCGACTTTCAGCGAACGTCCAGAACAAAATATTTACGGTCCAAAAATATTAAGGTGATGCTAAAGTCACTTGTCACCGACAAATATGAGGAACCACTTTTCTCATTTAATTTTCAATTTTTAGTAAATATCTTTATGAAACGTTATTGTCCTAATCAAAACCAACAACTTTTCAGAGAGATATTTTCTCAAAATTGAAAATTGAATAAAATAAGTGATTCCTAGTATTTTACGGTGACAGGGGGTTTAGCATCGCCTTAAAGAGACCATTTTTAATAAGTCATTCGCACATGCGTATTTGGGGATAAATAAATAGTCGGAAAGATAAAATTGTATAAAAGTAATATTCGGAAAGATATTATATGGAAAATGGAAAATTCTGTAAAGTTAAATTTGTAAAGAAAAAAATTCGAAAAATATTAGTATTGAATATAGAAATATTGAAAGACCAAAGTATAGAAAAAAAAATCGAAAAGGAAAAATATGGAAAATAAAAATTTGTAGAGCCAAAATATTGAAAATCAATAATTTTATAGGTTATAATATTAAAAATTTTATATGCAACCCGCTAACTTGGTAAGGGCAGTCATACCCGTATATGGGTGATTGTCAAAAAGTTGGCTCATTTTAAAAGTATGATTTTCAAAAAAATGAAGTCTTTGAAACCGAAAATAAAAAATATGATGTAATAATATTAATCATATAAATAATAAAAATTAAAATGGGCGAGATCAAAAAACACTTTTATGTAGTTAAAAAAATATTACAATGTTGAAAGTTTCTTATAATCAATTCTTTTAAATTACAAATTTATAGTGTATAACTTTCATTTAATATTGTTTGATATATATTATCTTGCATGAAGTATCTCTTGTTTAGCAGAAATTAAAAATTTCATCACTTATTACAGAATATGAACGTTTATGATATACGCTTAAATAGGTTAAAATGTTGTTTATTTACTTATTTGTCGTATTCGATGCTGTCGCCTTCGATTATTTTAGCACATTTAACGTAAACATTGGACGGACAAGACATTTGTACCGTACATATTTTTTTAGTAGTTTATTTATTTAAATGCACCAGATGAAAGAAGTAATTCCTCTGTCCTTTTAAACGACAAATTCGATTTAAATATTTATTTTTCAAACTGAATGCTCCGTTAAAGAATTTTCGCTGGACAGACAAGACATATAATAAAGGTACGGTAGAAGAAGTGCAACATTAACTAATTATTTCTAGAAAACAATACTAATAAATAAGTATATGTAAACTTTTTTTACAAAATGTATATAAGAGTTACAAGAATGAATGGGTTGCATTTTAATTTGTGAATATTTTAATACAACTTTCTTTGAATAAAGCCCTTGGGACGGACAAGACATCGAAACTAGGGAACACATTTCGAAACGACCATACATAAACAGAATACACGCATTAAAAGGACGCGCATCATTTTTGGATTAACTAAGACTTACATTAACCCTCTGTGTAATTTTTTTTTGTTAAAATTTAGTGTATTACTAAATTTTATGGTATATTCGGATGAAATTAAGGCTTGGGACATGGGACGGACAAGACATTTTGCATAGTTTTTTATTTTTTACTCAGAATAGAAAATACTTGATATTCTAAAAATTTTGCAGATTCTTGCTTACGATAGTCAGGTTGAAGTACTATTTTTTTGAGTTTCATATAAAGCCCTGTTATCTTGTAAAACAGGAGGGACAAGAATTGTTCAACTTTATGACAAACACCCATATTAAAAAAAGACAAATTAACATTTTTCTATATTTTAATCTATCAAATTATTGATTTTCAATATTTTGGCTCCACGAATATTTATTTTCCATATTTTTACCCTTACGAATTCTTTTTCTATACTTTGGACTTTCAATATTTCTATATTGAATACTAATATTTTCCGAATTTTTTTCTTTCCAAATTTAACTTTATAGAATTGTCCATTTTCTATAAAATATCTTTCTGAATTTTACTTTTATACAATTTTATCTTTCCGAATATTTAACTACCCCCAAGTAAACAACATACTATTAAAGTAAATTACAAATTTTCTAACGATTTCATAAAAAATGGTTTCAAACCATTTTAATGCCCCTTTCGATTAATTAAACTCATTTTAAAACTTAAAATCCTGAAAAAAGTGGTTTTGATCACTTGAAACATTACACCAAAAATCATGAAGATAGCTTTTAAAGTTCATATTTAGCCTTGATGAACTTTGAACCTAATTATTTCAAAAAATCTGAAAAATCACATATATTATACATACCAAGACGAACAATTTTACCGAAGAAATAGAAAAAGAAAATTTGTTTGATCTCGATTTTCCCAGAGAATCACCAAATATATATATATATATATATATATATATATATATATATATATATATATATAAGGAGCACAAAATATATGCAATTGTAAAATAATATAGATTTAGAAAATGTAATTTTTATAAGATTAAGTTGACATCTCATCGGGCCTTGAAATTTGTGAATGAACGCATATAATTGTCTCTTAATATATATTATATATATATATATATATATATATATATCAAAGACCGTGCATAAAATATCTCATAAACTAGCTACTACATCAATCGTTCTGTAATTTGTTTATGTTTATTTAAAAATCAATACGTTCATTTTCAATAACCGTTATTTATTACCTAAAATTTTAAAAGTTCTTTGATTAAGGTAAGGATACACCGATTTAAATGAAAATCGATTTTTTGTGTTTCACCTGAAATTAAAGCTTTTACTCTTAGGTCATAAGAGTCTATTGTCTATTGTCTACCTATTGTAGTGTTTTTTTAATGTAATAATGCTTTTGAATTTTAAAGTGATTTTTATTAGCGTAGTATAAACATCTGTATTTTAATATTTACGCGTAGTTTTATGTTTTTTGTTCACAAAAGTTATTGATTTAGATGCAAAAATTTTAGAAACAGACGTAACTCCATATTAGAAACTGGCCTAGTTCAGTTATGATACAGAGATTATTTATTTATAAATGTATATAAAATATAACAAGATTTAAATATGTTTTCTCTTTTTATCAAAAGTGCTGTTTTCTCAGAACTCATATTCAATAAACAATTGGCGTCAAGATTCACAATGAATTAAGCTGAAAATTTTAATGGATATGTTAAGAAATTATTATAATAATTGAATTATTTAAAATAATATGCTATTTTTAGCTTTTCTTGTTTTGAAAACTCTCATATTTATTAAGTACAGGGCCTGCGGCGGCTCAGTCGGTAGAGTGTCGGATTCCCACGCCGGTGACCCGGGTTCGAATCCTAGTCTCTGCCGATTGATACAAGCACCTCTGTAAAAATTACATGTGCTTTGTTTACAAACACACCGCAGACCCCCGTCGTCGATTAGCACCACATGGAAGCACAAACATGGCGACGTTAAATAATAATAAAAAAAAAAAAAAAAAATTTATTAAGTACAGTGATAATAGATACGGTGATGGATTTTTATTTAATTTAGCATACAAAATTTTCGGAGTTGATTTGTCCAGAGACTTAATGCACAAGTCTCTTTTGTAAATCAGTTGTGTTTAATGTGCTTTAATTAAATTTTATTAGTAATTTCAAATTTTATGGACAATTATATTTTTATATAAGAAATTAATGAAAATAATTGTTATACCATAAATCAAAGAATTTTAAAAAATTTTGTAAATCCGTATACCCTTACCTTGTGCACGTGATAATTTACTAATGAAATCTTTTCGATTTTTTTATATTTTAGTATAACCTATTTTCAAATAGTAGATTGACTGCAAAGTACATTTCCAGAAAGTTATTTCCGGATATTGGTTGAAACTCAGTTATAAATAAATATTTGTACAGAAATAAATTACTCAATTATCCTAAAATACTCTTTGAAATAAAAAAGAGAAACGTATAATTGTATGTTGATACGCTGAACACCTTTTTCATAAATTAAACTATTATACTAGTTCAAGCTGCAGTATCAACGCCAAAGTTTAAGACAAATGCAAGCGCACACTGCACTTAAATGTAATTCTTCATGAAACAACTTACTCAGCAAATACTCAATACATAAATGTATCAATACAAATCCCACGCATCGTTAAAAAAAGGCCAACAAAATAAAAAAATTCCCAAAACTCAGCGCAACATTCTTATTCATACCCCTTACACCCCATCCCACCTATACAGAACGATGACAAAGTATATCGTTTGCACCGCGAAAAGTAAGACAACGACGACGGCGACGACGACGGGGAGGAGTAGGACGCGCGAGGGGGATTCCCCCCCTTTTTTCTTCCTTTTTTCATCGCTCGCTCGCGAGGAACAGGTTTTGCGCGCATCAGGCCAGCAGCAGTAGCGTCGCGTCGCGCTTTGGCCGAGAGAGACTACGGCGGCGACCGAGCTATGCGCGCGCGCGCGTGCGACCGGATCGTTAAAAACGCCCTGGCGATGCCGGGAAAAAGGAGCACGCGGCGTGCCTGTAGAGCGAGAGAAAGAGAGATGGGCCCGTGTGCACCTGCAGGTATGGGTACTTACTGCGCGCAGGAAAAAGCAAAAGCGCGAGCCGCGCGATCGAGAGTATACGCGACTAGACTGCGGGATTTTGGCGCGAGAGGTGATCAAGGTGATTTGGGATGACTTTTTAGAAAGGTGTGTACAGTGGAACCTCGGGCACTGATACGAGTTGGGACCGAAAGTTTTGGGCAGTGATAATAAGGGTAATTTATGATAGGAGGATATGAATAGAAGCACCGCCGTCCTTAATGACCTAGTTTGTCTAAAATCGTAAGATCCTTCGTCACATATATGACAGCATTACTTAAGGTGATGTTAAACCCCATGTTATTGGTAAATACGAGGAACCACTTTTTTATTCATTTTTCAATTAAAAAAAAATATCTCTAGTAAAAGTGGTTCTTTTTGGTTGGAACAACAACTTTTCATAGAGATATTTACTCAAAATTGAAAATGAAATAAGAAAAGTGGAACCTTGTATTTGTCGGTAACAGGTAGCTTTAGCATCACTGCTGGAGATTTATCACTGCCCGAATAATCACTGCCCGTGGTTTGACTGTACTTTGAAGTCCTAGTAGGTCCTTCAGGACGCATACATTTTATTTTACTTTTCCTTAAATTTGTATGTGGTGAACTTAAAATTATGCAAATTACCATGTCTATCAGGTCAGAGTTGACCATTTCGGATATAATGATGAGGGAAAAAGTTAGTTTTGATCACATAGAAGCTGAGGAAATTAAACAAATTAAAAAAAAAATTTATTGAACACATCCTAATCCTAAGGCACAACAACCACTCCTGAATTTTTTCAGAATTTTTCGTCAAAGTTTTCTATACGTGGGATTCTGAAGGTTGTAGGTGAATTGATGATGTAAAATCAAAAATTAGGAAATATTAATACGAGGAAGTCAAATAAGAGTTTTATGATATGATATATTTTATCCTTTTATTTCAATATTATGAACTGAGAAAAATAATCTCTATACCTACAGTGCGTCTCATAACTATAGAAACACCAGAAATTTCCACGTTTAAATGTGTGTATTATATCTTTTTTTAAGAAACCTGTAACTTTGGAAGCAAAAATCCGAGGATAATTTTACAAAAAGAAAATGTATTATCTACTAGAATATTTCTTTCACATCAACATTAAAGAAGTTATCATTGTTTCGTAACTAATAGAAGCACTTTCAATTTTTAGATTCATTTAAATCAATGTAAATTTTGTATCTAGTCTTCAAATTTTTTTTAAACAATCCGTAAATTTGTCATAACTTAATGTAAAAAAAATTTGGTAACGTTTTAAAGAGAATAAAATTTTCATTCATTTGCTTTTTTAAAATTATCCTTGGATTTTTGCTTCCAACGTTACTGGTTTTTTAAAAGAAATGTATAATAAACACATTTAAACGTGAAAATTTCTGTTATTTATATAGTTATGAGACGCACTGTATATGAAAGGAAATATCCTCACTTACTCATTAATGTCTAGGTTAACCCCTACCTAGAAATACGAAAATTGGGAAGTATATTCCTTCCATTACGTAAGAGCAGATTTTTCAATTCCTAAGTTCTTAATTTCTCTAAAAATGTCTATAAAGGAAGAAAAAGCTCCTGAAAGTAAATAATCGAAGACAAACCGAAACCATTGGATCTACAACATGAAATTTAAAACATAACATATAACTTTAATGCTATGTCATATAAACAGGTACATAAAAAGGAATTTTTGAAAATCAACATCGACCTTATTGAAAACAATTAGAATAATGAACATTCATAAAATACAAATTTTATATACAAATTTTGTTGCTTGGTTATATTATAATAAAGAGATATACTTACATTATAATAAAAATATAGCATTTCTTTGAATATTTGCAAAAATCTCAAAAACTAATATCACGGGAAAAACCACGACGAGGAATCTTATTATTCTCTTATTGAACAAAGTGTAATATTTTGAAACTTTCAAATCTACTAATTCTAGAATAAAGCTATTAAATAAAGTCTATAAAAGCAATTCAAAAGAATCAATAAAATGATACACAAATTAAGTTCCGACACGGCAGGTGAAAAGACGAAGTGTATCGTGACCACAATACTTAAACAACGACGTGCAACCAACAGTAGAAACCCGCAGACGCATAAAAAACATATCGATCGGGCAGGAATTCGACCTCTACATTTTGCAAATTCCTTTTCATTTCAATTCCCTGTCAAACATAAAGCTCCAAAAATCGAATCTTTACCTGAAAATTCGATTATGAGGAATATCATCATTTTTATAACCGTTTCTCTTTTAATTTAAAATTATTCTGTTTTTCTGGAAAATCATCCGAAAAAAGCTTTCTAAAGAATTGCGAAGGGAATTTTAAATTAAGAACAAAAGAAGTGTCCAAGCAATTTCCCCGTCTGAAGTTCTCACTCCACCTCGAAGCAGAAGAAGTCCAAGAAGTCGAAGAAGTCGAAGAAGACGAAGTAGACGAGGAAGAAGAAGGAAGCACCAGAAACTGCCTCCGCCGAGGCCTCCGCAATATACCTGGCGAGCCCGGCGACTGCGAGAAAGAGAGCGACAAAGAGCGAAGCTACAACTATACACGAAGGAGACGGCTAGACGGAAAAGAGGAGCAGCAGCGTTATACGCGAAGTACAGCAGAAAGGGCTTGACTTTCGCTTTCTCTCGCGTGTGTAGAGCAGTGCGGAGCGCACGCAGTCGACGACGCGCAGCGCGGGGGCAGGCAGACCGGCCACCCCGTGCGCTCTCTCTCTCTCTCTCTCTCTCTCTCTCTCTCTCTCTCTCTCTCTCTCTCTCTCTCTCTCTCTCGCACCCGATCAATATAGCGTCGCGCCGGCTACGACGTGCGGAGATGCGATTGCAGCACACACGCATACGTGAGCACCGCGCGTGCACGTGCGTGAGGTAGGGGGGGGAGAGGCGGAAGGCTACTTACCCTTGCTCGGCAAGCAGACTGCAGGGAGATTGGGGTTGGGTTGGATCACTGCGTCGTTGGAGGATATTATTTTCTTTTTCCTCTTTTTTTTTTCGGTAGTTAAAGAGATTTGATGTCTGTGTTTTGAATGGATTTACAGCTGTCGGAGACGTGACTCGTAGAGACGGTGGAGATGATTTTGGTTTTGGGATTTGGTTTTTTTATATTGATTTTTTATCATTTTGTTGTTGTAGGTTTTATGTTAAGATGACATTTTTTGCTTTTTTAATTTACAGTATGGGAAAAATTCAAGACTGGTCTGTATGTTAAGCGGGTTTACAGCTGTCGATATTATAACTCATAGTCACGGAAAAATTGATTTTGGATTAGAGATTAGATTTTAATTTGGCTTGTTAATGTCTTTAAAAAATGTTTAGATTTATTTACTGTATAATGTTTAGTTTTTATTTTATTATATAATATTTTTTTTTAATTTCATGTACTAGACGAATTTACTAGCTCTTTTTAGATTAACTAATGAAACAAATTACATGGCTCCTTTTAAAATTCTCTTAATCTGATAATTTAATAATATTTAGTAGTTATAATGATTGAAAATAAAGTGTTTCTAATAATTTTGAATGAATAAAAAGATATTTAACAATATTTATTATAAAAATAGTGTTTTAATATTAGTCAAATTTGCGTTTATATTAATAATACATTTAAATGAATAATAAATGTTTCAATAATTTTTGGATATAAAATTTACAAAGTATTACAGTACATAAAACTAGGAAAGAAGTAAACCAAATTATGTTATATTATTTTGCATTGGGCAGAATTTTAACACAGCAAACATTGTAATATTGCACAAAATTGTATAATTGAATTAAATTATATTTTTTCATTTCACTCAGCTACATGTAGGATCTCCAGAACAAGACTGCATCTTAAAATTCTATATTTTTGTAAAGAAAAGCAAGCAACACAAATTTTTGTGTAATAAAATCTTATAATTTGAATTTTATACTATAAATCTTTTTACTTGAATATTATACTGTAAATCTTTTTACTTGAATTTTATTACTGTGATATAGATTCCCTGCCTTTTTAATTAATTTTTTAAATATATAAGGGACTTTTATCTTTGCAATGAACTATTTT
The DNA here is from genome assembly GCA_949152435.1 of Gastracanthus pulcherrimus. Taxonomy (NCBI): domain Eukaryota; kingdom Metazoa; phylum Arthropoda; class Insecta; order Hymenoptera; family Pteromalidae; genus Gastracanthus; species Gastracanthus pulcherrimus. The sequence continues at coordinate 29,878,478 of OX424574.1, read as the reverse complement.
GTGTATAAAATCAAGAAAACAAATTTTGAGTTGCATTAGTTTAGTCCTCGGGACGAGATGTATAATTTAAAATGCACTAATAGTTTGTAGTACTTTCATAGCATTTTTATAGTAATATATCATAAAACTACCTTCTTTATTTGGAAATTTAACGTATATTATTTTAGATTGAATTTTCGACATATCATAGAGGATTTTAATATAAGAGTTAAAGTGCAATGAATATACAATTATATTGTTAATGACTATTTGTCAATTATTACACTTTCCTAAATAAATTTGATTTTCTAAAGTAATCGCGCATAAATACTTTAAAAATAAGGAAAAGTCATTTAAGTCGACTACTTTTATTTATCTACTATTTAAAGACTACTAACAAAACAGCGCTACTGCGCGCGCTTTTTATCCCTTTTTTCTCGTATTTGTTTTATCACCAACAAAAGAGCTGAATAATTTCGGTATCATGGTTACATTGAAATTTTAAGAAAAGATTATATATCTACTTTTTAAAAACTACTAACAAAACAGCGCTAATGTGCGCGCGTTTTATTCCTTTTTTCTCGTATTTGTTTAATCACCGACAAAAGTGCTGAATCATTTCGGTATCGTGGTCACATTGAAATTTTAAGAAAAAACTCTATGAAATAAAAAATTCCTTACCTGATGGTTCACTGATGCTGCAAGATGCTTTAAGCTATCTGCGTAGTTTTTTAAAACTGTATCAGTTGTCATGCAGCTTACTCGGAATTCGTAAAACATGTCCAATTTGTACACACACCTCTGACATATATTTTTTGGTAAAGCGTCTTCTTTTGTTATCTGTAATAACAATATCAAAAACAGTTATAATTATTGACTTAAAACTCAGAATACAAACATTCAAATAGAAAAGATGCAAGCTGGCAAGCTATTTATTTAAAAAAATGCATTCCTTGATTATTCACGTTTACAATCGATAAATCTAAGACTTAAATATTGTTTAGTCTTCACAGTTTCTATATACACATATATATTATCTCGCGTGAAGCGCATCAAAACATCCGGCGCGCAAATAATGAGACTGACTCTCTCTCTCGGCTCGACTCACCACCGCTGGTATGCAGGAGCGTATTTTGAACAGCAACTGCCTCTGCTCTCCCTCCTTATCGAATATCTGCATCTGATGGCTGCTCTTGAGCGAACAGAGCCTGCAGAGCTCGGCAAAGTTAAAGTCCTCGTTCATTGCCATCGTCTCAGCCCCCTTTCGAAAAACCCAAACAACAGTCCCGATCTCCTCTCCCCCTCCGTCACCTTTTGAGGTTATGATGCACGCTTTTGCCCGGCTAGCCGTGGAACCTGCGGAAGCCGCGATCCAGGACGTGGCTAGCGTCCAGAACGACCGGAACGCCCTACGGCTCACGACTCCGCGGAGTCAGAGGTGCATAGTTGCGCGTGCGAACGGTGCGGTCGGAGGTTGACCAAAAAAAAAATTCGTATCAGGTGTTGGGGGGGTTTTACACGAGTGAGCGACTGTAACGCAGCCATTACTGGCCTTTCGCTTGTCGTCCTTCGTCAATCATACCTAACACCACCGTGCACTCTTGCCTTGCACATGCCCAACAGCCCTGTGGTCGGACACCTGGCGTCCGCCGGCTCAACTAGGCGACGATGTTCTTTCGATGGTTAGGTAGGTCATCGCCTTTCTCGACAATCTCGACGAGGGATGTTTCTGTACAACCGCCGATAGGTAATTCTGATCCATAACATGAAAATTGTAATAGTATTTAATTTCATCTTTATTTTGTTAAATGCCTTAATAAAAAGAACTTGAAAATATCTTTTATTAAATGAAATTATAATTCTTTTCAAAGCTTTTTTCAGTAAAGTTGTACTAAAAAAGAGAATAGTTTTATTCAAATACTCATAAATAATTTTACTTTTAATATAACTCATAATAAAAATGTGCAATCCCAAAAATTATTTAAAAACTTTTGGATATTCATTAATAAGAATCAGAGCCATTTAACTCTACAATAAATTAGAAAATTCAGTATTCATTTAAATTCAGATTCATTAAAAATTTTTTTATTAAAATTTTAATACAATATATTTTTTTGCAGACAAATCTGCAAGCAGAAACGTTTGAGAAATAGAAAATACCTTTATGGAAAAGATTCCCTGCAAATTTTTTGCAAGATTCTCTGCAGAATTTTCAAAATTGGCAGGTTTTTCGACAGCTTTTCTACACGTTTCTCGACAAGTAATATATTCTGTACCTGCACACTGGGAAAACTTCATATTGATATCGTAAATTTTACGATATGAATATCCTCAAAATCGTAAAATCATAAAGTATTTGAACAATTTATGCAAAAATGAATAATTTTCAAAAAAAAATTTTTAACAATTTTTTGCAATATCAGTATTGTTATATTTTACGATCGATATGAGTTTTTTAATGGAGATTGATCTGCACGTCAAATTTCGGAAAAGAAATATGCAGAAGTATCTGTAGACTTTGTTCATAAGGGATATTTTCTTCATTTCAATGAAATTTTAAGAAACTACACCTACAAATTTGTGTAATAGTTTTATTTTAATTTACTTGGTTTGCCAAAGTACTTATACAACTAAAATGCACTACTGTCGCGACGAAAACTGATCTGAAGAAAGCACAAAATAATTGCCAAAATTTAAGATATTGTTACAAATTGTCACATAGTTTTTGCAATAGTAGCATTAACGTAAGATGGATGCAAGTAATGTGGTCAACCTGATACTTTAGTTACCAGTATGAAGTTACCGTGATTTGGAGCTTTGTAAGCTAAAGAAATTAATTGATATATAAACCGCTTATGAATTTTTGAATACTTTCACATATGTTTATATAACCAAACATGAAAGTTTTTTGAAATATGTTTGCGCACTATACCGTATATATATTGATATACAGCGAAAAATTCATGTTCTTATTTATTCAAAATGCGGTGTATTGCCAATGTTCCTGGTGCATACAGAATTTTGTAAATTTTATAAAGAAAAACAAAAAATCGAAAAACCGTTTAAAAACCAAAATTAATCCGAAAATCTAAAAAAATTATTATTATGCGCACTTCGAGTAAAAGACACAAACAAAATGAGCCCTGATACATTAAATTTGACCGTGTCATACTCGAGATATCGATGTATACATACACACACACATACGCATACACATACACACATACACATACTCTCACACACGCGCGCGCGCACACACACATACACACATACATGCATACGCACACATATCCACACAGACTTTTTCTAAAAATAGTGTATTTAAACTCCTAATCTCTCAAAACATGTTTCTAACATGTTTTTAACAAAACTATTTTTTTTACTATCACAAAGCAAAAGCTTCTTTGAGGAAGCAAAAAGTTTTGCTAAAAACATATTAGAAACATGTATTGAGGCTTAATAAATCAAAATACAGTATTTTCAGAAAATGTCTGTACAGATATGTGTGTGTGTATGGACGTAGATCAGCATTACTCTGCACATACATGGTAAACTTAATGTTTTAGGACTCTTTTTTTTTGTTTTTCTCAAATCATCATCCGAGTCTGAAAAAGCCCTTGCCACCCGTGTTACACACCGTATTTTCTTTAACAAATGTGCGAATAGGGCTTTATTCGTGCACGCAAAGGGGATGGGAAATGGGCATTTCGAGTCGTCTGCTAGACATAAGAAGAAAACAAAAAAAATTTTAAAATTCGAAATTTAAAAAAAAAATTTAACATATTGAAAAAAAAAAATATTTTGAAAAAATTCTAATTTTGAAAAAAAATTCAAATATTGAAAAAAGAATCAAAATTTTGAAAGAAATTTACTTTATGAACATAATAAGATTTTGGTTAAATTTTGAAATAATTTTCAGAGCATTTCAGGATCGTGAGGTAAGGTACATTCCCTCCCGCTCCGGCCAAGACGCTCGGAATGCCCAATGTTCCATTCGTTTTGCAAGCATGGAAAAGGACCTTTTTTATGCACGTGTTGAGAAAAAAAACTTATATTATTTGCAACATTATGATTGATTTCTATCTGATAAATAACTCAGAATGGTGCTACAGAATGTCCTGGTAGAAAAACCAAACAAAATTAAGAATGAATGTGAATGAAATCATGAACCAATTCGTGAAGGATTTTGGAAACGAAAATTAAAAACCAGTTCTGCCGAATCCTTTTACGGAGGGAAGCTACCTTGAATGCATAAAAACATAGGAATTTTTGACGAATTTTTTACACTAAAACAACGAAGTAGATAGAAAATTTTTATACACAAATATTGAATATTACAACAATTTTGTTCTTTAATATTGTTTTCGCAAAATGGCGGTGCCTAAAGCCGTAACGCGGCGGGTATGCAAAAGCCAATTCACAAATAATCTGCGTTGCGCGAATCTCAGACTTGATGTGCCCAAAAACAAAAAACAAATTGTTTTCTTAATCTACATCATAAAAACTCTAGAAGTACATAGGATTAGTTCGAAATTTTCACTTTTAAGAAAATGACGAAGATTTGAAGAAGAATATCTATTTTCAGCAGATAAATACGAATAAAATAAGAGAAAAACATTTTCAGACAATCGTAGAAATCCTACGTACTTCTGTAAATTAGTATCGTTGGAAAATTCTCTGAAAATAAGTTAATTGTTTTAACAGTTTCTTAGATCCTCGAAACGTAAAATGGCGAGTCGATTTTTGCATATAATACTCATCGCACAACAGCAATAATCATCGCCATTTTGCTAAAATCATAAATAAATTTTTATTTTATAATCTTTAATACTTGTGTAATATATGCCTATAAAAAGATTTTCTATCTACTTCGCTGTTTTAGTGTAAAAAAGTCGTTAAAAATTCATATGATTTTCATGCATCTCCGGTGGTTTATCCCCTTAAAAGTTTCTTGACTATTTTTTTTTACGAAATTTTATGTTTTGGACATTCTACGGCTGATATTTTAGACCAATTGTATATTATTATACATAAAACCCTGCTTTTTCATATAAAAGTATATAAATATAAGTGTCTTAGATATCTGGACAATAAATCTGCTAGTTACGGTGGAATTTACATTATTTCATAATAGATATTATTTCATCATAGAATCCTAAGGCAATAAACAAAGAAACGCAGTAATCATTATATTCACAACGATGAATAAAGCTGAAAATCGATCAATGAAATTGGGAATAAAGCGGATGTAAATAAAACAATGTCATGAAGTGATAAAGCGAATAGTAGACTAACTTAAATAAATTTGATGATTGCGATATTATGACAAATGATAAGTACGATGACTGGATACATTTGTTGGATAAAAATCAGTCGTCTACCGGACATAAGAAGAAAACGGCAAAATTTTTAAAATTTCGAAGTTTCAAAAAATAATGTAACATTTTGAAGAAAAATCAATACTTTAAAAAAAATTCAAATTTTTAAAAAAATTCACATATTAAAAAAAGAAATAATATTTTTAAAAAGAATCAAACTTTTGAAAAAAATTTATATTTTGAACAAAATAAAATTTTGGCTAATTTTTGAACTAATCTTCAGATCTTTTCAGGAGCATGAGGTAATATATATTCCCTCCCGCTCAATAAATCTGCTAGTTACGGTGGAATTTACATTATTTCATAATAGAATCCTAAGGCAATAAACAAAGAAACACAGCAATCAGTATATTCACATCGATAAATAATGCTGAAAATCGATCAATGAAATTGGGAATAAAGCGGATGTAAATAAAATAATGTCATGAAATGATAAAGCGAATAGTATACTAACTTACATAAATTTGATAATTGCGATATTATGAAAAATGACAAGTGCGATGACTGGATACATTTGTTGGATAAAAATCACTGGACGCGTTGATACATGAAGGACGGATGATTAAAATCATCAAACGCCTTGTCACTGTAGCTGGAATTCTCTTAATTCTAAACGTTTTACAATTGATACTATTAACAAGAAAAAGAGATATGAAGCTGCACATGGGAATAATAAATGTGAAAGCGTATTAGATCATTTTCTATGCTACGAATTAACTGACAATTGTAATTTAATTATCAAGTAATTATTTTTATAGCACACTAACCTCAAAATGCCAACTTTATTGTCGATTTTGAGGTTGTTGTGCTATAAAATATCGTACGAGACTGTTGTGGGAGGTGTTTTTCTACCTTGCTCGATTTTCTCACTCGCTTCGCTCGTGCGAAAACCCTCGAGCAAGGTAGAAAACCATCTCCCACAACAGTGTCATAATATACTATTATTCACGAATTAATTATAATAGCCACTTCATTGACCTGCAAAGCAAGACTAAAGTAGCTTTTTATTCCCTCATATATTTTACTCCCGCATTTGCGGAAATAATAGTACATTATGTAACAAGGGAATAAAGTCGTTCATCATTCCCATGGGTGGGTTTAGTACCCGAGCGAAGCGAGGGCAGTAATCATCCGAGGGAATGATTGACTTTACTCCCGTGTTGCATATAGAACTTTATTCATGACTTTACTGTAGCCACTTCGTTGACTTGAAAAGTGGGACCCACAAAAAGAAGCAAAAATTGAGAAAAATTAAAAAAAAAAGAGAATTTGATATGCTGGAGTGGAGTTAACTTTTTTCCCACAGTCGCGGGAAAAAGTATATAAGGGAATAAAAAGCTACTTTAGTCCCGCTTTTCAGGGCAAAAAGTGGTTATTTTAGTTAAGTCGTTCACCAGACCTACGAAATAAAAGGAATCGAAATCGACATTTTAAATTTTTTCTAAATTTTAAATCCTTTTCAAAATTTTGAATTTTTTTCAAATTTTGAATTTTTTTCAAAATTTATAATTTTTTTGCCCAAACTCAAAATGCACAATTCTCTCTCCTACTCACAGACATAAAAAGGGCCTTTCATGCCCTTGTTAAAAAAAAATACTGTATGTAACAAGCTACGACTCGCTTCGGTCGGGCAGTAAACCCACCCGCGGGAATAATCTACGACTTTAGTTCCTTGTTGCATAATGTGCTATTATTCCCGACTTAACTATAATGGTCACTTTATTGATCTGACAAGTGGGACAAAAGTGACGTGTTATATATTGCTATTTCCATTGGTACCACTCTTCAAATCAATAAAGTAACCACAGTTAATTAAGTTCTATATGCATAGAGGAATAAAATCGACGATTCTCTAGTGGCATAATCTACTATTAATTGACATTTCAAATATAATTTAAATGTAATTATCAATAAAATTTTAATTGATTATGATTTTTCATTAAAAAAAAAACAGAACAATTGAGCTCTGAAAAATTAATTTTCACCGTTTGCATTCAGAGTAATGCTAATATACATCCAGACATATGCACACACACGCATGCCCACACATACCCGCACACATGCACGCACACACACACACACACAGTAGTGTATGCGTGTGTGAGTAAGTGCGTGCGGAAGTTTGGGTTGTGCATGTGTGTTAGCATATATCTCAAAATATGCGGTCTAATTTATTTTTTAATGCTCATTTTCTTTGCATTTTTCAAGTTGATGCTGTTACGTCTCCGTATATTATGAATGCGTGAACGTATACATTCATGCGACGGTTGTCGAAACCGCGTTTTCATAATTATTTTTTTTTTCTCTTTCTTTCTCGGTCCTCTCTTTTCCTCTTTTCATACAAAAGCATGCTTGTCTCGACTTTGAGAGGGTTCGACAGCTGCAAGCCAACAGAGAACCCTGTTCCCAGGGTCAAGACGAGTAATCTGTGTGGTGCATACTCAAAACTCTACGGATCCGATAAGCAATTCGAGACCGAGGGTTGAGAGTAATAAAACAGCACGTGTACGAACTGATAGAAAGGCGGTCCCGGAAAAGCGTCTCGAGTCGGCGACAGAGTTATCATAAAAAAATAAGCTTGGCAGATGACTAGGGGCCTTCTGCTCCCTGTCTCTTACCACCCGCTTGCTTGAGCCGCTTGAGTGCGTAAACAAGCCGAAACTGCAATCTATGCGTGCTGACAAGAAAACCGTTAGCTGTGCGTGGCTATTGGACCCCCTCATTCCGGGAAAATTCCATTGCTACAGTACAATCTCTACCTTTTTCCATTTTTTAAATTATTTTTATTATTTAAATATTATTATCAAAAAGTCACTTTTTCCTCTTTAATTCACTAAATTAAATTATATTTTTACTTTCACTGTACTGTAGCAATGCAAGGTACATTCGGCCCAAGGCGCATAGAAATATCATTCGAGAATACATACATTATTATTTAACCTTTATAACATATCCATTGTATATCTAAGAACTTAGGATTAACTAAACGAACACGCAATGTAAATAACCTCATATTTAGTTCTATTAATTAAGATTTGCGTATGCATTAGTAATAATAGTTCGTGTAAAATATTATGAGCCATCGAAACAATTAGTAATTTCAAACATTTGTTCTATAAGTTTAAGCGCAAATGGAAGATAAATCGAAAATATAAAAAGGAAAGTAACAATACTTTATAAATAATTATTTTTAGTATAGATTAAATAAGTGATAGGTATTTTACAAAACTATAGGAAATACATATATTAATATAATACTTTCTACATAAGCTTGAATAACAAATATAAATAAATAATAGTACGATAACTCAATTTAGTATTGAAATATTTCCATTATATAAAAGTGTGTTTAGCATAGGAAAAAACATTATCACATTATATTTATATCCGTTTTTATACAAGTGCAAATAGTTATAAGTAAATGACACACATGTTACAAATAAATAAATGTCAATTTAAAGTTTAAACAATAGTGTTAAAACAGTTATGTAATAATGAACGATCTTCTCTCACTCTCTAACGATCTTCTCTCTCTCTCTAAATGATCTCCTCCCTCTCTACCCCTACTCCGGAAAAGATG